>CM035107.1:97643406-97963585 GCA_020205505.1 Panax japonicus | reverse complement strand
TATTCAAAGTAGTAGAATGTAAGATATTAGACACATAATGTCCATTTTAAGACTGAAGTATATTTACTATAGATAGATAATACCTTAATTATTGTGTTGTATGTGAAAACATCTATTTTCAATACTCCTGTTGATTTCAAATGTTGTACCTCCCTATAAATTTCCTGGGCCAAATCAACTCTTGAAGCACGACAACAAGACTTCAAAATAATGTTGTAAGATGTCATATCAGCAGCAACACCTAGATTCTGGACATATAATATGAAGCAGATAAAAGAAACTTTCTTGTTGATAAGAATAAATTATTAAACTTCCGCGTATGTTCAACAAGCTTTTAGCATAGAAGAAACATGAGACCATCTCCTACTACAATAGAGTACAAACCTAAGTTGTTTAGTATGTGCTCAGTTGTGTGCCAGCTTAAGGGAAGCGCTATAATGAGTTTTAGATTCCTAACCAGTGTATTCCTCCAGACACTATTGATTAGTGAGACCAATGGACCAATACTGGACAAAATCTACCTTTTGTTGGAGAACACTTTTCACATCAATAGCAAAATTATCATTCAAATATTAATGAGAAGAAAAAATAATAAATTTATTTTACAAATTCAAAAGGCAACACATTTTTAGGAGGAAATATATGCTAAATCAAGTAAATAAAGAATATGGTTCATCTTAAATTATTCAAAAGCATAAGGTATTAAATGAAGAAAGACGACTGTGGGCGAGAAAGAGAGATGATAGTCCCCACTCTCGAACAGAGGATCTAGTAGGATCTCGAGCATCATTTGTCAATATGAAAGAAAGATGAAGTAAATAAAAACATAAAAACAACCTGCTTTAAAAGAAACTGTCCTAGTCTACTTAAGGAGCACATAGTGAAGTATGTATATTTATGCATGCTAGAGTAGATTTGCTTATTTGTGTGTCACAAACATACAAGAGAGAGAAAAAGAGCATTACTTGCATATGTTTGTAGATCTGCAACGTGTAGCTCAAGTCACGGGCAGTAACATTCATCAGACTGTTGAAAACAGAAAGATTTGGGGTAATCCTTTGAGTTCATAAATCCTGCAGTAAATAAACATGAAACAACAGCATAAGAACAACCAGAAATAGCCCGGTATTACTACAAGTCTGTTTTTCAAGAATCAAATTGTAGTTGTGATAGAGAACCAAAATTAGATTAACAAAAAGCTTTTGCCTGACATTCTGACAACCATGTAGCCACATAATTGATATTGTCTCCAAGTTAAAAAAATTGGTCAAGCATGAAAATCAATTCTAAAGCTAGTAATCGAATATCGATACAAATAATATTATGTAAGGAACAAGGCTGGAAGCTCAAGATTCAGATTAGTTTAAGCACAAATTGAGTTTAATGAGTTAGTTAAGTAACAAAGGTATTTTAGTCTTTTAGCTGCTGTTATGCTGGATATTATTGTCCTTATTTGTTGAGTCGGTTAGATTTGTTGCTAGGAATGCAGGAGGCATGTGGCCATATGCTCAGTTCCTTGCTCAGTCATTTTCCATTTCATTCCTTTTGCTGATGAAGGGAATATGTAGGCAATCTATCTCATTTTTTAGGCATGAATGAAATACTAGATCTATTTTTCTCTCTCTAATACGGTTCTCTCTTCTTCTCCTCTCTAGCTCCGTCCTCTCAATCCAAAGTCTGCTATCTGTTCTCTAATTTCTTCCAATTAACTTTGTCTTGCTGATTCCTTACATATTACTCCTTCCCTTGAAGCCAATATAAACTTGATTTTAACCCAACTCTTAAATTTTAGCTTCTTTACATAAATTTTAAAACTGGGGTTGAATCTTAGAGTCCATCGATTCCTTCTACATTACATCTCCGACTGAATTTCACTAATCCTATAGGTTATAGTTATCGGATTGCCAAAGGAAGAAGAAGAAACCTGGGAAACGAACTAAACCGAGCTGAAATAGTCATATACAGTAGAAAAACCAAATAACCTGATGTAATCCGAACCCACTTCACAACCCGATCCAGACCCAGAACTGTACGAACCGTAAAATCACCAAACGCGTACTGCACGAACTGTAATTCAGGTCACTCAGCACTGCAGAGAAGGGGGAACCGTACACAAAGAAAATTAGCGCGTACGGGCGCGCCCCAACTCCGAATGGGATGTGCCGTCTCCGACCAACTTTCCGGCCAGCTTACACTGCCAACTGGGTGCGCGTATCTTGGGAAAATTAAATAATAGATCTGTAATGGAAGCATAGAGTTTTTATTGGTTACTTGGAAGAGAGCAAGCTGATTAAACTTAACCCCACAAGCTTACCAAAATGACTAGCCAGCAGTGGCGAAGCCACGTCAACTTTGTGGGTCAATCGATACCACTTTAAAAAAAATTATAATATAAGGGAAATTTTAAAAATTTTAAATATTATATATAAATTGATCCTATTAAAATTTTATAAATTTTCTATTATACGGGGTTAAATTGAAAATTTATAATTTTGTCAATCAAATTTTAATCACATATGACTCGTATTCTTTCAATATATGTTATCTTTCTATAATATTTTAAACTAAATAATAATCTAATTTTAATTATTTTTAAAAATAAATAATAAATTATTTACTTATTAACAGTTGTGATTAAAAAAGTCTATTATGAATCAATATAATGTATATATACAATATATTATTATTCATTATATTTTTATTGTAATATAGTATATATATATATATTGGATTCCATCTACAACAACCGGTTGTTGGGAACAACCCATTTTTTTCCAGCCGCTACATCTTGTAGCGGTTTATAAAAAAAAAATTCTAAGTGGCCGGTACAAGCTGTAGCGGCTGGGAAAAAAAGATTGCTCCCCAACAATCGGTTGCTGTGGATGGAGACCCTATATATATATACACACGCAAAAGTATAAAGTATTAAAAAAAATTATCCCCTCTGATTTTTTTTGTGATTTACTAATAATTTCGATCCCACTTACACAAATTTTTGGCTTCGCCGCTGCTAGCCAGGTATGCGAAGCCATCAACGTGCCAAATAGCAAGAGGGACGTTACGAAATCTGATCCAAATTGGGATAGAAGAAGGTTCAGCCTTGATCAAGTCCAAACCCTGCTGCCATCGAGTGCCCCAAATGGTCTTGGTCCAGTAAGTTGCACAGTGGATAGATTTCTTACCACCAACAAACACTGAGGTGTAAGTCAGTGGATAGATTTCTTACCACCAACAAACACTGAGGGAAACTTGAGAGGACGGATCTTATGATGGAACAAGGAGAAGCCCCTTGAAGAAGAATCAGGATCATCACTCCCGTGACCACCTGAAGTGCTGGCAGCCTCACAGACGAGGAGATAAGAAATCACCAAAGTGAGCAGAGGACTCTGCCACAGAGTATTTTATGAAAATAGCCTAAAAAAACTGAAATGGCTTCAGCTAACATTTGCTCACACATTAGCTTTTATAATAAATAAATAAATAAATTGTTCCAATGTCATTTGAAATGTGGTTCAATTTTTTTATTTTCAAATTTACTCAATAAAAAAAATTATCAAATTTCTTTCTTTTTTAAAAAAAAAATAATTTTTTTTAATTCAGATAAGTTTTTTGTATAAAAAAAATATGATTAACAAGAATAAAAAAAACTGATTAAGAACAATAATGATCATGATAACATTCCAACGCCAGTCCAAGTGGCTTTGAATTTGAATTATTATTTTCTACACGAGTTCATCTAACATTTAGCCTATTTTTTGAAAAAAGTGAACAAAATGGATGTAAATAATCTTTACTACTTAAATGGATCAAGTATAATTTGCAACATATTTTTAAAATAACTCTTTGTTCGATAACAATAATAAATATACTTCAAAAACTAAAACAAATAATAACAAAGTGATTTCACATTCAAAAATGATTTCAATATATACAACATATGTTTCAATCCACAACCTTAGCGACTAAAGTTACAATAGCCCTATAACACAGCCCAAAAGTTAGATAATATCAATCATCATACACCCTACTAAGTAGGTATCTATAAAGTGCACCCTCCCCGAAGGGCCTAATTTACTTTATCATTCCAAATTCCTAGTTCCTTCAAGCATTGACATTCACACCACATGATCCTAATGCACCATATCTCCATAGCAAAATTTCATTTGCGATTTTCCATCACTTTGTCAAACGAAAAGACCAAATACATGTGTCTTAATAAGTAGGCACTCACAACTTGTTCGCAGCAGTACCTAGTACAACTATCTGGTTAAGAAGCTTAAAACACAAACTCTTCCCCTGCTGTTCCATTCGGCAGTGCTCTGTCCTTCATCCCTTGTAAAGCTTCTGCCGTCGAATCATCTATGTCCAACAAGCATTGTAATCGCGAAAGTTTTTCAGGCACTGGCTCGCTCTTCAGGTATATAAGGAAGAGATCAGTGAGCTCCTCCGGCACCTCCCATGATAACGGTTTAGATGGTACAGCCTTGTCACAAGCTAACAAATCATTGAGAGAGGAAACCTACATGTAGAGAATGAAACAATAAGAATTACTGATCTATGTTCAGATTTACAGTGCTTACTTTTACATGTAATGAACAATAATCCATAAGCTAACAAGTTCATACCACCCCTGAATGGTTTCTCTGCCTCAGTAGTGCCACAACCTGAATTAGTGAGTTTGACAACCTACTTTGTGCAAGTTCACGAACAACATACCTTACCTTTTCAGAATTGATGTTGAGATCCTGTGGAATTTTTTGATATACTTTCTCTTCATCAAACTCCCCAGTTCCAGAGGAGAAAATCTCATCAACCGTTTTCTTGAAGAGGCTCTCGCGTAAGCTCAATGATATCATGCTGTCTAAATCAATTCCAGTTTCCTCAAGTTCTCTTATCTCCTTTATACTAAGCCTCCCTCGACCAACAACACTTTCTAGGGCAGCCGACATTTTTGTAGTTGTTATACTCTTTATTATCTTTTGAGAATACTGAGAAGGCAAACCTACTTGCTTTTGCAACTCATTAAGCTGCTCAATCCTGGCTTTTGTTAGTTGTCCATCCGCCAAGATCACCTCAGCTTGTTTCCTAAAATCTTGCTCGGCTAAGCTTTTGTGTACTTGCACAATTTCTTTGTCGATCAAACCCAGGATTCCTCCAAGCTGGTTTAGCAGAACATATTCAGAATCATCCTTCTTTGTGGTGATTTGTGCACCAAAAGGGATCCTGGTTATCTCTACGGTTAGACAAAATAGCAAGTATGTCTTGTAAAGATCAGTTTTATCCCTTTCTGGGAGGTCATCTTCAAGAGTAATCTCTGTCTGGCTTGGCTTCTCCAAGTTTACCTTACTTGGTCTTACTTTTTGAAGTGACTGCAGGGATTCCCATTCCTCATCCTCTTATAATTGTCCTTCCTCCTTAACAAGATATTCTGATGTAGTATCAGATAATTCTCCTTTAATATCTGCTATCAACTCAGTCACAACCAAGTTGTTGAATGCTATCATCCTTTTAAGTTCTTTTGCAGCCTCCATACGACTCCCAGATGCTCGTGATCGTTGAATGTAGCTGATGAAAATCTTGCGAACCTGCATCCATAATCGAAGTCATTTGGATCAAAGAGAATGTTGATTTCAGAAAAATAATCACAGTATACCATGTGACCCAAACATTAAGCTGTTGCAAGGTGACGTGTTAGCAACCTGCTACTCCCACTCAGACACTTCCAAGTAAATCAAAGGAAAAGTAAAAGCAAGTTGAATATAGATACTCACAGCCTTACTAGCAATAGACATGGCGACCTCCCTGGTTAAACGTATGAGATTTAGAAATGAATTAAGGGTGTCAACACCTATTACTTAAGGGAGTAGATGATCTTGATTAGCAGTGAGCAAACCTATCTAGCCTTGATTAGGGAGATTCAAGAGAGTAAACAAGCACATAAATGAGTTTAAGCTTTCAAGGAATCAACTCAACTATAAATACTCAACTAATATTGTGTTAATCAGTCCTTAAGTTGTTACTTAGCAGAGTGTGTATCATAGAGAATGACAATTAAGGGAAATGGTATATTAAGATGAATGGACGCTTGAAACTAAAATTCAATACCCAAACAGATCTAAGTAATATAATTGAAGAAATCACAATTTATATTGCCTAGTGAAGAATAGAGCATATTTCAATTCTATTGAATAGATGTTTGTATGCAATTATAAAGATGGGCTATAGATATATGATATAATCAAGTTCGTTAGAAGTTAATGCTACCATAAACAACTACAAATTGGTGTCCTAATCCTTAGTTGGAGGTTAGCTCGCAGAAACAGAGCATTTGTGAATTTGTTGCTTGATTTACTCCTTTTTGCGCTTCTTATACTGCTTCCAAATATGACCCCGCAGAAACAGAGCATCCGTGAATTTGTTGCTTGATTTAGTCCTTTCTGTGCTGCTTGCAATGTTCTAAAAGGCGGGAGGCGGCGGCCGGCGGCCGGAGGGGGCCTAGCACCTAAGGGGCCTAGGCAGGATTTTTTATTTTAAGTCAATTTTAATTTTTTATCTAACATTTATCCAAATAAAACAATAATATAAAGCAAAACAACCTATAATAAAGATAATAAAGGCATTTGCTTGAAGTTTAAACACATCCATATTGTTAATGTAAAAGTTCAAACACAAGCATGCAATTGTACAAATGGTACCGTGGGACTCGTTTGATGATGTATGAATTGTATGTGATAATTGGAGAGTTTTGAAGAGTTTAGAGAAATTTAACGTAGAGATTAGAAGAAATTGAGACTGAGGAATATAGAAGAGTTAGATCGAGAAAATAGAAGAACTGGAGACTGATAATTGATTTGATACCAACTGTTAAGCCCCCCACTGGAGAAACTTAGGGAATAAGAAAATGGAGTCGAGAATGAGAACTCCCAACTTTAATTCATTTCAATGTATAGCTCAATACATACATAGATAGATATCACAGGGATTCTCGGATAAATTAAAAGAAAAGACAATTTTTCTAACTACTCTTATGACATATGTTACCTTAATTCTAGAACTATCCTGATCTGGCTATTCCTACTTTACCCCTATATTCTCTGCAATTTCTAACATATATATATATATACATGTATATACAGACACACATGCATACATATATGTTTGTGTATATATACATATACTTCGGGAGGACAGGTGAAGTCCTGACAACAAGCACTCTGGCAAAAAAAAAAAATCTAGAAACCACGACTTTTCTGATTTTCTAAAAACCTGAATGACATGATAGAGTACTCAAAAAACAGAAACTGTAAGATATCTTGTTATCATCTTTGTTGGTCCAAATAGACTACCTCTGGTCCTCCAGTATATCCTCAGGGGCAGAAGCAATGCAACGGTCTTTTAGTCTAAAATGTACTCTGCATTAAAAATAATAATACTAACAGGGGGGAAAAGAGGGAGCAGAGTATAGTGATTACCTTTTCAAACGAATTGCCACATATATCAGCAAGAGCTGCTTCCACTGTTTGTCTAGGAATGCAAAGCATAACCTGCAACCTATCCAAGGACTTAACATCCTCCTCAGTGAGCCCTCCATCAGATACAGCTTGCTGAAGCTTTTGTTGGTAAATTTCTAGAAATATATTAAACATGGCTACATCAGACCTATTCTTAATATTACAACTAGATAATATATGTAAAATTACACACAAGTATAAAAAAACTAAAATATGATTTCGGTTCCTTTTTCTCACCATATATGACTAAAGCAACTCAATGTCAAGATTTCATTCTCCAAAGATAGAGAAAAATTCAAATGCTTTATGTGGCAGATTTTGATCTTAAGGTACAAACGTGTCCACGGCACAAGTCCACTGGCTTGACAAGAAAACCAAATCCCAGAGTATGATATGCGTACAAGTCCATGCAGTGTGTTCAAAATAGCAGATATCACATAGTTGCCAGATATTACACCACAGCTTACCATCATGGATCTCAACAGCTTTCTGTGTATCAAAGTTACAAAACTATTATGCATAACAAGCATCCCAAATAAAAATCCCAGTAAAAAGCAATCTGGAGACCTTGACATTTAAAACATTGAATGATGATTCTACATAAATTTTAAGGAAAAGCAAATCAGTTTAAATATAAAAAATAAAAAAAATTGGGGTCAAGGGCACAGGTTTGCAATTCTTCAGAATGAGAATGAAGGGATTTTTGATACTCCAAGTTTTAACCTGTATCTATATTATTAGAGATTCGCTAACGGGCTCATTTAGAACTTCATTTCGATTATACAACATTATTAACTTTAGAAAGTTGTTTTGTTGAAGGATTTCAGAAATTCTTCTCCAAGTAAGAAAGGTTTCTCACTTTCTGTACTTCTGTGAAAAGCATAAGCAAGCAAGCAAGCATTACAGGGGTAAAATTATGTGTTCAATCCTCATTGTTAACAATTATGAAACAAAGATTTGATACTCAAATTTTCAGAGAATAGAAACTTAAGAAACAATTTATATTATTTTATTTAAACAAACCAAATTCCTGCACCCAATCCTTCTCTACTGATTAGTGTCAATGGTCTCTGAATTTGTTAGAGAGTTTCTTTAGTAGATTATTCTTCTCTTTTCATCAGGGAGAACTATCACTTTGCTTTGGCAAATTATATTTTGAAGAAAAGGGCTCCAGCGATTAGGTTTTTGTTTAGTTACTGGTTCACGATAGGCTCGATATTTACAATTTGCTTCAACACCATGGATCTCATAAGGTCTTATCTCCAAATGTTTGTGTATTGGGCATGTGCACTAGTGAGACATGTCCCCAGACCTCAGACCCCAGACCCTAAACCCTAAATTACAGAGTTTATTTAAGGTATGTAATATACAGAGTTTATAAATAAATTATACAAATATAATAATAAAATAAATAAATCAATTCCAAGCATTATAATACAATCAATATAGTTTATATATTTATCAAAATTGAGTTATTTATTTTTATTTTATTTATTTATTTTAATATTATATTTATATTTATATTTATTATTTTAAACAGATTTATTTATTACATAATCTAAAATAATTACATTCTAATATATATTAAAAATTAATAATATAAAATAATTATAAATTCATACATGTTTATAATATATAACATTCTATATTATTTTATTTTTTTTATTTTCTTATTTATATAGTAAATTATATTTTTAACATTTTATATATTAAGCTATATATTTTTTTTGATTACTTTTAAAAGAACAAGTAATTAATATTTAAATAAATATATATTAAAATTTATTTATATTAATTATAATTGCGTATTAATTTTATTATTATATTATACTATTTTTTGTATATTTTTATGTATTTATTTTATTATCATATTATATTTATTAAATTTTATATTACTTAATGTAATTACAGCTAAAAATATAATCATAATTAAAATATATTGATGTATATTTATTTATTTTATCATATTTATATTTTTTATTATTATATATTTTATATTAAATTTATAATTAATTATTATTTATTTAAATATATATTAATATAATATATATTCTTATTCTTATATAAATATAAATTATATATTATTATATATATAGTTACTTATTTAATGTAGTTATAGTTAAAACATTTAATTACTAACTATATTTTTTAATAACTATATTTAGTTTTATATTAGTAATAATAGTTTATTATTTTTAACATATTATAAATTTTATTGTTTATTTATAAATATTTATTGAAACATATTATGTTTTATTTATTAAAATATATTATATATTATTATTTTTAACATATTATAAATTTTATTGTTTATTTATAAATATTTATTGAAGCATATTATGTTTTATTTAAGTGATATATTTATTTTAATAATTTGAAATATATATTATATCTATTAAAATGTAATTATTTATTATTGATATATACTATATTTTTATATTATATATTATAATTTTGACCAGTTCAACGCAATAGACTTCCACTAGAAGTTATTGTATTTTATTATATTTTGTATAGATTGTAATAATACAATTAATTACTTCTTGTATTGTATTTTGTTTATTGTATGTTTATTAATAACTATACAAGTGTATATAGTATTTTTTTACTTATTTATATCGTATTTTTTGTTATTGTATTTTTTGATGTAATTAAAATTTTTACCATGATATCATAATTTATTTATTGTATCCAACATGTATAAACATAATTGCATAAATAAAGCTTCAGAAAGCATACTAGCACCTCTGTTTGCTATACCTCTAACTGCAGCATCATGTGGGTTTCCCACAATATCAATGAAACGTAGGATGGGGAAAAATTGGTATTATTTGACCCACAACAAAACATGCCTACAAAGATAGAAAGACACTATAACAAGCCATCACTAAATACACAAAATACTAACCAAGTAGAAAGACCTCTTTAAACTCATTCGGGAATAACAAATAACATTTTAGTAATATCTAGTCTGAAAACAAAGATGTACAGCAAGGATGCACTCAGAGAAATTCAATAGTTATCTTCTTGTTTTTGATAAGAGTACAGTAATTTACAAACAAATGCTTCAAAAGGGCTGCTGCCACCGAAGTGCATTTGGAGTATAATAAAAAAAATCATGGAAACACAGCCAAAGCCCAACCCAAAGGATAAAAGAAAAATGAGCCGAGCTATTAAGCTAAATTACGTGACAAATTAAACAAAAGAGTTCAGAGAACCATGAAAACACATTAACAGTCCTGCCACTGCTAACAGTTATATAAGAGAAAACATATTCAAAACTATAATTACTGGGTAAATCATCTACTACTTTGGCCACACACCAATAATTACTCTTACAGAGATACCAATAAGTACTGGTAAATCTTGAAAAGATTCGACTTTTATCACCAAGTATGAGGAAAAGCCTGACTAAAAGTATGGTCAACTCCGTCCCGTCACGTGAAATAAACAACCACATTCTCGTACACTCACTTTTCTTGCAATTCACCACCAACTTAATAACTGCCCTATTAATGAAGACTTTTAAGGTCCAATTTTAACCCCTATTAATCCTAAACATGAAAACTAAAATATATATTAAAGCATATTAAAAAGACTTGTCTTGTACAAATTAGCTTAGTTACTAAATACAATTTTCAAATTGTCTTTGCATAGGCAGTTTGTACTAAATGATCAAACAAGAAAAGGGAAAAATGTGTTAAAACTTTTAATATTTGTGCATATGTGCGCGCTTGCACACACACACACACATGTATATATGGCAAGGCACTATCATTTGCACACATCTCACGAATAAAAACTACTCCCTCCGTCACAAGATTATTTCCAACTCTTGTTTTAGAGTGCATGTCATAGATTTCAAGACTTGTAAAAAGTATATCAAATATACTGATTATATTATTTATATATATTATATATATATATATATATAATTATGGAGTCGTCTTAAAATCAATGTTGCATACTGTAATAACCTATTTTTTATAATTAAATATTAATTGATTTTATCTTATACAATTATATTTAAATTAGAAAAAGTAAATGATTTTGTTTCTCTCTTTTCTTCCTTGTTTTGTTTGGAAAATTAAATTCTTTTAGTAGATAATGAAATAACTGATTAAATTAAAATTGAGGAAGATAATTCCTTTTGTTAAAGTCTTTTAGTAAAATCATTCGGAGCGGAAAGTTACTTGAGAAATAGATGAGTCTATTCGAGCGGAGTATTCGCATCTTTTGATAATTTGGTACGTTCATTCTTTTGATTCCGAGGACGGAATCTTTTTTAAGGGGTAGGTGATGTAATATCCCGAAAAAAAAATAATAATATTAAATTTATATTCTTAAAACATATTGTTTGGAACTTGTCATTTATTTGGGTCAAACTAGTTATTTAAATTATGTGGGCTAATAAATATTAATAAGTGATAGATAATAGTATGTGATTACATTAATTTGGACTTTTATACTAATTGGGTCTATTTTGTATTTGGGTAATAGTAAAATTCTATTATAATTAGGAGTTAGTAAAACAAAATAATAATAAATAAGTAAAGCCCTAATCTATCTCACGTATCTCTATTAACTGACTGAGAAAAGAAAAAGAATAAGCGCAGCCGCATTGCAAAGAAGAGAGAAAACGGCGAACAAGGGAGTAATTGGCAGGTATGCTATAACTTGAGAATACTTATTAGATTTATGTAAAAGTAATACTAAATATTTTAATAATAATGAGAGACTTGACTGCTTTTGAAATTGGTGGGATTGAATGGTGCCTTTAATTCAATTAGGATGTATACAGATGAACTCTTAGAATACTGGCATGATTCTATTATTTTTAATTATTTATATATATGTTTTGTGGTACAAACCTGCAGCACTGCTGCAGGTGTTGATTAATTTAAATTAGTTATATATATATATATATATTATATTTTTATAATATTTGGCTATGAAATTGTATACATAATTAAAAAAATCACTTAAAGTTATATATATTAATTTGAATTAATTAATTTTGCCGACATAATTGTAAAAGTTATTAATAAAGAAATTTAACAGTATTATGTTTTAATGATTGGATTGTAATAAAATTTTATTAAATTATTTATATTGAACGGAAAGAATTTAGCGAGTTATTTTTGGAATATAAATTTTGGAGTATAAGTAATTGATAAAAGGCGATAATTAAAGGCATATTAAATAGATTATGAATTATTTTGGAATTATTGAATTGGATTATATTTAATTTGAGGTGAATATGTTTAGGTGATGAATAACGTTTCGTATTTGATATCGTTTGCATTTGAGGGTAAGATTTTGTGGAGTGTGCTATAAATGGTTTGGAAGTATCAGGTACGGATTCCGTACTCCACTCCTTTGATTGTAGTTGCATTCGTTGTATCTCGTGATATATCGTCATTTATTTTCTTATAATCCTATTGGAATTCTTAAATAGAAATTTGATAATTGATACTTTGGTTGTATTCAGTAATTTAAACTAATTTCCTTCTATTAAAATTGGTACATATTCCATGATTTGTTCAGCGATACTCTTGTTAAATTTGATTTGTTCGTCTTGTCCCTTGTTTCGAATTCTGTTATGATTTCACATAATTGTTTCCTGTGAAATTCATACATTACTTTCATTTTGGAGTCGACACATTGGACTCGTATTTGTACTCTTTGAATTAGGTTATCATGTTTAGTATTTATTTTAATAATTCTAGAGCGGTACATGTGGCTACCTTCTTTTTGAGACATTGTGAGTGACATGGTATTTTGTTAGAATATACCGTAGGGTATACCAGAGCTATAACCATCTGTGGGGGTACCACAGGCATGTCTTGGCACATGTCTTGGCACGAGAGACATGACACTTTCCGTGGCGGTGTGATTAGTCCACAGCGTCTTCATTTTGGGCTCCGGAGGTAGTGGGCCATTTGGTGTTTTGTTGTGAGAAGCGTATGGGTTAACCCTAGTTTTCTGTTCTGCGGATTGGTGATGTTGTGCCAAACACACTATATGATTTTCATACATTTGGATTCACGGTCCAATATGTGATTGCATGTGTGGCATTATTTTGACTTGCCTGTGTGGCATTGTTTTGATTTGCCTGTGTGACATTATTTTGGTTGCCTATGTGGCATCATTTGATTTGCCTGTGTGGCATTATTTTGACTTGCCTGTGTAGCAAGGTATATTCTGAGCTCATTCGGTATGAAATAACTCCAGCCATTTGTTTCAGCCTATTATTTTATTGGATCAGGTTTGTTGGTTTCTGTTCAGTTCAAGTCATTGAGTTAGTTACTTCAGTTCGTTATTTCTTTGTTCTTTTATTGGTTTCGTCAATTATGTTGATTCAGATATATTCCATTCAGATCTTTGGATATTATATTTTCGTTCGTATTTGCACTCGAGGCTTTGTTCAGTATTTTGTCTCAGTTGTTTTCGTATATCAGTTGTATATCTTTTGTATATCTGTATCCGTACCAGGCAATTGGCTCATGCTGTGTTTTTCTTCCGGCAGATTTGCAGGGGTGATTCAGGGCTAGTGTGATGAGAGTATTGTCTTTCACCATCTAGGTTGTTTTGAATTTTAAGTTTTGATTATTTTGACTGTTTGGAGAAATGTACTTAGTACTTTATTAATGGATCACCACTATTAATACTTTGAGGTTATTAGTGCTATGTTTATTTAATTTTGAGGTTTATTGTGCTTTGCACGTGATCTCCCTTTCCTTTTTGGGAAGAGGGTGTTACACATACTCTAAAATAAGAGCAACAAAGATAAGGAACGGTGGGAGTATATGATAGTCGTTACCATCAGTGGCGAAGCCACATAGAGCTTTGCGGGGTCAATCGACCCCATTGAAAAAAAAATTGCTTTATAATGTAAGGTAAATTTTAAAAAATTTAAGTAATATATATAAATTGACCCCACTAAAATTTTATAAATTTTCTATTATACCAGGTCAAATTAAAAATTTATAACTTTGTCAATTAAATTTTAACCACATATGACTCATATCCTCTCAATATATGTATCTCTATAATATTTTAAACTAAATAATAATCTAATTTATATTATTTTTTAAAATAAATAATGAATTACTTACTTATGAACAGTTGTGATTAAAAAGTTTATTATGAATCAATATAGTGTATATATACCATATATTATTACTCATTATATTTTCATTGTAATATAGTATATATATATATATATATATATATATATATACCCAAAAGTATACGGTATTAAAAAAAATGGCTCAGGGGCGCTGCCCCCGAACACCCGCCAAATTATTTGTAACTTGGTACTAATTTCGACCCTACTAACACAAGTTTCTGGCTTCGCCACTGGTTACCATGCTATAACAGATTATTAATATCTAGATTTCAAATTCAAGTACCTTAGAGTAATTCCTATACTTTGGAACAGGGAATATGCAACCTCTGTTTAACTCGACAAGGATAAATTTCCATGGCCCGAGGAACCTAGATTCATTAGTAATGTGAAAATTCTACAGATTAGTTGACAAATCAATACAATAATTGGACAAGGGAAATAAATGGATAAAATAATAAGGAACAATGACACAAACATGATTTACCTTTTCAAATAAGCATTACTGTCACATGCTTTTTTAGTGAATCAAGTTACTTCTCAACCCAAGCCTCATATTGACATAAATATTCAATTGAAAGATTCAAAAAATATCAAAACGGCAATATTAGCAAAAGAGCACATAGTTAACAATAAAAATCCCAAAAGACCAAAGTTTATGACCCTTGAGATGACATAAATAAAGGTAACATAATGAGAGTATACAATAAAGAAACTAAACTCAATCCTATGTTTTTGCTGCCACCAACTAAATAAGTAAATGGCACATAAATTACATGTATAGGATAATTAATTAAAGACACATAATTCATGAACAAACTAATTTACAAGCATAGTCCAACACCCTGAAATTGAGTTTCAATCATAAATATCCTCAAAATAAAATTAGACAACAAAAACCGTCAAATCATTCAACCCCAAAATTTAATTTTTCTCACACACATGCACTGCATATCTGAATTCTTAAGGCTGAAATAGAACAATAAATAATGAGCCAGTCAGCCAGTGTACCTAGCTTCAAAATAGGCTCTACTCAACTTTTTCAAAACTCACCAAATCTGTTACAAACACTATTTTATTGGGTCTGCTTGTTGCTTTGATATTCTAAGTATAAGAAATTAAAAAGATTTAAGTCCAACTAACAAAACCCTTAGTTGTTCTACTTTACTCTTAGCCCGAATCCACTTTATACCAACCCCCATGCATTTTACCCACAAAAAACAACACTAAACAAAAATACCCACTTTATAAATCTCCATTTTCAATAAACAATCCAGGTTTTAAAAAAAAACAAAATAAAAATTCTATTAAATATAACTTCCAATGGGTGTGGTGTATTTTTTGGCCTTAAGATAAGCTCTGCAGAGAAATTAAGACTTCAAGAAAAAAAATTGCAGATGGAAGTTGATATTCAAAAAAAAAGTTGCAACAAAAAAAAAACATATTTTCATACTCTATAAAAAGGAGACATCAATGGGCATGAGACAGTGCAGCAAGAGGTTGAGGGAGACGAGTAAAGTAGTACTCCCTTCGTCCCTAATTATTTGACGTTTTAGAGTTTTTCATTTGTCCCTAATTATTTGACGTTTGTTCAAATATATTAGAATTAATGATAATTTTTCCAAAATTAACCCTCATTATTCTGTCTATTTTTTTGATACTTTAAACTTTCTCTCTCCTTGTTCCACCAAAACTCTTCTTATCCCAACAAAAGATTTAAAGGTATTATAGACAATTGATTACTATATTTAATATTTTCCAATCATTATCTTAATTCTTATGTCAACCTCTAAAACGTCAAATAATTAGAGACGGTGGGAGTAAAACTGAAGACTAAAACTAGAAGAAGCACAGCTTCAATTTCAAGGTAACGTACATATGCATGACCAAAAAAGTAATTGTCAGTTGTGTCTGAGCATCTCTTTGGGCTAAAACATCAGTTCATTAATGAATTTTTAGCCAAAAAAACACAATGAAATACTAATGACAATTAAATTCTGATATATATACATATATATATATATATATATATAGTTATGATTTAAAGAAAGTGACTGATAAAACATAACAAATAAAAAATGTATACCTTGAAGAGGGTCATAAAGAGGTGGTCATGACGATTTGAAATTTCAATTTCAGGCTTTCTGTCTCCAAAGATTTCCTTTAGAGTTCTGTGCTTCACAAGCAAAGCCAGAATCAAATAGCAAACCAGTAAAATAGTGACCGAAAGTGTGGAGCTGTGCAGACCACCCTACACCCTGAAGTAGACCAAATCTCATACACTTGAAGATTCAGATTTTCAAGATAAAACTTGGGCAACACTGCCCTTCCAACACTCTCCATGTCCCTTGATCTCAGCCCACAAAATGTAATAAAAATCATGACCCTTAACTTTAACTTGTAGTCCAAAAACAGAGGAATGGGGATGACAACAGCAGGAACGCTGAGTATGCTACCGCCTTCAAAAGCCACCAGCATGAAGTAGTGGAAGGACTGTGACCTTAGCAATGTACAATCAATGTCACAGACAAGATTTTGGGATCCCCTGTTCTGTGGCCCACATTTGGTTACACTAGGGTAAAAATTCTGAGGCGGTTGATGCTGTGATCTAAGAGATGCTTTTCTTAAGAAAAACCCATAATTTTTCACCTTCATTGCAGCTCTGTAACATGAGTTGGCCAAAAGCTGGTACACCAACCATTCTGCTAGCTTCAGAAGTACCATGACAAAAAACACGTCTTTTTTTCATGGCACCGTCAGTGATTGCTAATAAGCTTTGGTATGCCTGACAAAGAAAATTCTTACTGTGTGTTTTAGTGTGTGAGGGAATGACAGGAGATTATTTTTGGTATTGGGATGGAATGAAAGTTAACCAAAATGCAAAATACTAGAAAGCAAGGCACATAAACAAGCCCAAGTTTTTACTTCCACTAAATAAATAAAGGTAACATAATGAGAGTATACAATAAAGAAACTAAACACAGTCCTAAGTTTCTGCTGCAACTAACTAAATAAGTAAATGGCACATAAATTACAGGATAATTAACTAATGACACATAATTCATGAACAATCTAAGTCACAGGTATAGTCCAACACCCTGAAATTGAGTTTCAATCAAAAACATCTTCAAAACAAAAGAAAACAAAACAATAACAGTCAAATCATTCAACCCCAAAATTTGCTTTTTCTGGCACACATGCACTTGCATAAACTAAACTCAATCCTATGTTTTTGCTGCCACTAACTAAATAAAGAAAGGACACATAAATTACATGAATATGATATTCACGAAAACCACATAATTCATGAATAATCTAAGTTCCAGGCAAAGTCGGACACTGAAATTGAGTTTCAATCCCAAACAAAAACTTTTGAGTAAACAAGAAAGTTAAAAACCTAATAAAATGGTGTTTCTAAAAGACCCAATATTCCAAGTTTAAGAAATTTAAAAAGATTTAAGCTTTTCTTGTTTACAGACCCAATATTCCAAGTTTAAGAAAGTTAAAAAGATTTAAGCTTTTCTTAAACTTGGAATATTGGGTCTGTTACAAACACCATTTTATTGGGACTGCTTCCAGGTTTAAGAAAGTTAAAAAGATTGAAGCCCAAAAAAAAAACCTTTAGCTGTTCTACTTTACTCCACACGCCGAATCCACTATATACAAACCCCCATGCATTTTGCTGACCAAAAACACAACCAACACAACAAAAATACCCACTATATAGAGATCTCCATTTTAACCAAACAACCCAATTTTTTGTAAACAAACAAAATAAAAATTTACTGACCAAAATTACAAAAAACAACACAAAACAAAAATACCCACTTCATAGAGATCTCCATTTTCACCAAACTAATCAATTTTTTTAAAACAAACAAAATAAAATTTCTGTTAAATATAACTCCAAATGGGTGGGTATATTTTTTGGCCTGTGATAAGCTCTGCAGAAAAAATATCAGAGACTTCAAGAAAATAAAATTACAGAAAGGAGTACATATTCAAGAAAAGTTTCGAAAAAATTTTGTACTTTCATGCTCTGTAAAAAGCAGACATCAGTGGGTATGAGAGAGAAAGTGCAGAGAGGTTGAGAGAATTTGAAATCTGTACCTTCGAACAAAGTAGGTTAAGCAGATGGAAGAGTGGAACCAAATCAGACCCAAATCGTGTAGCCTCCAGGCCCTCCACCTACCCTACCAAAAATCTCATGTATCCCGGCTTAGATCTGCCACCAAATATATCTGATAGGAAAAAAGAAGGGCGGATCCGACCGCCTATGCTTTTAAAAAGTAGAGAGAGGAATCAGAGGAGGATAACAGGTGATGGTTGAAAATAGAAAGACAGAAGTGTTTGAAGTCTGGAGGGGAAAATATAGTAGAGAGGGACACGGATAAGAGTGAAGTGTCTGAAGTCTGGAGAGAAAAATATAGACTGAAGTGGAGGGAAAAATATAGATTGAAGTGTTTGAAGTGGAAGTGGTTAGTATGAAGTTTATTTTGAGGTAAGTTGGTCAATTGACCAATAGAATACTGACACGCAGACGAGGTTGTATGTGTGTCAGTATTCTATTAGTCAATTGACCAATTTACTAAAAAAATAACTTCATACTAACCGGATCCGTTTGAAGTCGGGGAGGGAGTAGAGACTAAAGAGGGACACGGACAAGACTGAAGCCTTATCCTGCCTAGAATAGAGTGAAGAGTGGCCGTGCATGCCCTTATCCTAGACTAGTAGAGTATTGCCAAATGGATGGGGATGTTGGATGAGTCCCACTGTTTGACCTTTTTTAAAGAAACAAAAGAGAGCGGAAGGAGTAGAGTAGACTTTCATTTGGAGCCAGATGTCCATTTATATATTCAGTAGACTCCGGCACTATGGACGATGAAATTTATCTCAAATTTTAGATAGTCTAAATAATTTATTAGGAAGAGCAAAAAATTCAAAATCATTTGTATTTTGTTATATAGATATATATCATTCATATAAGTACCACCCGCGTACGGGTGGTAAAGTTTTCTTTGGTTGTTTGAAAAAGTTTTGTTTCTGCATGTCCTTTTATAGTTGTTTACCATTATTTGATTGATCTAATGAAGGAAGCTACATGGGTCATCCATATATCTATGGATGAAGATTAATAAAGACTTGATCCTGCAATATGTTACATTAACAAGTTATAAAATTGACCATACAACTTAACCATTAATCATTCGTCACCTTATTTGTTTGACCTCTCCCTCTCTCTTATTTGTCTTGGTTCTTCATTTTTAAACTTCTTTGCTAAGCTAATCCTAAATTTATAGAACGACCTGCAATCAGTTTTTGTATCAAGTTACGGCTCTGCGAAACTGTATACCCATCTACGTGCGACAAAAAAAGGAGTTGTTATAACAAGCAAACAATAATTTTTAATTGTCAAAATACTATTTAAAAAGATACAATCAATCAAAAAGGCTTATAAATAATAAATAATAAATATTAAAATGTAGTTAAACTTAGTTTAAATTTATGAGAATTTGACTATTAAAGTTGGATATTCTTTATTTATTCATTGAAATTTGTCTTCTTAAGAATTTTCATTTAAATACTTTATGGAGTATGTATGAAAAGTGCGGGTGTGTTAAGAATTAATTTAGGCTTTTAGTTTTGTGTGTGTCCATATTCAGTGCTTTATTTTTTTTTTGTTCATAATTTATTTATTTTATTTTTTTTGAATTATACAATGCCTTCAGACACGGGTTATCGTTAGTATAGATATATAGAATAAAGCTCTCAAACGGACTATTCGTTTACGAACAGTCCAACCTGGCCTGGCAATCACTATCTAAGTCAACATACCAGGTATTATCTCTTCACTAAAAAAACAAAACTTAACTTCAATAGCCATTATGTGGTCAAAAAAATAAAAAATAAATAAAAACAACCTAAAACATAAAAAATAAAACAAAACAACCACATAAAACATAATTCTAGCCAAAAAAATAACAACCAATAAAAATAAAACAACCTTACATTACAACCTTCTAGTACATAAAAATAAAAAACATACTACAAAAAAAATAAAACATAATTATAGTAAATAGTAAAAAAATCAAAATAGTAGTCAATAGCCATTACATTGGCCAATAAAACATAATTCTAGTGAATTAACAACTTTGATTAACTACACACAACTTCAATAGTCATTACATAGTCAAAAAAATAAAAATAGTAGTCAATCAAGTAGATGAATAATTTTCGCCATCGTCTTCACTTGCATTTGAATTGGAATCTTCAGATCATACGGACGATCTACAAAAAATTCAATAAAATCACATTAAATAAAAAATATATTAATAATTTTGCTAAAATCAAATTAAAATGATAAAACAGAATAAAAAGATTTGTTATCTGAGTTGAAGCATTGGACAATTTCTTTTATCATGCGCTTGTCCAATTTTTCCACATCCACGACACATTCTCGATTTCTGTTTTTTTTTTTGCCTCCCTAATGCTTTTTCTTTTCCTCATTTAAGCCGTTTCCCGCACCCCTTTGCCCGCACTTGACTCGGTTCTTGAAGCACATGTTCATATGTTGAGCACAATTTCACTAAACTAAGTATATCAAGACCAATTTTTTCATAGATTCTAGGAATTGATTGAAAAGCCAAACAAAAGAATCTACAGTCTCATCAGATAAAAAACACAAGCAAAGACAATGGTATGCCCATGATTATTAACCCCCAACAATGGTGCAAAAATCATTCCATACCGGTTGGTATTGTATGTAGTATCGAATATCACCACATCACTATAAAAGTTATAAGCCCGTCAAGAATTTCCATCGGCCCAAAAACAACAAGTAATACGATTTTCATCATCTAACTCAATTTGAAATATAAAAGAAAAATTCACGATCTCTTCTAATTTAAAATATTCAACCAGCATACCACCATCATGCCCCTTCATCTCATTACGTTTATCCCTCTCATAATTATATAAATCTTTTTGCGTACATCATATGTTTTCTAACCCCCCCTGCTTGAACTCCCAAAAAATTACATTGTTGATGCAATGGTATATTTACCAATCCAAGTTGTTGTGTTAAGCATTTTTGGGCATTAGAACATTGTGGTGAAATCTTAAAAGATGGACTTTTCTTGGGGTGGACAATGCGTGACTATGCCCTTCAATAAATACACTCACAACAAAAAATCCAGATTTTGATTTCAAAAAAGCAATTTTAGCTTTGCAATTCTCTTTCACATTCCCCCGACGCCTTTGTGTATCAATATCTGCTACTATCGAACCTCGTCCTTCCTTAAAACAAACATATTCCTTCCTTATGATTTCTTCACTCCTTCCCCCTTTATTTCTTTGGGTCTAACTTCGAATGCTAAATCCGACCTCTTTTGCATATGCATTGTAAAATTTTTTGGCATCCTCTAATGTTTCAAATTGCTGTCCTTTTTTGGGCTTTAGCTCAAGTCTTACTTGAGGATTATAAATGGAATTTGACTCTTCTAACTCATTCTCTACTTGAAACTATATATCATCACCAATCTCTCCTACATTCAAATCAACATTGTCACAACTCCCAAACTCTAAGTCCACATTGTCCATTTCAACAATTTGTAAATATACAAAAATTATGCAAAAAATTATTCATATAGGAAAAAGATAATCAAGTATTAAAAATCCTCATTTAAAAAATGATGTACATATATGTACTAAATCAAACATGTTAAACACTTCATTGTTCCCCTGATACTTAAAATTCAGGAGTGCAAGAAGATTTTTAAAGTAACAAACCACAATTCAACAACCCAATAATGGTACAATTCGGGCCAAGTTTTTAGAACAGTACTACAACTCAACAAATATTAATGGACTTAATGCTCTCACATTAAATATTGCACATAATGCCCTAATATTAATTGTTCTGTTTTATAAAAAAAGAGAAAAAAAAGAGAACAATTAATCCAAAATTAGGATTTTTTTCCCTTGTAACTTTTAGAGAAATTAAGTTCTATATATACATTGGCAAAATTTATACACTGATTTAATTATTTAAATCTAGGTTTAAACCTAGATTCCTCTTCTTTTTTTTCGTTTAAACCCAAATCTGAAAAGAGAGAAAAAGTATTACTTGTAATTGAGAGGGATGTGCGAAATAACTCTTCAATCGCTGATTATTTTTCGCTGGTATGCAGAGGGAGAAGAGATACATGGTAGGGAGAGTAGAGAGGGGAGAGAGAATGTGTGGAATAGCTGATAAGTTTTGTTTGCGTAGTTAAGTTTTGTTTTTTAGTTTTTTAGTGAATGTCTTAAATGGGTCCAATTATTTAATTTAAAAAGCCAGCTTGGACTGTTCATAAATGAACAGTCCGTTTGAGATACTCTTCATACATATATATATATATATATATATATATACACTAGCGAAAACCCGTGCCTGAAGGCACTGTATAATTCAAAAAAAATAAAAAAAATAAATCACGAACAAAAAAAATGAAGCACTGAATAGGGGCACACACAAAACTAAAAACCAAAATTAATTATTAACACACTCGCACTTTCCATACATACTCCATAAAGTATTTAAATGAAAATTCTTATGGAGACAAATTTCAATGAATAAATAAAGAATACCCAACTTTAATAGTCAAATTCTCATAAATTTAAACCAAGTTTAACTACATTTCAATATTTATTTTTTAATATTTATAAGCCTTTTTGATTGATTGTGTGACGCCCCCAAAATTAGGTATACATCACTCATCTTGAGTCGCCAAATACATGGTACATATATACAAATAAAACTTAATAATACAATTGTCGTGTATAATACGATAAAACATAAGTTGGGAGTTTATACAAGAATATTGCATTCTAGACAATATCCACACCCAATGGCGCTCTCATTGCATTTATTATTACACTATTTCACATAATAGTGAGGACTACTAATGCACCATCTAGGACCATCACTCTGCTCCCCGACTAGTCCCAGCTACGTTCTCATTTCCTGAAGAGAACAATGAAAGAAAGGGTGAGCTCAACTAGCCCAGTAAGAAATATTATGACTAATATAATGCATAATAAATTATCGTTAGCCATCAACAGTGTTAAACTGATACAATATAATAAACATCAAGTTTAACTGCAGCGGAACAAGCAATCCATTAGAAGAGTCAAATAGAGAGTCAAATCTACTATCTTCTATGATTTAAAAGGTTTTTCATCACTTTTATCGCTGACACTCAGCTTAATAAATAATCCACATCATCAAATCATCCCTGCACTATATGTAAGACCCCAACTTTTTATAAATAAAATCGAATTTCCTCTAATTATTATTCTTGATTAATAAGGTGGTAATTTGATATAATACTTTGGTTATGGGTGAAATGTGCAATTTCTGCAAAATAAACAAGTGGTTATTAAAATATTCATTTTTGTCGGGGAATATTCGTTTGGTCGTGGAATATTCTTGCTGTCGGGGAATATTTGTACGACGGCGCAGCCATTTGTGGGCCCCATACCGGAAAACGGTTGGATAAAAAAAACGACAAAGATCGAGTTTTATAAATAACGGCGTAAATTGTTACTGTTAACACTGTTGGGTTACCTGGTGGTTAAAATACAGTAATATGCGTGGTTGCACAGTACCACACGGTATTGCACAGTATTGTTGAATTATTGATTCGTACGTAAGAAGGCACTACTCAATAATTGTTACAGTACTTACTGTTCATTATTCTATTATATTGATTCAATAATTGCTGCATTGTTAGTTTATATTATTATTGTTTCAATAATTATCACTGCACAGTATTTCTCATTATCAGATCAATAATTCATATTATTTAAATAATATTACCAGATAACATTATTGGCAATATCTAGAAAGTTCTGTCTGAGGAGAGGTTTGGTCACCTAATTGCGCGCCAGTAAGGAGAAATCCTTATTGGAAAGCCCCATCTTTCCTAGAAACGGTCTGGTTGTCATAATTGTGATTCTGTAATATTATTTAAGAATAATTAATTATTGATTCATATGATAAAGAAATATTTATTTGATGTGAATATAATTGATGAATATATTATTTTATGTGGATATAATTGAAGGAATTAATGCTGAGGATGTTTTATCAGTATTTTGTCGGACTGGAAAAATTAAAAATCATCCGTTTGTGGATTTTGGATAATTTCTGTTTGGAATTTGGAAAAAATTTCTTCTGCAAAGTTGTAGAGAATTGAAATTCCTATAAAAAGCGGCGAAATTCGAATTTTCTGACAAAGGGGCTATTTATTGTGAATTATTGAAGTTCCGGGGTTTCGAAATAATTGATTTTTGAAAGTTTAATTATTTTTTTATTTCAAAAATGTTTTTTTTATTTTTTCCTAGAAGGTGGGCATGTGGGAAATGCTAAAATCAGATTCCTTGGTGGTGGGCTTGAATATTTGGTAAATATTAATATTTTATTAATTTAGTCTCCTTTGGCATTCTAGCATTTTCCTATAAATTGAGGGCTAAGTTAGAATTGAAAATCACACCAGAAATAAAATTTTCTCTCTTTCTCTCTCTATATTATCGAGCGTATTCTTGTGAGTATACTTTGAGTGTTGCTATACGGTGTGAGTTTCTGTCAGCACTATACCGAAATTCAGTCAGAAATACGGTTATTTTGAGGTAAGGGATGTTATTTTCTTCTTAAATGATATTATTTTCTTCAATATCATTATGCCGAAATATTGGTGAACTTTTTAATCAAATTTGGAACTTTTTGTGTCGGGGTTACTATTCGCGTATACAACACTATTCACGTATACGACACTATTCACGAATACGGCACTATTCACCGAAAAATAAAAATTTTCCTTTTTGTCCAAGATGTCTATTTTGGCTACTATCTTTGATTGTATCCATGTTTTGATCGTTATTTTTGAATTCTGCTCCAAAATTGGTTATTATGGAGTATTATTGATCTTGGATAAAAATGTTATACGAATCCCTAATATTTGTCCTTATATCTCACTGGATTCGTTTTTAAAAATATTTTTCATCATCCTCAGTGCATAATGATGATATTATTTAATATCTTTGGCCTTTAGTGCAAAGATAAACGATTACTGATGAATATCTTTGGCCCGTAGTGCAAAGATGAATAGGTGTTGAGATAAACATAACCAACCGGTAATATAAATGAATATCTTTGGCATGTAGTGCATAGATGATTAAAGATGTATATTGATTGTTGTTACAGGGATAAAATATTAATGATGGACTCTTAAATATTAGAAGATAGTAGAATTCATCCTCTACGTGACTCTTCTAATGGATTGCTGTTTCCGCTGTATTTGTTGATCTAAAACTTGTTGTCTATTATATTTTATCAGTTTTTTTTCCCTGTTGAAGACTAACGATAATTTGTTGTATATTATCTTAGTCATAATATTCCTTACTGTGCTAGTTGAGCTCACCCTTTTCCTTTTTGTTCCATTTTTCTTCCCAGGAGGTGAGAACATAGCAGGATCGAGTCGGGGTAAGGAGTGAGGTTTCTAGAAAGATGTTTTAGTAGTCCTCACTATTTCTGTAAAATAGTGTTTGAATAATTATAATGAGGACTTATTTGCGTGTGGATATTGTCTAGAACACAATATTTGTATTTAAACTCATAGTATGTATTATCGTATTTCACACGACATTTGTATTATTGAAGTTGTAGTTTGCTTTATGTACCATGTATTTGGCGACTCAGAATGGGTGTTGTATACCTGTTTTGGGGGCGTCACACTATAGGCCAAGGATATTCTTTAGTATCACGACCACGAATTATCCATGCACTACGGGCCAAAGATAATCTTGTTTTCATCAATGGTCTTGATCATGTCATAAAACAATTCATCTTTGCAACCTTTGCTGAAGAGAATCCATATCCATAATCATACTAAAAAATGTCCATCAATGCACTACGGGCCAATGAGGACTTTTTCATTAGTATCACAACCACAAATTATCCATGCACTACGGGCCAAAGATAATCGTGTTTTTTTATCAACGGTCCTGATCATGCCATAAAACAATTCATCTTTGCACCCTTGGCTGAAGAGAATTCATAGCCATAATCATACCAAAAATTGTCCATCAATGCACTACGGCAAATGAGGACTTTTACCACATCATTCGTCACATTACATCATCACTTCGCGTTTAGGGGTAGACTGGGAAGTTCTTCGAGAAATACATCAGGAAACTCATTAACAACAAAAATATCATTCAAATTTGATGTATTCTGATTTAAATTAGTGACATGGGCTAAGAAAGCTTGACATCCGTTTTTCAATAAACGAATAACTTTATGACTTGAAATGACATTGATTGATTTTAGTGGTCTGGTTGTTTGAATGAAAGATAACAACCTTACGAAATAATCAATTTTGGTATGATGAGTGGTTAACCAATTGATTCAAAAAATTTACATCAAATGTATGAATTTTTAAAGATATAAGATCAACAGATAAGGTGAGGGTACCAATTTAAATCAAACAAGATTTGTAAACTATAGATATAACGAAGGTTTCCTCAAACGGAGTTTTAATAGATAAGTCAAAGTCTAATTTCTCAGAAGTTAAGTTCAAACGTTGAGCACAAGTAAGTGCAATAACAGAATGGGTAGAACCGGTATCTAATAAGGTATAGACTTCGTAAAAATTTATGATTAACTAACCCGTGATAACTTCGTTTGGTTCCTTACTTTTTGGGAAGTTACGAAAATCGTTCTCACTTGAACCACCGATTTTGACTTGTCTGGGACAGCCTTTGGTGTCATCATTACCGCTAAAATTAATTTTTGTTATAGGACATATTCCACCCTTAACTGCTTCGTCGTACTCCTGTTTCATGATCTGAATCATTAATCTTCGATCCATATCGAATTGGGGTTGACCGCAATGTATAGGGTAATTCAAAACTCGATTGCTGTCCAAAAAGAGAAATACATATCATCTATTTTAGCCTTCTTGGATCGGACTTCTCTTTCCACAATATCAACGCGTCGTGCGGCTTTTACCCATGTATCCTTCATTCTCACTCATTCATTTGTTTCTTCTTTCAACTGATCCTTGACATTTGAATTCTCAGATTCCAGCTTTATCATCTTATACTCTGCCAAAGAGTACTTCTGTTCAAACATCACATATCGGGTAACACAAGCTTGAATTGTTGCATCCTTTTGCCCCATGATCGTCTAACGTTCTTCAGCCTGTTCTTATAACTCATGGATACGATTTTGCAATTCTACATTTCGATCATAAAGTTCTCCTAATAAATCCTCCTCAGGTTCCTCTTTTTCCTCATTCTCAGATGTTGTCTCTGCGACTAGCTCGGGTGTAACTATTAATTCTTCATTCACCACATGGATATCTCTAATTTCTTCTTCGCCTGACATCACATCATCCTGGTTGGTGATTAAAGGTGTCTCCATAGTCTCATTCACTCCATTGCTTAGATTTTCAGCTGTCATTCTCAAATACTGACATAAAACAAGGGTTAATTCAACAATTTAACATATCACATATTAACCTTATATGCTCCGACCAATCAATTAAATACCAAATAAGCTTGGGTATGACACACTAGCGAAGGTTTTACTCATCTCTCCCCTCCTAGTTCTATTCCCAGATCTCTACCAGAGATCATATCCCTAAGCTCTGATACCAACTGTGACACCCCCAAAATAGGTTCAATATCAACCCATTCTGAGTCGCCAAATACATGGTATAGAATTTTAAATACAAATCTTTTACATCAAAAGGTCGTGGGAAATACGACCATACAACTGTGAGTTTGAATACAAATCGTATATAATACGAAATTTAAATATTCAAATTCATCCCATATTTATTACAATTATTATCTCACTATTTTATAGAATAGTGAGGACTTCAACAGATCTAACTCTGTCCATCACACTGTTCTCCGATTAGTCCCCGCGATATTCTCATTTCCTGAAGAGGACAATAGATAAAAAGGGTGAGATCAACTAGCCCAGTAAGAAATATTATGACTAAGATAATGAAAAAAATAAATTATTGTTAGCCTTTAACAATTCAGATAAAATATTATGGACAACAAATTTTAGATTAATATTCGCAGCGAAAATAACAATTCATTAGAAGAGTTAAATAGAGAATGAAGTCTATTATCTTCTAAGATTTAAAATTCCATCATCAATATTTTATCCCTGTAACATCAATCAATATATATCTCGAATCAAATATTCATCTTTGCACTACGGGCCAAAGATATTCATTTGTATCACCAGTTGGTCATGTTCATCTCAACACCTGTCATCTTTGCACTACGGGACAAAGATATTCATCAGGTAATCATTCATCTTTGCACTACAGGCCAAAGATATTCATTAAATAATCATTTATCTTTGTACTACAGGCCAAAGATATTCAGTTATATCACCATTTAGAACTGAGGATGATGAAAAATATTTTAAAGAACGAATCCAGTGAGATAAATGACAAAGATTAGGAATTCGTATTTTAGTTTATTCAAGTTCAAAAATACTCCATAATAATATTTTGTGAAGCAAAATTCAAGAATAAAGCTCAAAACTTGAAACCAATAAAAGATATGAATCCTAACAGACAACTTGGACAAATTGAAGAAAATTAAATTTTTCGATGAATAGTACCGTATTAGTGAATAGTGTCGTATACATGAATAGTGTCGTATACGTGAATAGTAACCCCGACATAAAAATGATAGAAATTTCATAAGAAAAATCATACTTCTTAAATAATACTAATGAATAGTACCGTATTCGTGAATAGTGCCATATACGTGAATAGTGACGTATATGTGAATAGTGTCTTATACGTGAATAATAACCCCGACATGAAAATGATAGAAATTTCATACGAAAAATCATACTTCGTGAAGAGTACTCGTGAATAGTACCGTATTCGTGAATAATGTCGTATACGTCAATAGTATCGTATACGTGACTAGTAACCCCGACGGAAAAAATAAATATTTCATAATAAAATTCATACCAATATTTCGATGAAATGATATTGAAAGCAATAACATCATTTACAAAAAAAATAACATCCCTTACCTTTACCGGAGAGTAGTTTTGACTGGAATATTGGATATAGTGATGAAAGAAACTTGCACTGAATAACGACTCTTAAAGTATCAAAATACTCACAAAAATACGCTCAATAATATAGAGAAAGAAAACTTATGTTTTTGGTGTGATTTTTAATTCTAACCTAATTACCTATTTATAAGAAAATGCTAGAACATCAATGAAGACTAAATTAATAAAATAATATTATTTTATTTTCTACCCACGTGTTTTTAACCCTCAATTTAGCCACCTCAGTGGGGCCTACCAAAAAATCATATTTTCCACACCAACCAAAAGTGGGGCCTACCATTTTATTTTAAAAAATATTTATTTTCCGAAATTTCAATAATTCATAATAAATAACCCGTTAATCATAAAAATAAGAACTCTATGTCCTTTTCATAGGAATTTTAATTCTCTACAACTTTGTAGAAGGAAGTTTTTCCAAATTCTCAACCAAAAATACCTGAAATCCACAAACGGATGATTTTTAATATCTTCATTCCGATAAAATACTGATAAAACACCTCAACCTTAATTACTTCATTTATATCCACATAAAATAAATATATTCATCATTTATATTCATATAAAATAAATATTTTCTTATCATATAAATTAATAATTAATTATTCATAAATAATATTATAGAATCACAATAATGACAACTAGGTCATTTCCAGGAAAGAGGGGGCTTTTCGATAAGATTTTCTTTTTACTGGAGCGCAATTAAATTAACCTAACCCCTTTCCTCGACAGAGCTTCCTTAGACATTGTCAATAATGCTATCTAATAATATTATTCAAGTAATATGAATTATTAATTTGATAATTTAAAATAACGTGCAATGACAATTATTGAATATAATATCACTGTAGTAATTATTGAATCAATAAAATATTAAAAAGTAAATACTATAACAATAATTGAGTAAGTGCATTCTTACGTAAGAACCAATAATTTAGAATTACTGTGCAATACACTGTGCAACACCGCGTATTACTGTATTTTAACCACCGGGTATTTCAACAGTTCTAACGATAACAACTACGACGTTATTTTTAGAAAACTCATTCATGTCGTTTCCTTCATCCGACAGTTATTCCGTTATGTGGCCCACAGAAGTCTGCGCCGTCGAACGAATATTTCCCGACAATTGAATATTTTATTACCACCTGTTAACTTAGAAAAATTTGCACATCTTACTGATAACTTATCACATTTATCAAATCAACACCTTACTATTTAAAATAATATATAAAGAAAATTAAATCTTTATTTATAAAATTTGGGGTCTTACACTAGTGATGAAATTTCTTTTTAACTTGAGTATAAAGATGGGTAGATTATTGATATGACATTGACTATGAGTTCTCTTTGGCCAGTAGTGCAAAGTTGAATTGTTGACTAGAATGATCATGACCATTGAATTTATAATTGAATATCTTTAGCTTAAGGGTAAAGGCGAATTGATCAACATGGTTATAATTATTGTTTATATAAATTCTGAAATGATTATATTTTTTTTAACATATGAATATCTTTGGCCTGTAGTGCAAAGATGACCTGTTGTTGAATATCTTTGACCTATAGTGCAAAGATGAACTGTTGATGAATATCTTTGACCCGTAGTGCAAAGATGAATTTATTAGTATGATTATGAACAAGAATTATGATTTGGTATAACCATGATTTTTGATGTTTCAGGTAAAGACAAGTGATGAAAATTATCTTCGTCTTGGTTGCGAAGAGGAATTTATCAACATAATTATGATTATGAATTATTCACCTGATTGTGGACAGGAATTGTTGATTGATGTTAAAGGGATAAAATATTGTTGGTAGAATTTTAACATGAGAAAGATAATTGACATTATGGTCTATTTGACTCTTTTAATGGATTATTCGTTCCGCTGCAACTATGGTTAAAAAGTTTTATCATCTACCATATGTTATAAATCTTTTATTTATTACTGATGAAAACTATTGATAATTTAATTATCTTTAGTCATGATATTCTTTACTGGGCTATTTGTGCTCTCCCTTTTACTTCACAATTCCTTTCAGGTAATAAGAGTGTAGCTGAGTCGAGCGGGGATAACAAAGGAATATATAGATTAATGGTCGGTGACTGTTGAGTTTTTCAATACATTATAAAACAACATGACAATAGATAATTGTATTGAAAACTTTAAATGTGAGTGTCGTATTGTATACACCATTTTACCGTTGATTTTGGTGACTCAAATAGGGTGAGGTGTTGTTCAAGGTTGAAGCACCATGAGAGTTACATTCTGGTATCAGTGGCATTTGTATTGAAACTCGCAGTTTTAACTGTGGTCGTATTTTGTACGACAGTTTAAAAGTTAGAATTTGATGATTTGAGTTTTGATTTTTGTTGAGTGTATTTCGTGGCGACCCAAAATGGGTTAGGTTGACTGGACCTATTTTGTGGGTGTTACAAGTTGAGCTAACCCTTTTCATCTATTGTCCTCTTCAGAAAATGAGAATGTTGCAGGGACTTGTTGGGGAACAGAGTGATAGGCAGAGTTAGAACAGTAATAGTCTTCACTATTTTTGTATAATAGTGTGATAATAATTGTAACTATTGAGGACTGAATTTTAGTGTTTATATTTCGTATTATATATAATTTGTATTAACACTCACAACTTGTATGGTCGTACTGCTCACGACCTTTTGATATAAAATTTTATATTTGAATTATGTACCATGTGTTTGGCGACTCAGAATGAGTTGGGTTGATTGAACCTATTATGGGGGCGTCACAAGAGTCCGCTGATTGGTTATAAGCGTGTCCGATATAATCTTCCCTGCTAGCTTGGGGCATCTCATCTATTTCCAAAAAGGGTTCGTTATCTGGATTAAATGATTGGTTTGGTTGAAAGACAAGCGAATATGGGGCATTAACTCCGGGATTGGAATTTAATGCTGAATTAAATCGCTGCATGGTGCAGTAGAAAGAAGAGTGGTTGAGCCACTAGAATGAGAGGGTGCAGGAACCATAGCAAATTTCACATAAACAACAAGGCTTAGAGAGTCGATTAGAGAAATTTTCGTTCCAGAAAGATGAAATCTACTTCGTCCATTTCATTTGACGCACCGGAGAATCCCAACAAATTGTAAGCAAAATACATCCATGTATGTATGTATACAATGAATAACTGTTGCACTGAACATTGTTGAATATGGTTCATTAAATGCTTCCGCCCATTGATTTTTTCCAAGGTCCCCCGCCCATTGAATTTCGTATGCTCTTTTCTTTTCCTACCTCTCCGTTTCTTGGCTCTATAAAAGGGCAGCACATGAGAAGGAAATAACACACAGAAAGTTGAGTGGGCAGCATACAAGAGATGTGAGGGTGGAGCTACACCCAGTTCGGGTGTAGCATACGCCCAGTATAGGCAGCACACACCAAAATTGATAGAGTAATCTCATTAGAGAGGAAAGAGAGAAAGCTATAGTTTGAGTGTCAAAGAGAGTTAGAGAGAAATAAACCGTTAGTTTATTTCGCAGTGAAGAGTTTGTAATCTCCAGATTATTTTTCATAGTGAGTTTTTGAGATCTCTCCCCGTGGTTTTTCCCAGTTGGGTTTCCACGTAAAATTCTTGTGTTATTATTTTATATGTCATACAGTTGTTTGTTTGTTATTTATCTTAGTGTATTTGCGTGAATCTTATTTCTCAATAATTGGTATCAAAGCGATCACGCCAACGATCAGTTTAAAGAGAAATTAGGCAGGTCACAAATACGAAGATAACAAGCACAAGTGAGAGGTATGAAGTTGAACCATTTGACGGTAAGTCAAATTTTAGTATTTGGCAGTGTACAGTCAAAAATGTATTGGCTCAACAAGGATTGGTAAAAGCACTAGAAGGGAAGAAACCGGCGACTATTACGGATGAAAAATAGACGGAACTTGAAGCGAAGGTCGTGGCAACAATCAGATTGAGTTTGGCGCCACAGATCAAATATTATGTTTTGACAGAAATCTCTTCGAAGGACTTGTGGGAGAAACTTGAGAAAGTTTACAAGTCAAAGTCTCTGTCAAATCGGTTATATTTGAAGAAGGAATTGTACCGGCTTCGGATGGAAGAATGGTCAGATTTAACCTATCATATTAATGAGTTTAATAGATTGGTGACCCAACTAACCAGTATTGATGTGAAGTTGGACGAAGAAGATAAAGCCTTATTGCTTCTTGTCTCTCTACCAGATTCATACTTAACTCTCCAGACTACACTCCTTGTAGGGAAGGAAAAACTTGCAGTTGACAATGTGATGTCAGCAATACTGGATCAGGATAAGTTCAGGGGCACAACTTTCAGAGATGACGGAGACAGTCTTCTTGCATTTTCAGATGGGCGTTGCAGGGGTCCTAATCGAAAGAAGTATTCCGGCAAGGAACGAGAAAGGTCTCAGTCGAGACTAGGCAATAAGGAAAATCTCAGGTTGGGTGTTATTATTGCCACAAGAAGGGCCACTACAAAAATCAGTGTCCATTATTGAAGAAGGATAACAAGAAGAAAGGTAAGCAAATTGAAAATTCTGTTAATGTTGCTGAGCAAGCAGATGTGTGCAGCGACGGAGAGCTATACACAGTGACAAAAAATCAAGCTTCACAAGGTGATCTCTTATCTGTTAGAGACAGTAGCAGCCTTATAGATTGGTATATGGATTCCGGTTGTTCATTTAATATGTTTCTCATAGGGATTGGTTTGATACTTTTATATCCTGTAATGGTGGTACAATTTTATTGGGTAACAATGCAGTCTACAAAGTTACTAGGATAGGCACCATCAAAGTTAAAATATTTAACGAAATTGTTATAACATTGGGTGATGTAAGGTATATTCCAAAATTGAAGAAGATCTTGCTTTCGGTTGGAGTACTTGACTCTATAGGCTGCAATATCTCAGTCAGATATGGTATCAAAAAAATTACCAAGGGTTCAATGGTAATTATGAAGGGCCAGAAGAAGGGCACCCTCTATAAGTTGATAGGGGACACAATTGCTGGTGGAGCAGCAATTTCTGTGCGGGATAATTCCAACAGTGATTGCACATAATTATGGCACATGCGACTTGGTCATTTGAGTGAAGGAGGAATGAAAGAACTTCACAAAAGGCAGTTGCTGAAAGGTGTCAAAACGTGTAGTTTGGAATTTTGCAAGTTTTGCTTGTACGACAAACAACGAAAGGTAGCAAGTGAGTTACAGAAACACCCAGTTGAGGTGGAGCTTCCTAAAGATACAAAAAAATCTGAAGAAAATGAAGATGATCATCCTTCAGATCCCCAAGAGAGGTCCTATAATCTTGTTAGAGATTGGAAAAGGTGATTCAGTAAACCAGTGCAGAGATATGGGTTTGCTGACATGGTTGCCTTTGTCTTGATTGCTGGTAGTGGAGATCCAACTAGCTATCAGGATGCTATTCAGTCCGAGTAATGGACAATAGCGATGGCAGAAGAGAATGAGTCTTTATAGAAGAACCAGATTTGGTAGTGGAGATCCAATTAGCTATCAGGATGTTATTCAGTCCGAGGAATGGGCAATAGCGATGGCAGAAGAGATGGAGTCTTTACAGAAGAACCAGAATTGGGAGTTAGTTCAACTTCTAAGAGGATCAAAGGCTATAGGATTCAAGAGGGTGTTCAGGAAAAAGGAAGCTCAGTCTGATAAAGAAGGTGAAAGATTCAAGGCCAGGATATGGAGATAGAACATCTTGATGTGAAAACAGCTTTTCTCCATAGTGATTTAGAAGAAAAGATCTACATGAAGCAGCCTGAGGGGTTTATTGAACCAAGAAAAGAGGGCTTAATTTGCAGTTTGCATAAGTCTCTCTATGGTTTGAAGCAGTCCCCGAGATAGTCGTTTGAGGGTTTTATTGAACCAGGGAAAGAGGGCTTAGTTTGCAGTTTGCAGAAGTCTCTCTATGGTTTGAAGCAGTCCCCGAGACAGTGGTACATGAAGTTTGACAACTTTATGGTGGCTCATGGTTACTCTCGTTCGGAGTATGATCCATGTGTGTATTTTAGATCTCTTAATGATGGTTCTCTAGTATTGTTGACGTTATATGTCGATGACATGTTGATAGCAGCAAAGATGAAATCATATATTCTTCAGCTGAAGAATTTGTTGAGCAATGAATTTGACATGAAAGATCTTGGGTCAGCCAATAAGATCTTAGGTATAGAAATTCACAGGGATCGTCAGGTAGGAAAGTTGTGGCTAACTCAGAAAGGATATGTGTAGAAGGTATTAGAGAGGTTTAACATGAACAAAGCCAAACCAATTATCACTCCATTAACAACACATTTCAGATTGTCTTCACAATTGAGCCCACAGACTGAGTTCGTGGTGGAGTATCCTGGGAGAGGGATACATTCACTGACACAAAAAAGTTCACAATATTTGGAAAATATGAGCCAATGTGGAAATTGTTGAATATGGCTCATTAAATGCTTCCGGCCATTGATTTTTTCCAAGGTCCCCCGCCCATTGATTTTTTCCAAGGTCCCCCGCCCATTGAATTTCGCCTGCTCTTTTCTTTTCCTACCTCTCCGTTTATTGGCTCTATAAAAGGGCAGCACATGAGAAGGAAATAACACACAGAAAATTGAGTGGGCATCATACAAGAGATGTGAGGGTGGAGCTACACCAAGTTCAAGTGTAGCATACGCCCAGTATGGGCAGCACACACCAAAATTGATAGAGTAATCTCATTAGAAAGAAAAGAGAGAAAGCTATAATTTGTGTGTCAAAGAGAGTTAGAGAGGTAGAGAGAAATAAACAGTTAGTTTAGTTCTCATTGAAGAGTTTGTAATCTCCAAATTATTTTTCATAGTGATTTTCTGATATCTCTCCCCGTGGTTTTTTCCAGTTGGATTTTCACGTAAAATTCTTGTGTTATTATTTTATATATCATACAGTAGTGTATTTTGTTATTTATCTTAGTGTATTTAGGAGTGAGCAAAAAATAGGTAAAACTGAAAAACCGAACAAAATCGATTTTTTTAAACCGATTTTTTTCTATTATTCGATTCTTTTACTAAATTCGGTTATATCCAAATTTTATTTCAGTATTCGGTTTCCGGTTCGGATGTTAAAATCAGCCATTTCGGTTGAATATACTTTTTTTCTAGTAACTCCTGCAGTTGAACCATCAGTTCCTTCATCTCGACTGGAGCCATTCGGTACGGAGCCTTTAAAATCGGAGCAGTTCCCGGCGCTAGATTGATCACGAACTCTATCTCCCTATCCGGCGGAAGTCCTGACAATTCGCTCGGAAATACGTCGACAAACTCCTTAACTATCGATATCTCCTCCACCGTTGGACTTTCCTTAAGTGTATCTCCTATGTAGGCTAGATATCCTACACAACCTTGCGTCAGAAGTTTCTTGGCCTGCATAACCGTCAGACAACTCGCTTGTCTAGGCGATTTGCTACCATAAAACACTAACTTCGACGGAGTCGTAAGGTTTACTGACTTCTTCTGACAGTCGATTATCGCCCCATGGTTGAATAACCAATCCATACCCAGTATGACGTCGAATTCCTCAAGTTTAATCGGAATCAAATCTACTCTAAGCTTCTGATCCTTAATGTCCAATCTACAGTTCTTGTAAACTTTCCTAACAGAAATAATCTCCCTATTCGCAATCTCAATGTATAAAGGGTAAACTAATTCCTCTATAGGTAGATCTAAGGTCTTAGCAAAATCATCAGATATGAATGAGCAAGCAGCACTATGACTCGCAAGTCGCAGCTGTATGATCTGTGCAGCATGGATTCATGTGCTGCAGCACTTGCAGACGGAAATTGAGCTTTAAATTTATGGATTTTGAAGTGTCATAGTGTATGTCACTTCCCCTAATTTCTCTCGCCTCTTGGGTTTCATCTCAAATCTCATAAGACAACTTCTCATCTCCTTCTTCCTCTCCCCTAGCCCCTGCTTCTATTACCCTTTTTATTTTCGGACTATTCATCTGTTTCTTCTGTTAATTAGCAGAGGTATTAGGAAGTTAGGAACACAATTTAGATTTCGAGATCAGTGTTTACACTTTTGTCAAGCTTGTGAGCATTTCTCAACACATTCATTTGGGCAGTTTTTTTCCAATAAAATAAATAAATGTGGAATCTCCCTTCATTCTTTTTGTTACTTAAAATTTTCTTTTTGAAAATGACAATATTACTGTTAATTGCTAATTTTGAAACAATAGTATTCTTTTCTGAATACTATTTTTAATAAAAAATACTTCTTATATAATAATTAAAGTAACAAAAATTAATGGAATTATTCAAGTTATTTCAATTAAATGTCAAAATATGGGACCCATGCGCCAACTCAGCTTCTTTTTTTTCTTTTCCTCCTTTGGCTGTGTACAGTACTGTACCCGTTTCTGATTAGCAAGAAAGCTTGTTTCACATTCTCTCTGAACCAAGATTATTTCAGATCTCGCCGCATTCTCTTTCTCGATCCCAGAAACTTCTCTCTCAGATAAATGTCTTCTTCTTCGTTTACTCGATCTCTTGTTGTTCTCTTTTCATGAATGCTGCTCTTTTACTTTTTATCGCGTCTGCGAAGCCTCATTGTGTCCGTACGCATTAGTTCTGATCGAAATTTAGGGTTTATGTGGATCTGGTTAGGGTTTTTCTTCGGTTTGCTTGACTTTTCTGTTGTGTTGGGTTCATTGCGCTTTATGTGGTGGATGGGAAAAGTAATGGAGGCGAAACGAAGTTGGCGTATTGATTTTGTTTGTTTTTTCATTTAACTGGTGTAGGCATTTAGTTTTCTAGGAGAAGTGTGAGGGAAGATAAGAATCAATTGGCGGTCTTACAGGCTACATCCTTCCACCTAAACTTTTTCTTTAGCTGGAGTGAAAGCAAATGTACATGTCTGCTACATTTTGAGGTTTGAAGCTGCAAACATTTAAATTTTTAAAGCCATTTGGCAGTGGCAACTCAGTTGGCTGTGTATGAAACAATCCGGATCAAATTCCGAATTCGGAACAAATCTCGGGTCAAATCTCAAGTCCGAATCGAATCAAATCCATCAAAATAAGACCTCAAACTACTGGCCCAATAGTATCTTCTTAGGTCATCTTAGCCCATATCTTCTTAGGTCATCTTAGCCCAACACAGGCGCCCAAAAGGTCATGACTTGAAGGTACTATTGGTAGTAACTTATTTCCTTATATGCAGACAAATTTTTCCCCTATGTTTTGATGTGGGACTGGGGTCAAACCCCTATGTTTTGATGTGGGACTGGGGTCAAATCCCAAGGCCGAATCGAATATGTTTTGATGTGGGACTGGGGTCAAACCCCTATGTTTTGATGTGGGACTGGGGTCAAATCCCAAGGCCGAATCGAATCAATCAAAATAAGGCCTCAAACTACTGACCCAATAGTATCTTCTTGGGTCATCTTAGTCCACCACAGGCTCCCAAAAGGTTATGACTTGAAGGTACCATTGGTAGTAAATTATTTCCTTATATGCTGACAAATTTTTCCCATATCTTTCGATGTGGGACTGGGGTGTTACAGTGTAGATAACTGATTTCTTTGGCCTCATGCTAATCTGGTTTGTAGTTTCATATATGACTAATATGACTGAAACTTGTACTTGCAGTGGATAGTCAATAATTAATTGCAACAAGAAAGACTTCAACATCACCTATAATATGAGTGTTCAACCAGAAAAAAATGGTGTATGTGATAGCTCAAATGGAAACCATGTTTTGGATTTTGAACATGAAGGAGCAGTTGATGGTAAGAAATCTTTTTCTCCCTCTCACAAGTAGAAGAGGTTTATGATTATTAGTTTCACCTTGTAACTTCTCACATGGTAATTCTTACGTGCTTTTAGGTAATATGCACTTACTGGTTGAGTGGTTAAACCATATACTTCCTGATTTAAACTTGCCGTTGGAAGCTTCAGTGGAGGACCTTAGAGCGTTCTTGATTGATGGAACTGTTTTGTGTAGCATTTTGAACATGCTCAGTCCTGGTTTAATAGAAATGGTTGTACATGCATTGTATTCACATATGCAATTTGTTTTTGTTTATGTTTTTTTGCTAAAAATTTTTCTTTTGTTTCAAGTTATATGCTAACATGGAATAGGGGTTTTCCCACTGTGACTTTACCATGTCTAGAGAGGGGATTCTGACCCTGGTCCGGATAATGTCAAGAAGTTTCTAGCAGCAATGGATGAATTGGATTTGTCTAGGTTTTTTCTTGCAGATATACAAGAGGTATTGACATTATTTTCTTCATAATCAAGGTATCTAATTTTGGGTCTGGTCTAATATAGGGTCAGCTGTTATCAGACATGTAATTAAGAGTTAAATCGGTGCATTAACATGACAAATGGTCTCTGTTGATGACTCAAACAGGATTGCATTGCTATCTTAAAGCTGTGATGAGTTCAAAAAAAATTTGAAAAAAAAAATTGTAAAAGAGAAGGGAAATCAAATTTATTGGCTCATGTATAATGGTGCTGCCCTTGAGGTTATATGCCTTCTGATGGTTAGTTGGTTAAGGAATTCAATCTCATCGAGTTGACTATTCTATTTGTTTTTTAACCTTTACCATGTTGACTTGCCTCTGCATTTTGTGCCGCTTCTTGAAGTGTTTTTTGTTTTCTTCAGGGATACATGGTTCCAGTTTTACAATGTCTTGGAAGACTTAAATCACATTTTGATAATACTGGTCGCAAAGAGAATATTCTTAATCACTTAAGAATGAGATGGAACCTACCAGACATTAAGTCTTCCGAACGAACTGATCATTACCTGGAGGAAAAGTCCAGCTTATATGGAGAGAGGCAAAGAAGTTCTACCAATGTGAAATCACCACCTCGTACTATTTATAGTACTGTTACATCAGGTATGCTACTATTTCCTCATCATGAATGAGAATTAAAAAATGCATGGGTCAGAAATCACTAAAAAATATCTTACATGATAAATATATGTAACTTTAGTGTTAATATTTTTCGTTACCCCTTGGAGAAAATTTGCTGTCATCATGACCTGAATACTATCTGTTATTTCAAGGTAACATTTATAAAATAGTAGAATACCAAAGCCTGAATTGATATACAATGTTAGGACAGCCGGCTTCCTTGATCTGCAATTCAAATCAATGTTATTATAGTGCCACATCTTCTGAATTTGGGTGGCTGATCGCTTGGTTGTTTTTAATTTGGCTTAAACATACCAAGATAACTTGTGCATGGTTGTTTGCTATGAGATAATGCTTAAGGTTGGCATATATTGAGATTGCTTATTCATATTTACATGACCTTGTTGTTTCTGATGAACAATGCGATATTATTATTGTTGAAATGCTTAGTTTGTCCATGAAATACTTGTGATGGCAATGACACATTAATTATCCATCATAGATTAAGTACCACATTTTGAGGGAAAATTAAGATCACTTAAGATCTTTCAACCAGATTGCTTGATTCATTAATTATTCACAATGCGATATTATTGTTGAAATGCTTAGTTTGTCCACATTGCATAGTTTCTATACCTTTTATATAGACCACAGTTAGTGATACACCTTTGATTTATCTTAAAACCTTTTTCTTTGTGCTAACTGGCAAGTGTTTTTGACTTGGAGATTGCATGAACCTTGATAACAAGCTTACTACATGCCGGATGTCAAGCATAGAGTGTGTAATTTAACCAAGCCAAGCTCAAGTAGATACATTTCCTAGCTTGAGCTTGACTCAATATCTTAATTGTGGAACTCAATGCTTGACTACTTGACTTGTTTGCATCCCTATACTTGTGCCATAATATGCGATGATAGAGTAAACATCCAATTAATCTTGTAAAGAATTATTAACCAACTATTTGGAAGCCATATTTACACAATTTTTCATTAACTCGAATGATGTTGATACTCATTTGCATCTTTCCATGTTGAATTTCTTTGATCAATCAAGATTGATCAGAGAAACAACTCATTTCACCAAGATATATCATTTAAAAAATTCAGATGATGGATTGCACAGTCTCTATTGGATATTCATTCTAACATGCAATGTCATCTTTACTGTTGGCACACTTGAAGAGTTATTTTCCAAATTGATTATATTATACACAACTAAGGATAACTGATTTCTTTGGCCTCATATGCTAATCCGATTTCTAGTTTCATATGCTGATTTTCAATGATAAAGTTGGGTGATTTGTAAGGTTACTATTGTGCCTTAAGTTTATGATGCTTGTGTGGTTTGAAAAAAAAGAGAAAGAGTTATCGTCTGTTACATGTATTAGTTTTAGTTTTCTTTTTTCCCAAGTTCTTATGGCTAATATGACTGAAACTTGTACTTGCAGTTGATCGTCAATCATTAATTGCAACAAAAAAGACTTCAACATCACCTTATATGAGTGTTCAACCAGCAAAAATTGGTTTATGTGATAGCTCAAATGGAAACCATATTTTGGATTTTGAACATGAAGGAACAGTTGATGGTAAGAACCTTTTCTCTCCCTCTCACAAGTAGAAGAGGTTTATGATTATTAGTTTCACTTTGTAACTTCTCACATGGAAATTCTTACGTGGTTTTAGGTAATATGCGCTTACTGGTTGAGTGGTTAAACCATATACTTCCTGATTTAAACTTGTCGTTGGAAGCTTCAGTGGAGGACCTTAGAGCGTACTTGATTGATGGAACTGTTTTGTGTCGCATTTTGAACAAGCTCAGTCCTGGTTTAATAGAAATGGTTGAACATGCGTTGTATTCACATATGCAATTTGTTTTTGTATGTTTTTTGGCTAAATTTTTTCTTTTGTTTCAAGTTATATGCTAACATGGAATAGTGATTTTCCCATTGTGACTTTGCCATGTCTAGAGAGGGGATTCTGACCCTGGTCCAGATAAGGTCAAGAAGTTTCTAGCAGCAATGAATGAATTGGCTTTGTCCATGTTTGTCTTTGAAGATATGCAAGAGGTATTGACATTATATTTTTCATAATCAAGGTGTCTAATTTTGGGTCTGGTCTAATATATTGTCAGCTGTTATCAGACATGTAATCAAGAGTTAAATCGGTGCATTAACATTACAAATGGTCTCTCTGTTGATGACTCAAACGAGATTGCATTGCTAGCTTAAAGCTGTGATGAGTTTACTCTAGGTTGATAAACATAATATTTTTTACGATTATGCTTCACCTCGTCAAAAGAATTTTGAAAAAAAAAATTGTAAAAGAGAAGGAAAATCTAAATTTTTGGCTCATGTATAATGGCGCTGCCCTCGAGGTTAGATGCCTTCTAGTTGGTTAGTTGGTTAAGGAGTTCAATCTCATCGAGTTGACTATTCTATTTGTTTTTGAACTTTTACCATGTTGACTTGCCTCTGCATTTTGTGCTGCCTCTTGAAGTGTTTTTTGTTTTCTTCAGGGATACATAGTTCCAGTTTTGCAATGTCTTGGAAGACTTAAATCACATTTTGATAATACTGATCGCAAGGAGAATATTCTTAATCACTTAAGAATGAGATGGAACCTACCAGACATTAAGTCTTCCGAACGAACTGATCATTTCCAGGAGGACGCATTACCATGTGCAGAAAAGTCCAGCTTATATGGAGAGTGGCAAAGAATTTCTACCAATGTGAAATCACCACCTCGTACTATTTATAGTACTGTTACATCAGGTATGCTACTATTTCCTCATCATAAATGAGAATTGAAAACTGCATGGGTCAGAAATTACTAATAAATATCTTGCATGATAAATATATGTAACTTTAGTGTTAATATTTTCCGTTACCCCTTGAAGAAAATTTGCTGTCATCATTACATGGCCTGAATACTATCTGTTATTTCAAGGAAACATTTATAAAATAGTAGAATACCAAAGCCTGGATTGATAGATAATGTTAGGACAGCCGGCTTCCTTGAACTGCAATTAAAATCATGTTATTATAGTGTCACATCTTCTGAATTTGGGTGGCTGATCGCTTGGTTGTTTTTAATTTGGCTTAAACATACTAACTTAGATAACTTGTGCATAGTTGTTTGCTATTAACTTAATGAGATAATGCTTAAGGTTAGCATATATTGAGATTGATTATTCATATTTACATGACCTTGTTGTTTCTGATGAACAATGCGATATTATTATTGTTGAAATGCTTAGTTTGTCCATGAAATACTTGTGATGGCAATGACTTATTAATTATCCACCATAGATTAAGTACTGAAATTAAGATCACTTAAGATTTTTCAACCAGATTGCTTGATTCATTAATTATTCACAATGCGATATTATTGTTGAAATGCTTAGTTTGTCCAGATTGCATAGTTTCTATACCTTTTATATAGACCATATAGTTAGTGATACACCTTTGATTTATCTAAAACCTTTCTCTTTGTGCTAACTGGCAAGTGTTTTTGACTTGGAGATTGCATGAACCTTGATAACAAGTTTACTACATACCTGATGTCAAGCCTAGAGTGTGTAATTTAACCAAGTCAAGCTCAAGTAGATACATTTCCCAGCTCGAGCTTGACTCAATATCTTAATTGTTGAACTCAATGCTTGACTACTTGACTTGTTTGCATCCCTATACTTGTGCCATAATATGCGATGATAGAGTAAACATCCAATTAATCTTGTAAAAAATTATTAACCAACTATTTGGAAGCCATATTTGCACAATTTTTCATCAACTCGGAGGGTGTTGATACTCATTTGCATCTTTCCATGTTGAATTTCTTCAATAACTTCCTGTTAAACTTTCTTTGATCAATCAAGATCGAAATGCTGATTAAGAAATATCCGAACCGAGAAAGAACTCTTTTCAACAAGATGTATCATTTGAAAAATTCAGATGATGGATTGCACAGTCTTTGCTGGAAATTTTTTCTAACATGCAAAGTGATCTTTACTGACACACATGAGAGTTATTCTCCTAATTGATTATACAAACAACTAAGGATTAATTATTCAATAGTTAACAGGACATTATTGTTATACATGGCACATGACATGATGAATACTCGCCTTTTCTTCATTGTCTCTTACATTTGATTAATTGATTTTGTTTGTACATTATTTTGGAAAAGCTCATTAACATATTGAATATAATTCTATTTTTTTTTATCTTTTGAATCATACAATTGAATTTTGACTTATGTTGGTTCCTTGTATTTATTTTTTGGTTTATTGCTAGTTTGTAAGCTGTAAGTACTCGTGTTGTTTCAATAAACACTACGTCATAATTCAATCCATTCTCTAACCTATAAATCCTGTTACTGTTCTTCACATCCATAATTCTGTCGAACTTACCTCTACAAATTACCTCTTCTGTAAAATTTGGAGCTATTCTAGGGAGAGTTTAGGTTGATTGGATGAGATCAATCATCCCAGTTCTATATAGAGGGATGAGAGTACTTATAAAGCTGCTGTCTTTTGTTAGATATTTACTGTCAATGTGTGTGTGGTGTATTCCTCTATTCTATTCTTTTCTTTTGTCTTTCATTTTCTCTTTGGGTAATCTTGTGGGCTTGAGAGTTGAGCTGTTGAGGGGGGTAGAGATTGTGGGAAGAGTGAGAGTGACATCTGCTATCTTTATATAGAAAATGTATCTGCAAGGAGACGATGCCGATGGACCAGAATCTCGTTTCAGGGGATGACAATCCATCATTCATTTGCTTCTGGATTGCATTTGCTTGAGGAAGGCTCTTAATTGATTTACTGTGATATTTCTTCCTTTCAGCCAATGGAAATTTACATAGACGATGAAGCCAAGTTGACCCTCCATGGTCTTGTACAGGTACATACTAAGAAATTGATCACTGTTTTCTACAAGTTTTGTCTGTTCTTTTTTAACTCATTTTTGTTTTTCCTGAAATGACAGCACTACATCAAATTGACTGAGCTAGAGAAAAACAGGAAATTGAATGATCTGCTTGACGCATTAGACTTTAATCAAATTGTTATCTTTGTCAAAAGTGTTAATAGAGTAGCCGAGCTCAACAAATTGCTTGTGGAGTGTAATTTCCCCTCAATTTGCATTCATTATGGCATGTCCCTGGAAGAAAGGTATATATGCTTCTGTTGATTTCATAATATGATTATTATTAGTTGAGTTTCTATAATAGCTGTTTATTTTCTCCAGTTGCTCTATATTTTCTAGCATTTTCTTTATTGGTCAGTCTAGTCTAGTTTTTTCCCCAAAATATTAGTTTTGAAAGTTATTAACTTGGATAAGGGAGATGGTCCATAGGTTGAACTCGACCAATATCATAATATGAAAACTATTTCGCAGTACTTGGAATAAGACTTGCATGTTATCTGTTGAAGCTCAGACTAGCTTTACCCTAATGCCCTGACAGATCTATTGGTTTTATCCTTGCACAGTTTGTGATGTGATCAGAACTCGAATCTGGTTTTTTTTTTGGGTTTTACCTGTGGGAGTGTGTACTGGCTAGTGTGGTCTGTTTTGAGGTCTTGACTAGGAGATGCTGCTTGTTTTTGAATGTGAACATTGATTTGAAAATTTTGGCCTTAAGCATGTAACACAATGATATGATAGCAAGATCGAATGAGGTTTGTTTTGTTAGTTTACTGCTTTGCCATTTAGTTATAATGAAAATTTCGTTTATTGTGCACGAAACTGACTGCTATATTATTTGCAGGTTGATGCGCTACAAGGGTTTCAAGGAGGGACATAAGAGGATTCTCGTTGCAACAAATTTGGTCGGTAGGGGAATTGACATTGAAGGTGTCAACATCGTTATCAACTATGACATGCCTGACTCTGCTGATTCTTATCTGCACAGGGTAGGTTCTGTTAGTCATGTACTATGAGACTGACCATTACTGATATGCTTCTCGGCGTGATAAAAATGTTGCAATTTTTCTTTTTTCCTTTTCCTTTTCATTTTGTCTTGAACTACTTGACTTGTTTGCATCCCTATACTTGTGTCATGATATGCTATGAGATAGCGTAAACATCCAATTGATTTTGTAAAGAATCATTAACAAACTATTTGGAAGCCATATTTGCACAATTTTACATCAACTCAGTAGGATGTTGATACTCATTTGCATCTTTCCATATTGAATTTCTTCAATAATTTCCTGTTTAAATTTCTTTGATAAATCAAGATCGTACCAAAAAAGAACTCATTTCACCATGATGTATCATTTAAAAAATTCAGATGATGGATTGCTGTCTCTGCTGAAAATTCTAACATGCAAAATGATCTTTACTATTGGCACAGTAGTGAGTTATTCTCCAAGTTGATTATACAATCAACTAACAATAAATTATTCAGTAGTTAAAAGATCTTTATCGTTTTACATGACACATGATGAACACTCGCCTTTTCTTCGTTGTTTTATTGTTTGTTTTTGTTTGTACATTATTTCGGAAAAATTTATTGACATATTGAATATCTTTTTATTTTTTGTATTCTTTTGAATCACACATTTGATATTTCTACCCGCGAGTAATGCTTATTCTTTTGTCACTTTTTACACAGAATCAGGACAGTTTTCAGGAGCAGACATATGCTTGACGAAACTTGATGACACTGTATTGTGTGCGTTGTCATAATAGCCAATTTTGACAAAGGGAAGAAAATTTAATGTTTCGGTGAATAGTATCGTATTTATGAATAGTGCCGTATACATGAATAGTGTCGTATATGTGAATAGTAACTCCGACATGAAAAGGTAGAGATTTTCATAAGAAAAATCATACTTCGTGAATAGTACTCGTGAATAGTATCGTATTCGTGAATAGTGTCGTATACGTGAATAGTAACTACGACGGAAAATTTAAAAATTTCATAATAAAATCTATATCAGTATTTTGATGAAATGATATTGAAAGCAATAACATCATTTACGAAAAAAATAACATCTTTTATATCAAAAGAACAGTACTTCTGACTAGAATATCGGATATACAACTGAAGAAAACTTGCACTGAATAGTAACACTCAAAACTATGAAAATTCTTATCATTTTAGGAATTATAGAAGCAATAATTACTGCAGTAAGTTTAGAGTTAGGAATATGAAACAACATACGAAACTGCAAATGAATTTTCACCCGTCAGGCGGTAGTCCGCGTCGACAGATCATTTCCATAATTTAATAACAAATGAATACGAAAGGTTATTCACCAGTCAGACGGTAATCCGCGTCGACAGGTTATTACCATAGAGTAATAAAGAATGGAATAACAACAGGATTTCACCATGCATGCGGTAATCCGCGTAGACAGGTTATTCCAACGGAAAAATAAAGAATGAAATAACAACAAGATTTCACCATGCATGCGGTAATCCGCGTAGACAGGTTATTCCAACGGAAAAATAATGAATGAAATAACAACCTGATTATTGAAAGAAAATAACTCTCTTCATGAATACGAAAGAAGAAATACCCCTTACTAAAAAATAATATCCCTTACCTTAATAAAAGTTCGGATACTGTAGTAGCAGAATACTCTTCTTCTCTTTCTATAATTTCTCTCTCTAAAGCTTCAGTGAATTGGTGAGAAATAATGAAGGATTAAGCTTCTATTTATAAGAGAAATGACTAAATAGTAACTAATTCACGAACGGTCCAAAAATCATTGCTGGTGAGTTCTCTCTCTAGATTTTTTTAATTATTATTTAGTAATTTTATTTCTCATGCATAAATTGATTTTCTTGTTTTATTCTCCAGGGATGGAAGGCATTGTTTCGGTATTTCCCAGCAAAAAGATTGAATCCCACACGAGCAGAATATGGGAGGAATTAGGCTTGACCGAGGAGATACAAACAAATAACATAATCGAACATACGGATATTGTCATTGGTGTAATAGACACAGGGATCAATTACAATTCAGAAAATTTTTCAGAGGTGGATATCTCACTTCTACAAAGGCAATGAGAATAAAATTTTGATGATTGGCGTTTCTTCACTACCAGGTGTCCTTCTTTAGCTAACATTATTTTAGTTCAATGTCTATCTTAATTGTTCTCCAATTTCTGATATCATGATGTCATTAACTTATTTTTCCTGAATCTTAGGAAAATTGTTGGGGCTAGAATGTACAAGACAGACTGTTCAGATCCGGATTCAATCTTTGATAATAATGGACATGGAACAAACTGTGCAGCGGTAGCAGCCGGTAATTTTGTCAATGCTAGTCTTGGAGGGTTGAAAAACGGTCGTACTAGGGGTAGCGTTCCGGGGGTAAAGATTTATGTGTATAAACTTGAAGTGGAACAAATAAGCGACGGAGCTGTGTTGAACGCAATTGCAGATGCTGTCAATGATAATGTAAATATTATTTCCATATCAATGGGAGGACGAAAGTCAAAACATCAACACAATAATGTCTTTGAAAAAGATGGATTTGCTTTTGGGAGTTTGTATGCAGCCCAAAAAGACATACTCTGTTGTATGTGTGTCGGTAATTACTCTTCTATTGGGAGTGTCATTAATGGATATCCTTGGGTGTTGTCTGTTGGTGCATGCAATTCCCAGGAGAGACTTGTGACTAAAGTCACACTCGGCAATGATCAAACTATTGAGGTGAAATCACATTTACAATTTAATGTTGTAGTTGTTTCTCATATATTTAATGAGTTTATTTGAAAATAATTAGAGATTATATTAACATGACATTTGAAACTAACATCCCTAATTTGTTTGTTAAATATAGGGATATTCCCTCAATTTGTTTACGGATACAGAAACATGTCCCTTGATCCATTATAATGATATATGGATTACTGAAACAGCAGAAGTTGATCATCAAAAGATTAAAGACAAAATTATTGTTTGCAAATTCAACAAATTGGGAAAACTAGTAGCGGGCGCTGTGGGTATTATAGTGATGGAAGACGATGATAATAAAGCCAATTTCAGTCTAGAATACTTTGCTTGTGCCAATGTTTCCAAATCAGATGGTGAAAAGATTGTGCTATATATGGAAGAGCACAGTGAACAAGGGTACAAATATTTTGTTTCTATCTTTTTCACTTTTTCTTTTACATTCAAATTAAGAAAATTATTAAAATTATGACATTCATTCTCAACAGGACTGCATCAGCAAAGATATCACTGACCGAAGAAGTAAAAAATGAGGAGAATGAATATCATGTGCTTTCATCCTATTCATCAAAAGGGCCAAATTTGTTTTACAAACTTCTCAAGGTGATTCAAATACTTCCGTGTATGACATAATTTGTAATTCTTTTAATTGTTGAAAGTAGTTACTATTATTTTCTTTGTATTACCATTAGGGCATTGACAAATGCTAACAAATTGTGTTGTTTTAGCATGATATTTGTGCACCCGGAGATGTCATACTCACTGCGTCGTCACCAAAACAAGTGTTCATAGATAAAGATGAAAAAGCAAATGAAAAATATCCATACAACAATTGTTCATTTTCCGTGCCAGAAACAATGTTGTATGGATGTTTTTCATTTGCTTTTTCATCTTTATCTATGAACACTTGTTTTGGTGACGACGCAGTAAGTATGACATCTCCGGGTGTACAAATATCAAACTAAAACAACACAATTTGTTAGCATTTGTCTATGCCCTAATGGTAATACAAAGAAAATAATAGTAACTACTTTCAACAATTAAAAGAATTACAAATTATGTCATACACGGAAGTATTTGAATCACCTTGAGAAGTTTGTAAAACAAATTTGGCCCTTTTGATGAATAGGATGAAAGCACATGATATTCATTCTCCTCATTTTTTACTTCTTCGGTCAGTGATATCTTTGCTGATGCAGTCCTGTTGAGAATGAATGTCATAATTTTAATAATTTTCTTAATTTGAATGGAAAAGAAAAAGTGAAAAAGATAGAAACAAAATATTTGTACCCTTGTTCACTGTGCTCTTCCATATATAGCACAATCTTTTCACCATCTGATTTGGAAACATTGGCACAAGCAAAGTAATCTAGACTGAAATTGTTTTTATTATCATCGTCTTTCATCACTATAATACCCACAGCGCCCGCTACTAGTTTTCCCAATTTGTTGAATTTGCAAACAATAATTTTGTCTTTAATCTTTTGATGATCAACTTCTGCTGTTTCAGTAATCCATATATCATTATAATGGATCAAGGGATATGTTTCTGTATCCGGAAACAAATTGAGGGAATATCCCTATATTTAACAAACAAATTAGGGATGTTAGTTTCAAATGTCATGTTAATATAATCTCTAATTATTTTCAAATAAACTCATTAAATATATGAGAAACAACTACAACATTAAATTGTAAATGTGATTTTACCTCAATAGCTTGATCATTGCCGAGTGTGACTTTAGTCACAAGTCTCTCCTGGGAATTGCATGCATCAACAGACAACACCCAAGGATATCCATTAATGACACTCCCAATAGAAGAGTAATTACCGGCACACATACAACAGAGTATGTCTTTTTGGGCTGCATACAAACTCCCAATAGCAAATCCATCTTTTTCAAATACATAATTGTGTTGATGTTTTGACTTTCGTCCTCCCATTGATATGGAAATAATATCTACATTATCATTGACAGCATCTGCAATTGCGTTCAACACAGCTCCGTCGCTTATTTGTTCCACTTAAAGTTTATACACAGAAATCTTTGCCCCGGGAACGCCACCCCTAGTACGACCGTTTTTCAACCCTCCAAGACTAGCATTGACAAAATTACCGGCTGCTACCTCTGCACAGTTTGTTCCATGTCCATTATTATCAAAGATTGAATCCGGATCTGAACAGTCTGTCTTGTACATTCTAGCCCCAACAATTTTCCTAAGATTCAGGAAAAATAAGTTAATGACATCATGATATCAGAAATTGGAGAACAATTAAGATAGACATTGAACTAAAATAATGTTAGCTAAAGAAGGACACCTGGTAGTGAAGAAACGCCAATCATCAGAATTTTCTTCCCATTGCCTTTGTAGAGGTGAGATACTCACCTCTGAAAAACTTTCTGAATTGTAATTGATCCCTGTGTCTATTACACCAATGACATTATCCGTATGTTCGATTATGTTATTTGTTTGTATCTCCTCGGTCAAGCCTAATCCCTCTCATATTCTGCTCGTGTGGGATTCAATCTTTTTGCTGGGAAATACCGAAACAATGCCTTCCATCCCTGGAGAATAACACAAGAAAATCAATTTATGCATGAGAAATAAAATTACTAAATAATAATTAAAAAAATCTAGAGAGAGAACTCACCAGCAATGATTTTTGGACCGTTCGTGAATTAGTTACTATTTAGTCATTTCTCCTATAAATAGAAGCTTAATCCTTCATTATTTCTCACCAATTCACTGAAGCTTTAGAGAGAGAAATTATAGAAAGAGAAGAAGAGTATTCTGCTACTACAGTATCCGAACTTTTATTAAGGTAAGGGATATTATTTTTTAGTAAGGGGTATTACTTCTTTCATATTCATGAAGAGAGTTATTTTCTTTCAATACTCAGGTTGTTATTCCATTCATTATTTTTTCGTTAGAATAATCTGTCTACGCGTATTACCGCATGCATGGTTAAATCCTGTTGTTATTCCATTCTTTATTACTCTGTGGTAATAACCTGTCGGCGCGTATTACCGCCTGACTGGTGAATAACCTTTCGTATTCATTTGTTATTAAATTATGGAAATGATCTGTCAGCGCGGACTACCGCCTGACGGGTGAAAATTCATTTGCAGTTTCGTATGTTGTTTCATATTCCTAACTCTAAACTTACTACAGTAATTATTGCTTCTATAATTCCTGAAATGATAAGAATTTTTATTGAGTTTTGCGCTTCATCTGATATCATTTCATCGGAATAATTTTCTGAACTTTCTCGTGAAATTTTTATCTTTTGATGTTGAGTTACTATTCACGGGGTACTATTCACGGTTCTTTGATTGAATCCATTCATTCTTGAACTCTGGATATATCATTGGATATTCATTCTAACATGCAATGTCATCTTTACTGTTGGCACACTTGAAGAGTTATTTTCCAAATTGATTATATTATACACAACTAAGGATAACTGATTTCTTTGGCCTCATATGCTAATCCGATTTCTAGTTTCATATATTTTTCCTGCTGATTTTCAATGATAAAGCTGGGTGATTTGTAAGGTTACTATTGTGCCTTAAGTTTATGATGCTTGTGTGGTTTGAAAAAAAAAGAGAGTTATCGTCTGTTACAAGTATTAGTTTTAGTTTTCTTTTTCCCCCAGTTCTTATGGCTAGTATGACTGAAACTTGTACTTGCAGTTGATCGTCAATCATTAATTGCAACAAGAAAGACTTCAACATCACCTTATATGAGTGTTCAACCAGCAAAAAATGGTGTATGTGATAGCTCAAATGGAAACCATATTTTGGATTTTGAACATGAAGGAACAGTTGATGGTAAGAACCCTTTTTCTCCCTCTCACATGTAGAAGAGGTTTATGATTATTAGTTTCACTTTGTAACTTCTCACATGGAAATTCTTACGTGGTTTTAGGTAATATGCGCTTACTGGTTGAGTGGTTAAACCATATACTTCCTGATTTAAACTTGTCGTTGGAAGCTTCAGTGGAGGACCTTAGAGCGTGCTTGATTGATGGAACTGTTTTGTGTAGCATTTTGAACAAGCTCAGTCCTGGTTTAATAGAAATGGTTGAACATGCGTTGTATTCACATATGCAATTTGTTTTTGTATGTTTTTTGGCTAAATTTTTTCTTTTGTTTCAAGTTATATGCTAACATGGAATAGTGATTTTCCCATTGTGACTTTGCCATGTCTAGAGAGGGGATTCTGACCCTGGTCCAGATAAGGTCAAGAAGTTTCTAGCAGCAATGGATGAATTGGGTTTGTCCATGTTTGTCCTTGAAGATATGCAAGAGGTATTGACATTATATTTTTCATAATCAAGGTGTCTAATTTTGGGTCTGGTCTAATATATTGTCAGCTGTTATCAGACATGTAATCAAGAGTTAAATCGGTGCATTAACATGACAAATGGTCTCTCTGTTGATGACTCAAACGAGATTGCATTGCTAGCTTAAAGCTGTGATGAGTTGACTCTAGGTTGATAAACATAATATTTTTTACGATTATGCTTCACCTCGTCAAAAGAATTTTGAAAAAAAAAATTTGTCAAAGAGAAGGAAAATCTAAATTTTTGGCTCATGTATAATGGCGCTGCCCTCGAGGTTAGATGCCTTCTAGTTGGTTAGTTGGTTAAGGAGTTCAATCTCATCGAGTTGACTATTCTATTTGTTTTTGAACTTTTACCATGTTGACTTGCCTCTGCATTTTGTGCTGCCTCTTGAAGTGTTTTTTGTTTTCTTCAGGGATACATGGTTCCAGTTTTGCAATGTCTTGGAAGACTTAAATCACATTTTGATAATACTGATCGCAAGGAGAATATTCTTAATCACTTAAGAATGAGATGGAACCTACCAGACATTAAGTCTTCCGAACGAACTGATCATTTCCAGGAGGACGCATCACCATGTGCAGAAAAGTCCAGCTTATATGGAGAGTGGCAAAGAAGTTCTACCAATGTGAAATCACCACCTCGTACTATTTATAGTACTGTTACATCAGGTATGCTACTATTTCCTCATCATAAATGAGAATTGAAAACTGCATGGGTCAGAAATTACTAATAAATATCTTACATGATAAATATATGTAACTTTAGTGTTAATATTTTCCGTTACCCCTTGAAGAAAATTTGCTGTCATCATTACATGGCCTGAATACTATCTGTTATTTCAAGGAAACATTTATAAAATAGTAGAATACCAAAGCCTGGATTGATAGATAATGTTAGGACAGCCGGCTTCCTTGAACTGCAATTAAAATCATGTTATTATAGTGTCACATCTTTTGAATTTGGGTGGCTGATCGCTTGGTTGTTTTTAATTTGGCTTAAACATACTAACTTAGATAACTTGTGCATGGTTGTTTGCTATTAACTTAATGAGATAATGCTTAAGGTTAGCATATATTGAGATTGCTTATTCATATTTACATGACCTTGTTGTTTCTGATGAACAATGCGATATTATTATTGTTGAAATGCTTAGTTTGTCCATGAAATACTTGTGATGGCAATGACTTATTAATTATCCACCATAGATTAAGTACTGAAATTAAGATCACTTAAGATTTTTCAACCAGATTGCTTGATTCATTAATTATTCACAATGCGATATTATTGTTGAAATGCTTAGTTTGTCCAGATTGCATAGTTTCTATACCTTTTATATAGACCATATAGTTAGTGATACACCTTTGATTTATCTAAAACCTTTCTCTTTGTGCTAACTGGCAAGTGTTTTTGACTTGGAGATTGCATGAACCTTGATAACAAGTTTACTACATACCTGATGTCAAGCCTAGAGTGTGTAATTTAACCAAGTCAAGCTCAAGTAGATACATTTCCCAGCTCGAGCTTGACTCAATATCTTAATTGTTGAACTCAATGCTTGACTACTTGACTTGTTTGCATCCCTATACTTGTGCCATAATATGCGATGATAGAGTAAACATCCAATTAATCTTGTAAAAAATTATTAACCAACTATTTGGAAGCCAATTTTTCATCAACTCGGAGGGTGTTTGTAATACCCGGAAAATAAATAAATATTGAATAAGTGATATTAGTTGTTTTAAAATATTTTAAGTGGACCTTGTCTTTCATTTGGGTCAAATAAGTCATTTATTTTGGGCTAATAAGTTAATAAGTGTTGAATAAATTAATTTGATTAAATTGGGCCTTAAAACTAATTGAATTTAATTTATATATGAATAATATCAATTCTATTATAATTAGGAGAATTAATAAAAATAATTAATATATATAACTTAACCTAATCTTCCACATAAGATATCAGATGCAAACTAATTAAGAAGAGGAACGGAGCAGAGGCGATTCAAGGCTCAAAAAAAAAAGAAAAAGGAAATCATATTAGACTCGGAGATAAAGGAACGTGGAGTTGTGATTTCAGGTAAATTATATATTTATATATATATGTGCGTTTCTTTTCTCTGTAAGATAAGTGTTGCTGTGGTTAGTTGAAATAAATTCATGCCTTATGTTCTAGTAGGTGTCATGGACTACAGGTTATAATAGATCACCTATACCTATATATTTGTGTATATTATATGTTAATTATCAGATCTACTTATATATACATACTTATATGAAATGTAATCATAGGCATATATAATCTGAGAAGTCAGTGGCGGTAAAGTTAATATGTGTAATACTTAGTAATTAATTAATTAATATGATTAAACTTATAAAATGTTTTGAGATATTTTTGGTTATATATTAAATTAAACTGAATCGTTTTGATGATTTAAGGTTATAACAGTAAATTAATAAATTATCGGTATAATGTTATAAATGACTAAATTTGTAATAAGGTTTTATTATATTTTATTAGATCGACTTGAAGGGGATTAGCATAATTTGGAATTTAAATTTTGGGTATTACATTGCTTAATCCAGGTACGGATTCCGTATTTTTTCAGCGAGACTCATTTGTTTTTAATTTGTTCGTTCCGTTATTTATTTCGAAATTTAGTATTGTCTCTCATAATTATTTCTTGTCAATTTATTTTGAATAGCTTGTTTTGGCGTTATATTAGAACTCTCATTTGTACTCTTTAGACTAGTGTATCATGTCTATTAATTTATTTTGATATTGTAGTAATGTACATGTTAGTACATTTTGGAGACTTGTGTTGATAATTTGTTTTAGTTTAACATGTACATTTTAGAAACCCTTTGTGTTGATATTGTGTCGCATGTGTTGTGACATGGTATCCTTGTTAGAATATACTGTAGGGTATACCTGAGCTATAACCACCTGTGGGGGTACCACAGACATGTCCTCTTGGCACCGAGGCATGACACCTTCCGTGGCGGTGTGATCAGTCCACGGCGTCTCCGTTTTGTGCTCCGGTGGGAGTTGGCCATTTGGTGTTTTGTTGTGGGAGGCGTATGGGTCGACCCTAGTTTTCTGTTCTGTTCTGTTCTGCGGATTGGTGGTGCTTGTGCCAAACACACCTTCCGATTTTGCACGCATCTGGATTGCGCAGTCCGATGTGTGATTGCCTGTGTGACATTATTTGATGACCTGTGTGGCAAGGTATATTACTATATTCTGAGCTCGGTATGAAATAACACCCAGCCATTTGATTCAGCCTATCATTTCATTGTGTTAGTTTTATTCGTTTTGTTTCAGTTCGCTTCATTTCATTTCATTTAATTGTGTTAGTTATTCCGTTACATTATTCTTGCATTCTATATCCGTACTGGGCATTTGGCTCATGCTGTGTTTTTCTTCCGGCAGGTAATCAGGGGGATCAAGGGCAAGTGTGATGAGAGCTCCATTCATTCCAATGATTTAGAAATATTCTGTTTAGACTTGATGAGTCAGTTACTTGGAATTGTAATAATTATTTAGACTGTAGTTTGAGCCAGTGTGGCATTTATTATGGTTTGTCTTATGATATTGAATTATTATGAGATTACTCTTTTGTGGTTTAGAACCTTGAGATCTTCCTTAGTTCTGTTGTGTTTTGATTAACCTCTCTTTCTATTTCGGAAAGGGGGTGTTACAGTGTTGATACTCATTTGCATCTTTCCATGTTGAATTTCTTCAATAACTTCCTGTTAAACTTTCTTTGATCAATCAAGATCGAAATGCTGATTAAGAAATATCCGAACCGAGAAAGAACTCTTTTCAACAAGATGTATCATTTGAAAAATTCAGATGATGGATTGCACAGTCTTTGCTGGAAATTTTTTCTAACATGCAAAGTGATCATTACTGACACACATGAGAGTTATTCTCCTAATTGATTATACAAACAACTAAGGATTAATTATTCAATAGTTAACAGGACATTATTGTTATACATGGCACATGACATGATGAATACTCGCCTTTTCTTCATTGTCTCTTACATTTGATTAATTGATTTTGTTTGTACATTATTTTGGAAAAGCTCATTAACATACTGAATATAATTCTATTTTTTTTTATCTTTTGAATCACACAATTGATGTTTCTATCAGCGAGTAATGTTTTTCCCCCTCACTTTGTACACAGAATCGAGACAGTTTTCAAGAGCAGACATTTGGTTAAAGAAACTTGAAAAAAAGGTACTATATACATAAGATGAGAGTTCTTTGGAAGCTTTTAGAACTACAGTTATAAAAGATTACTTGAATTTTTATATAGAAAATTGAGTTGATAACCAGGTACTAATCACTGGCCTCTAATCTTTTACTAAAAAAATTTGAGTTATCACAGGTAAAAGTAGAAGTAAGTATAAGTAAATATTAAATGATTTGTAAGACAGGAATAAGTTCCTAAAAACTATAATTGTATAATCCAATATGAGTTAGTTGTGTTTAGTGATGTTCATGGTTATCTTATAATTGAAGTATTAAGGTTGTTCAACACTGTTTTGTAGATGATAAAGTAAACTCAATTCATGTGTACGGTTTCTGAATTTTGACTTATGTTGGTTCCTTGTATTTATTTTTTGGTTTATTGCTAGTTTGTAAGCTGTAAGTACTCGTGTTGTTTCAATAAACACTACGTCATAATTCAATCCATTCTCTAACCTATAAATCCTGTTACTGTTCTTCACATCCATAATTCTGTCGAACTTACCTCTACAAATTACCTCTTCTGTAAAATTTGGAGCTATTCTAGGGAGAGTTTAGGTTGATTGGATGAGATCAATCATCCCAGTTCTATATAGAGGGATGAGAGTACTTATAAAGCTGCTGTCTTTTGTTAGATACTAGGTATAACCCGTGCCTGAAGGCACGGCGTAATGAAAAATTAAATTAAAGTACAATTATTTAAGAGGAACATTCATAGAAATGAAAATGTCAAGTACAACCTTTTTTTTTATAGATTAAAGTGTCAAGTATAAATTACCTCAGGGAACAATTATTCTGAACATGTGTATCTCACAGTGAGGAAGTAATCACATGCACATCTGCATTTCTTCCCAGCATAATTTGCATAATGAGTACAGTGGCTGAAAATAGTAGTAATCTTCTAATACAACTTTTCTCAGCGAATAATCTTTCTGCTTTCTGCCCAGTGTAGTAAGGGAACTATACGCCCTGTATTGTAACAACAAATAATTTTCACTCATCGGGTTATATAATTTTCTCAATTGGACACAAGCAATCCTTGATTACAAATGCAAGAATTTTCAGGAAGTCTCCATGTGGATTTTCCTTCTCCTCAATCAGTTCTATGAAAAAAAGTATATCAGGGCTGTTTAAGCACACATCAGTTAGTGATTTTTTATGACAACCAGAGCAAGCTACCCGCTTCCTTGAGAAATTCTGATCTCGACATGGAAACAAAATATTAAGTATAATGGTCAAGCTGGATTTGGTCAGAGGACAAAGCTTATTCCAAATGGCGATCTAATCACGTTAGCTCCATGCAATGAACAAAGAGTAAGCCTTATAAGAAAGAATTGTGCTACCAAATGATTTGCGAAAGTAGGCCAAGCAAAGAGCAAGATCAGAATCCTAATCCATTGTTTGTCTTACTTTCAATTTTGATCAGATTCCAGCTAGATTGCTTGGCTAGCTAGACGTATACCAAATAAGATCCATAATTCTCCATCTAACTATTAAATTTTAGGGAGGATCAATATTAAATTCCTTCTTAGACATATAAATTGAACCAACTGTCTCGTAATTTCGTGATTGCCAAATGGATATCAACATAAATAAGACTAATAATATATGGAAAATGATAGACCAACCAAATTTTCAAAAATACTTCCCAGCGAGAAGAAAATAAAACTCGTCCATTATGTTTTATGTGGCATTATAGCCTTAAAATATTTTCCACAAAAAGAACAATAAAATTACTTTCCCCTTTTGATAAATACGAATATTAAACCATATTCGATAGAGCATAAATCTTTCGAACAACAAAAATCATTAATTGCAGTGCCAAGTTTTCATGAAGGCCTGTCGAAGATGTAATATGGAAAAAATATATTGAAAGAAAAAGAGCAAGCAAGTAGCCGAAAGTAAAATAATTACATCTGATGACAAAAGGTGAGTTTTTTTTTTCTTATCATAGCAACAGGGACAAGGAGAAGAAAATTCATAACAAGTCAACAATAATAGGTTTGGAAGCTCCAGATACAAGCTTTTAAGAAGAAACATAAAATCAATAAGATTAGCAAGTATAAAAATTAGGTGAAAAGAAGGCACCTAAACTATCTGTAATGGCTAAATCCTTACAAGAACTTATATCTTTATACTTTACCAGTTAAGCAATCCCATTCCAGAAACAATCAGCACTGAGATTTATATACAACTTAATCACCTTAATCCAAAACAATTTGTGGCTTTTAACCACATCAATACTTCAGCATTACTTACTTAACATGTGTCTACATCACTGTGTCTATATCAATGTTATAGTGGATTAACTATAACACATCATCATCTTAAGATGAATCTAGAATCATAATCCCACCCAAAATTTGTACCATATAAATTTGTACCATATAAATGGGGAAAGAAAAGAAAGTCAGACAATGATGAAGGAAAGTGCCAAGTATTTGAACAAACTAAAAAGACACCAATATTAAAATCAGATTAGTATAAATAAGAAAACAATACCAGAAATAATTGATCCTCATATGAACACGTAAAACTAAAAAATATTATAGTTGCAAAGCATAAAACACAGTTTATGCCAAAGTAAATTAATTAGTCACAGTTTTAACATCAGCACGAATTAGTAAATAAGTCTAAAATTCCACAAAACTAATATTCATACCGGTGGTGTTATACGATATTCAGGTTTTAGAGCAACCCTAATGCCTATTCCAGCTGCAAATTAAGAGAGGAAGAGGGACTTACAAGAAGAAGAGGACGAAGGGGAGTGATGGGTGCGGCCGGCGGAAGGAGGGATGAGGGAATGGCCGGTGGGTTGACCGATCCAGGTCCCAAAAAATCTGTTCTGCAAGTTGAGAAAACCCAAGTTTTGATCATTTCGTCCCGAATCAAATCGGAGAAGACGAAGACGAAGAGTCACAGAGTTCTACTCGATGTAGATCTGCTCCGTACAGAGGCTCAGGCGATTTTGGGGTTCGCCTCAGGCGAGCTTATTAGAAGAAACAGAGGAGGATTTAGGGCTGGGTGCGAGGATTTTGAGGGATCGACGGGAAAATAAGAGGGAATGAGAGAACAGAGAGACGTGCGTGGTAGAACAGAGAGAGAGATGGTTTCAAATTTGAATAAAGGGGAATGAGAGAGAGCTGCTGACGTTAATTTGATATGACATTTGTCTTATTTCTCTTTCTGCTCTGTTTTATAGATATAGATTTACTGTCAATGTGTGTGGTGTATTCCTCTATTCTATTCTTTTCTTTTGTCTTTCATTTTCTCTTTGGGTAATCTTGTGGGCTTGAGAGTTGAGCTGTTGAGGGGGTAGAGATTGTGGGAAGAGTGAGAGTGACATCTGCTATCTTTATCTAGAAAATGTATCTGCAAGGAGACGATGCCGATGGACCAGAATCTCGTTTCAGGGGATGACAATCCATCATTCATTTGCTTCTGGATTGCATTTGCTTGAGGAAGGCTCTTAATTGATTTACTGTGATATTTCTTCCTTTCAGCCAATGGAAATTTACATAGACGATGAAGCCAAGTTGACCCTCCATGGTCTTGTACAGGTACATACTAAGAAATTGATCACTGTTTTCTACAAGTTTTGTCTGTTCTTTTTTAACTCATTTTTGTTTTTCCTGAAATGACAGCACTACATCAAATTGACTGAGCTAGAGAAAAACAGGAAATTGAATGATCTGCTTGACGCATTAGACTTTAATCAAATTGTTATCTTTGTCAAAAGTGTTAATAGAGTAGCCGAGCTCAACAAATTGCTTGTGGAGTGTAATTTCCCCTCAATTTGCATTCATTATGGCATGTCCCTGGAAGAAAGGTATATATGCTTCTGTTGATTTCATAATATGATTATTATTAGTTGAGTTTCTATAATAGCTGTTTATTTTCTCCAGTTGCTCTATATTTTCTAGCATTTTCTTTATTGGTCAGTCTAGTCTAGTTTTTTCCCCAAAATATTAGTTTTGAAAGTTATTAACTTGGATAAGGGAGATGGTCCCATAGGTTGAACTCGACCAATATCATATATGAAAACTATTTCGCAGTACTTGGAATTCTTATTCAAGCAGGAATAAGACTTACATATTATCTGTTGAAGCTCGGACTAGCTTTACCCTAATGCCCTGACAGGTCTATTGGTTTTATCCTTGCATAGTTTGTGATGTGATCAGAACTCGAATCTGGTTTTTTTTTTTTGGGTTTTACCTGTGGGAGTGTGTACTGGCTAGTGCGGTCTGTTTTGAGGTCTTGACTAGGAGATGCTGCTTGTTTTTGAATGTGAACATTGATTTGAAAATTTTGGCCTTAAGCATGTAACACAATGATATGATAGCAAGATCGAATGAGGTTTGTTTTGTTAGTTTACTGCTTTGCCATTTAGTTATAATGAAAATTTCGTTTATTGTGCACGAAACTGATTGCTATATTATTTGCAGGTTGATGCGCTACAAGGGTTTCAAGGAGGGACACAAGAGGATTCTCGTTGCAACAAATTTGGTCGGTAGGGGAATTGACATTGAAGGTGTCAACATCGTTATCAACTATGACATGCCTGACTCTGCTGATTCTTATCTGCACAGGGTAGGTTCTGTTAGTCATGTACTATTTGACTGACCATTACTGATATGCTTCTCGGTCTGACTGTTCCTTTCTTGTTGAATATTGGGCAGCTGGGTAGACCTGGTAGGTTTGGCACGAAGGAGCTTGCCATCGCATTTGTTTCATCTTCTTCAGACTCTGAAGTCCTTAATCAGGTATTAAATTTCTGTCCTAGTAATTCATAAATTTGCTGTTACAATTTCCTTGCTGGTTTTCAAAGTTGCGCTGCTTGGTTCTAGGTGCAGGAGAGGTTTGAAGTGGACATAAAGGAGCTTCCGGAGAATATTGATACATCAACATACATCAAGTTCTTTCTTCATTGGCAAGCTGACCAGTCATTTTTGTTGGTCTTGAAAGCTGAGTTATTTATATTGCTTCGGCGTGATAAAAATGTTGCAATTTTTCTTTTTTCCTTTTCCTTTTCATTTTGTCTTGAACTACTTTGACTTGTTTGCATCCCTATACTTGTGTCATGATATGCTATGAGATAGCGTAAACATTCAATTGATTTTGTAAAGAATCATTAACAAACTATTTGGAAGCCATACTTGCACAATTTTACATCAACTCAATAGGATGTTGATACTCATTTGCATCTTTCCATATTGAATTTCTTCAATAATTTCCTGTTTAAATTTCTTTGATAAATCAAGATCGTACCAAAAAAGAACTCATTTCACCATGATGTATCATTTAAAAAATTCAGATGATGGATTGCAGTCTCTGCTGAAAATTCTAACATGCAAAATGATCTTAAGTATTGGCACAGTTGAGAATTATTCTCCAAGTTGATTATACAATCAACTAACAATAAATTATTCAATAATTAAAAGATTTTTATCGTTTTACATGGCACATGATGAGCACACGCCTTTTCTTCGTTGTTTTATTGTTTGTTTTTGTTTGTACATTATTTCGGAAAAACTTATTGACATATTGAATATCTTTTTATTTTTTGTATTCTTTTGAATCACACAATTGATATTTCTACCCGCGAGTAATGCTTATTCTTGTCACTTTGTACACAGAATCGGGACAGTTTTCAGGAGCAGACATATGCTTGACGAAACTTGATGACACTGTATTGTGTGCGTTGTCATAATAGCCAATTTTGACAAAGGGAAGAAAATTTAATGTTTCGGTGAATAGCATCGTATTTATGAATAGTGTCGTATACATGAATAGTGTCGTATATGTGAATAGTAACTCCGACATGAAAAGGTAGAGATTTTCATAAGAAAAATCATACTTCGTGAATAGTACTCGTGAATAGTATCGTATTCGTGAATAGTGTCGTATACGTGAATAGTAACTCCGACGGAAAATTTAAAAATTTCATAATAAAATCTATATCAGTATTTTGATGAAATGATATTGGAAGCAATAACATCATTTACGAAAAAAATAACATCTTTTATATCAAAAGAACAGTACTTCTGACTAGAATATCGGATATACAACTGAAGAAAACTTGCACTGAATAGTAACACTCAAAACTATGAAAATTCTTATCATTTTAGGAATTATAGAAGCAATAATTACTGCAGTAAGTTTAGAGTTAGGAATATGAAACAACATACGAAACTGCAAATGAATTTTCACCCGTCAGGCGGTAGTCCGCGTCGACAGATCATTTCCATAATTTAATAACAAATGAATACGAAAGGTTATTCATCAGTCAGACGGTAATCCGCGCCGACAGGTTATTACCATAGAGTAATAAAGAATGGAATAACAACAGGATTTCACCATGCATGCGGTAATCCGCGTAGACAGGTTATTCCAACGGAAAAATAAAGAATGGAATAACAACAAGATTTCACCATGCATGCGGTAATCCGCGTAGACAGGTTATTCCAACGGAAAAATAATGAATGAAATAACAACCTGATTATTGAAAGAAAGTAACTCTCTTCATGAATACGAAAGAAGAAATAACCCTTACTAAAAAATAATATCCTTTACCATAATAAAAGTTCGGATACTGTAGTAGCAGAATACTCTTCTTCTCTTTCTATAATTTCTCTCTCTAAAGCTTCAGTTAATTGGTAAGAAATAATGAAGGATTAATCTTCTATTTATAGGAGAAATGACTAAATAGTAACTAATTCACGAACGGTCCAAAAATCATTGCTGGTGAGTTCTCTCTCTAGATTTTTTTAATTATTATTTAGTAATTTTATTTCTCATGCATAAATTGATTTTCTTGTTTTATTCTCCAGGGATGTAAGGCATTGTTTCTGTATTTCCCAGCAAAAAGATTGAATCCCACACGAGCAGAATATGGGAGGGATTAGGCTTGACCGAGGAGATACAAACAAATAACATAATCGAACATACGGATATTGTCATTGGTGTAATAGACACAGGGATCAATTACAATTCAGAAAGTTTTTCAGAGGTGGGTATCTCACCTCTACAAAGGCAATGGGAATAAAATTTTGATGATTGGCGTTTCTTCACTACCAGGTGTCCTTCTTTAGCTAACATTATTTTAGTTCAATGTCTATCTTAATTGTTCTCCAATTTCTGATATCATGATGTCATTAACTTATTTTTCCTGAATCTTAGGAAAATTGTTGGGGCTAGAATGTACAAGACAGACTGTTCAGATCCGTATTCAATCTTTGATAATAATGGACATGGAACAAACTGTGCAGCGGTAGCAGCCGGTAATTTTGTCAATGCTAGTCTTGGAGGGTTGAAAAACGGTCGTACTAGGTGTAGCGTTCCGGGGGTAAAGATTTCTGTGTATAAACTTGAAGTGGAACAAATAAGCGACGGAGCTGTGTTGAACGCAATTGCAGATGCTGTCAATGATAATGTAAATATTATTTCCATATCAATGGGAGGACGAAAGTCAAAACATCAACACAATAATGTCTTTGAAAAAGATGGATTTGCTTTTGGGAGTTTGTATGCAGTCCAAAAAGACATACTCTGTTGTATGTGTGTCGGTAATTACTCTTCTATTGGGAGTGTCATTAATGGATATCATTGGGTGTTGTCTGTTGGTGCATGCAATTCCCAGGAGAGACTTGTGACTAAAGTCACACTCGGCAATGATCAAGCTATTGAGGTAAAATCACATTTACAATTTAATGTTGTAATTGTTTCTCATATATTTAATGAGTTTATTGGAAAATAATTAGAGATTATATTAACATGACATTTGAAACTAATTCCCTATTTTGTTTGTTAAATATAGGGATATTCCCTCAATTTGTTTACGGATACAGAAACATGTCCCTTGATCCATTATAATGATATATGGATTACTGAAACAGCAGAAGTTGATCATCAAAAGATTAAAGACAAAATTATTGTTTGCAAATTCAACAAATTGGGAAAACTAGTAGCGGGCGCTGTGGGTATTATAGTGATGGAAGACGATGATAATAAAAACAATTTCAGTCTAGATTACTTTGCTTGTGCCAATGTTTCCAAATCAGATGGTGAAAAGATTGTGCTATATATGGAAGAGCACAGTGAACAAGGGTACAAATATTTTGTTTCTATCTTTTTCACTTTTTCTTTTCCATTCAAATTATGAAAATTATTAAAATTATGACATTCATTCTCAACAGGATTGCATCAGCAAAGATATCACTGACCGAAGAAGTAAAAAATGAGGAGAATGAATATCATGTGCTTTCATCCTATTCATCAAAACGGCCAAATTTGTTTTACAAACTTCTCAAGGTGATTCAAATACTTCCGTGTATGACATAATTTGTAATTCTTTTAATTGTTGAAAGTAGTTACTATTATTTTCTTTGTATTACCATTAGGGCATTGACAAATGCTAACAAATTGTGTTGTTTTAGCATGATATTTGTGCACCCAGAGATGTCATACTCACTGCGTCGTCACCAAAACAAGTGTTCATAGATAAAGATGAAAAAGCAAATGAAAAACATCCATACAACAATTGTTCATTTTCCGTGCCAGAAACAATGTTGTATGGATGTTTTTCATTTACTTTTTCATCTTTATCTATGAACACTTGTTTTGGTGACGACGCAGTGAGTATGACATCTCCGGGTGCACAAATATCAAGCTAAAACAACACAATTTGTTAGCATTTGTCTATGCCCTAATGGTAATACAAGGAAAATATTAGTAACTACTTTCAACAATTAAAAGAATTACAAATTATGTCATACACGGAAGTATTTGAATCACCTTGAGAAGTTTGTAAAACAAATTTGGCCCTTTTGATGAATAGGATGAAAGCACATGATATTCATTCTCCTCATTTTTTACTTCTTCGGTCAGTGATATCTTTGCTGATGCAGTCCTGTTGAGAATGAATGTCATAATTTTAATAATTTTCTTAATTTGAATGGAAAAGAAAAAGTGAAAAAGATAGAAACAAAATATTTGTATCCTTGTTCACTGTGCTTTTCCATATATAGCACAATCTTTTCACCATCTGATTTGGAAACATTGGCACAAGCAAAGTAATCTAGACTGAAATTGGCTTTATTATCATCGTCTTCCATCACTATAATACCCACAGCGCCCGCTACTAGTTTTCCCAATTTGTTGAATTTGCAAACAATAATTTTGTCTTTAATCTTTTGATGATCAACTTCTGCTGTTTCAGTAATTCATATATCATTATAATGGATCAAGGGACATGTTTCTGTATCCGGAAACAAATTGAGGGAATATCCCTATATTTAACAAACAAATTAGGGATGTTAGTTTCAAATGTCATGTTAATATAATCTCTAATTATTTTCAAATAAACTCATTAAATATATGAGAAACAACTACAACATTAAATTGTAAATGTGATTTTACCTCAATAGCTTGATCATTGCCGAGTGTGACTTTAGTCACAAGTCTCTCCTGGGAATTGCATGCATCAACAGACAACACCCAAGGATATCCATTAATGACACTCCCAATAGAAGAGTAATTACCGGCACACATACAACAGAGTATGTCTTTTTGGGCTGCATACAAACTCCCAATAGCAAATCCATCTTTTTCAAATACATAATTGTGTTGATGTTTTGACTTTCGTCCTCCCATTGATATGGAAATAATATCTACATTATCATTGACAGCATCTGCAATTGCGTTCAACACAGCTCCGTCGCTTATTTGTTCCACTTAAAGTTTATACACAGAAATCTTTGCCCCGGGAACGCCACCCCTAGTACGACCGTTTTTCAACCCTCCAAGACTAGCATTGACAAAATTACCGGCTGCTACCTCTGCACAGTTTGTTCCATGTCCATTATTATCAAAGATTGAATCCGGATCTGAACAGTCTGTCTTGTACATTCTAGCCCCAACAATTTTCCTAAGATTCAGGAAAAATAAGTTAATGACATCATGATATCAGAAATTGGAGAACAATTAAGATAGACATTGAACTAAAATAATGTTAGCTAAAGAAGGACACCTGGTAGTGAAGAAACGCCAATCATCAGAATTTTCTTCCCATTGCCTTTGTAGAGGTGAGATACTCACCTCTGAAAAACTTTCTGAATTGTAATTGATCCCTGTGTCTATTACACCAATGACAATATCCGTATGTTCGATTATGTTATTTGTTTGTATCTCCTTGGTCAAGCCTAATCCCTCCCATATTTTGCTCGTGTGGGATTCAATCTTTTTGCTGGGAAATACCGAAACAATGCCTTCCATCCCTGGAGAATAAAACAAGAAAATCAATTTATGCATGAGAAATAAAATTACTAAATAATAATTAAAAAAATCTAGAGAGAGAACTCACCAGCAATGATTTTTGGACCGTTCGTGAATTAGTTACTATTTAGTCATTTCTCCTATAAATAGAAGCTTAATCCTTCATTATTTCTCACCAATTCACTGAAGCTTTAGAGAGAGAAATTATAGAAAGAGAAGAAGAGTATTCTGCTACTACAGTATCCAAACTTTTATTAAGGTAAGGGATATTATTTTTTAGTAAGGGGTATTACTTCTTTCATATTCATGAAGTGAGTTATTTTCTTTCAATACTCAGGTTGTTATTCCATTCATTATTTTTTCGTTAGAATAATCTGTCTACGCGTATTACCGCATGCATGGTTAAATCCTGTTGTTATTCCATTCTTTATTACTCTGTGGTAATAACCTGTCGGCGCGTATTACCGCCTGACTGGTGAATAACCTTTCGTATTCATTTGTTGTTAAATTATGAAAATGATCTGTCAGCGCGGACTACCGCCTGACGGGTGAAAATTCATTTGCAGTTTCGTATGTTGTTTCATATTCCTAACTCTAAACTTACTACAGTAATTATTGCTTCTATAATTCCTGAAATGATAAGAATTTTTATTGAGTTTTGCGCTTCATCTGGTATCATTTCATCGGAATAATTTTCTGAACTTTCTCGTGAAATTTTTATCTTTTGATGTTGAGTTACTATTCACGGGGTACTATTCACGGTTCTTTGATTGAATCCATTCATTCTTGAACTCTGGATATATCATTGGATATTCATTCTAACATGCAATGTCATCTTTACTGTTGGCACACTTGAAGAGTTATTTTCCAAATTGATTATATTATACACAACTAAGGATAACTGATTTCTTTGGCCTCATATGCTAATCCGATTTCTAGTTTCATATATTTTTCCTGCTGATTTTCAATGATAAAGCTGGGTGATTTGTAAGGTTACTATTGTGCCTTAAGTTTATGATGCTTGTGTGGTTTGAAAAAAAAAGAGAGTTATCGTCTGTTACAAGTATTAGTTTTAGTTTTCTTTTTCCCCCAGTTCTTATGGCTAGTATGACTGAAACTTGTACTTGCAGTTGATCGTCAATCATTAATTGCAACAAGAAAGACTTCAACATCACCTTATATGAGTGTTCAACCAGCAAAAAATGGTGTATGTGATAGCTCAAATGGAAACCATATTTTGGATTTTGAACATGAAGGAACAGTTGATGGTAAGAACCCTTTTTCTCCCTCTCACATGTAGAAGAGGTTTATGATTATTAGTTTCACTTTGTAACTTCTCACATGGAAATTCTTACGTGGTTTTAGGTAATATGCGCTTACTGGTTGAGTGGTTAAACCATATACTTCCTGATTTAAACTTGTCGTTGGAAGCTTCAGTGGAGGACCTTAGAGCGTGCTTGATTGATGGAACTGTTTTGTGTAGCATTTTGAACAAGCTCAGTCCTGGTTTAATAGAAATGGTTGAACATGCGTTGTATTCACATATGCAATTTGTTTTTGTATGTTTTTTGGCTAAATTTTTTCTTTTGTTTCAAGTTATATGCTAACATGGAATAGTGATTTTCCCATTGTGACTTTGCCATGTCTAGAGAGGGGATTCTGACCCTGGTCCAGATAAGGTCAAGAAGTTTCTAGCAGCAATGGATGAATTGGGTTTGTCCATGTTTGTCCTTGAAGATATGCAAGAGGTATTGACATTATATTTTTCATAATCAAGGTGTCTAATTTTGGGTCTGGTCTAATATATTGTCAGCTGTTATCAGACATGTAATCAAGAGTTAAATCGGTGCATTAACATGACAAATGGTCTCTCTGTTGATGACTCAAACGAGATTGCATTGCTAGCTTAAAGCTGTGATGAGTTGACTCTAGGTTGATAAACATAATATTTTTTACGATTATGCTTCACCTCGTCAAAAGAATTTTGAAAAAAAAAATTTGTCAAAGAGAAGGAAAATCTAAATTTTTGGCTCATGTATAATGGCGCTGCCCTCGAGGTTAGATGCCTTCTAGTTGGTTAGTTGGTTAAGGAGTTCAATCTCATCGAGTTGACTATTCTATTTGTTTTTGAACTTTTACCATGTTGACTTGCCTCTGCATTTTGTGCTGCCTCTTGAAGTGTTTTTTGTTTTCTTCAGGGATACATGGTTCCAGTTTTGCAATGTCTTGGAAGACTTAAATCACATTTTGATAATACTGATCGCAAGGAGAATATTCTTAATCACTTAAGAATGAGATGGAACCTACCAGACATTAAGTCTTCCGAACGAACTGATCATTTCCAGGAGGACGCATCACCATGTGCAGAAAAGTCCAGCTTATATGGAGAGTGGCAAAGAAGTTCTACCAATGTGAAATCACCACCTCGTACTATTTATAGTACTGTTACATCAGGTATGCTACTATTTCCTCATCATAAATGAGAATTGAAAACTGCATGGGTCAGAAATTACTAATAAATATCTTACATGATAAATATATGTAACTTTAGTGTTAATATTTTCCGTTACCCCTTGAAGAAAATTTGCTGTCATCATTACATGGCCTGAATACTATCTGTTATTTCAAGGAAACATTTATAAAATAGTAGAATACCAAAGCCTGGATTGATAGATAATGTTAGGACAGCCGGCTTCCTTGAACTGCAATTAAAATCATGTTATTATAGTGTCACATCTTTTGAATTTGGGTGGCTGATCGCTTGGTTGTTTTTAATTTGGCTTAAACATACTAACTTAGATAACTTGTGCATGGTTGTTTGCTATTAACTTAATGAGATAATGCTTAAGGTTAGCATATATTGAGATTGCTTATTCATATTTACATGACCTTGTTGTTTCTGATGAACAATGCGATATTATTATTGTTGAAATGCTTAGTTTGTCCATGAAATACTTGTGATGGCAATGACTTATTAATTATCCACCATAGATTAAGTACTGAAATTAAGATCACTTAAGATTTTTCAACCAGATTGCTTGATTCATTAATTATTCACAATGCGATATTATTGTTGAAATGCTTAGTTTGTCCAGATTGCATAGTTTCTATACCTTTTATATAGACCATATAGTTAGTGATACACCTTTGATTTATCTAAAACCTTTCTCTTTGTGCTAACTGGCAAGTGTTTTTGACTTGGAGATTGCATGAACCTTGATAACAAGTTTACTACATACCTGATGTCAAGCCTAGAGTGTGTAATTTAACCAAGTCAAGCTCAAGTAGATACATTTCCCAGCTCGAGCTTGACTCAATATCTTAATTGTTGAACTCAATGCTTGACTACTTGACTTGTTTGCATCCCTATACTTGTGCCATAATATGCGATGATAGAGTAAACATCCAATTAATCTTGTAAAAAATTATTAACCAACTATTTGGAAGCCATATTTGCACAATTTTTCATCAACTCGGAGGGTGTTGATACTCATTTGCATCTTTCCATGTTGAATTTCTTCAATAACTTCCTGTTAAACTTTCTTTGATCAATCAAGATCGAAATGCTGATTAAGAAATATCCGAACCGAGAAAGAACTCTTTTCAACAAGATGTATCATTTGAAAAATTCAGATGATGGATTGCACAGTCTTTGCTGGAAATTTTTTCTAACATGCAAAGTGATCTTTACTGACACACATGAGAGTTATTCTCCTAATTGATTATACAAACAACTAAGGATTAATTATTCAATAGTTAACAGGACATTATTGTTATACATGGCACATGACATGATGAATACTCGCCTTTTCTTCATTGTCTCTTACATTTGATTAATTGATTTTGTTTGTACATTATTTTGGAAAAGCTCATTAACATACTGAATATAATTCTATTTTTTTTTATCTTTTGAATCACACAATTGATGTTTCTATCAGCGAGTAATGTTTTTTCCCCTCACTTTGTACACAGAATCGAGACAGTTTTCAAGAGCAGACATTTGGTTAAAGAAACTTGAAAAAAAGGTACTATATACATAAGATGAGAGTTCTTTGGAAGCTTTTAGAACTACAGTTATAAAAGATTACTTGAATTTTTATATAGAAAATTGAGTTGATAACCAGGTACTAATCACTGGCCTCTAATCTTTTACTAAAAAAATTTGAGTTATCACAGGTAAAAGTAGAAGTAAGTATAAGTAAATATTAAATGATTTGTAAGACAGGAATAAGTTCCTAAAAACTATAATTGTATAATCCAATATGAGTTAGTTGTGTTTAGTGATGTTCATGGTTATCTTATAATTGAAGTATTAAGGTTGTTCAACACTGTTTTGTAGATGATAAAGTAAACTCAATTCATGTGTACGGTTTCTGAATTTTGACTTATGTTGGTTCCTTGTATTTATTTTTTGGTTTATTGCTAGTTTGTAAGCTGTAAGTACTCGTGTTGTTTCAATAAACACTACGTCATAATTCAATCCATTCTCTAACCTATAAATCCTGTTACTGTTCTTCACATCCATAATTCTGTCGAACTTACCTCTACAAATTACCTCTTCTGTAAAATTTGGAGCTATTCTAGGGAGAGTTTAGGTTGATTGGATGAGATCAATCATCCCAGTTCTATATAGAGGGATGAGAGTACTTATAAAGCTGCTGTCTTTTGTTAGATATTTACTGTCAATGTGTGTGTGGTGTATTCCTCTATTCTATTCTTTTCTTTTGTCTTTCATTTTCTCTTTGGGTAATCTTGTGGGCTTGAGAGTTGAGCTGTTGAGGGGGGTAGAGATTGTGGGAAGAGTGAGAGTGACATCTGCTATCTTTATCTAGAAAATGTATCTGCAAGGAGACGATGCCGATGGACCAGAATCTCGTTTCAGGGGATGACAATCCATCATTCATTTGCTTCTGGATTGCATTTGCTTGAGGAAGGCTCTTAATTGATTTACTGTGATATTTCTTCCTTTCAGCCAATGGAAATTTACATAGACGATGAAGCCAAGTTGACCCTCCATGGTCTTGTACAGGTACATACTAAGAAATTGATCACTGTTTTCTACAAGTTTTGTCTGTTCTTTTTTAACTCATTTTTGTTTTTCCTGAAATGACAGCACTACATCAAATTGACTGAGCTAGAGAAAAACAGGAAATTGAATGATCTGCTTGACGCATTAGACTTTAATCAAATTGTTATCTTTGTCAAAAGTGTTAATAGAGTAGCCGAGCTCAACAAATTGCTTGTGGAGTGTAATTTCCCCTCAATTTGAATTCATTATGGCATGTCCCTGGAAGAAAGGTATATATGCTTCTGTTGATTTCATAATATGATTATTATTAGTTGAGTTTCTATAATAGCTGTTTATTTTCTCCAGTTGCTCTATATTTTCTAGCATTTTCTTTATTGGTCAGTCTAGTCTAGTTTTTTCCCCAAAATATTAGTTTTGAAAGTTATTAACTTGGATAAGGGAGATGGTCCATAGGTTGAACTCGACCAATATCATAATATGAAAACTATTTCGCAGTACTTGGAATAAGACTTGCATGTTATCTGTTGAAGCTCAGACTAGCTTTACCCTAATGCCCTGACAGGTCTATTGGTTTTATCCTTGCACAGTTTGTGATGTGATCAGAACTCGAATCTGGTTTTTTTTTTTTTTGGGTTTTACCTGTGGGAGTGTGTACTGGCTAGTGTGGTCTGTTTTGAGGTCTTGACTAGGAGATGCTGCTTGTTTTTGAATGTGAACATTGATTTGAAAATTTTGGCCTTAAGCATGTAACACAATGATATGATAGCAAGATCGAATGAGGTTTGTTTTGTTAGTTTACTGCTTTGCCATTTAGTTATAATGAAAATTTCGTTTATTGTGCACGAAACTGACTGCTATATTATTTGCAGGTTGATGCGCTACAAGGGTTTCAAGGAGGGACATAAGAGGATTCTCGTTGCAACAAATTTGGTCGGTAGGGGAATTTACATTGAAGGTGTCAACATCGTTATCAACTATGACATGCCTGACTCTGCTGATTCTTATCTGCACAGGGTAGGTTCTGTTAGTCATGTACTATGAGACTGACCATTACTGATATGCTTCTCGGCGTGATAAAAATGTTGCAATTTTTCTTTTTTCCTTTTCCTTTTCATTTTGTCTTGAACTACTTGACTTGTTTGCATCCCTATACTTGTGTCATGATATGCTATGAGATAGCGTAAACATCCAATTGATTTTGTAAAGAATCATTAACAAACTATTTGGAAGCCATATTTGCACAATTTTACATCAACTCAGTAGGATGTTGATACTCATTTGCATCTTTCCATATTGAATTTCTTCAATAATTTCCTGTTTAAATTTCTTTGATAAATCAAGATCGTACCAAAAAAGAACTCATTTCACCATGATGTATCATTTAAAAAATTCAGATGATGGATTGCTGTCTCTGCTGAAAATTCTAACATGCAAAATGATCTTTACTATTGGCACAGTAGTGAGTTATTCTCCAAGTTGATTATACAATCAACTAACAATAAATTATTCAGTAGTTAAAAGATCTTTATCGTTTTACATGACACATGATGAACACTCGCCTTTTCTTCTTTGTTTTATTGTTTGATTTTGTTTGTACATTATTTCGGAAAAATTTATTGACATATTGAATATCTTTTTATTTTTTGTATTCTTTTGAATCACACAATTGATATTTCTACCCGCGAGTAATGCTTATTCTTTTGTCACTTTTTACATAGAATCAGGACAGTTTTCAGGAGCAGACATATGCTTGACGAAACTTGAAAGAAAAGTACTATATATATAAAATAAGAGTTGTTTTGAAGCTTTTAGAGCTGTAATGATAAAAGACTATTTGCATTTATTATATATGATATTGTGTTGATAACCAGGTTAACTCATATATACAATTACTTTCATTTCGGATATAAGACGTTGAATTATATAAACACACGCATATATAAAATGATTTTGATTTATGTGTAAAAGACAATTTGTGATGACACTGTATTGTGTGCGTTGTCATAATAGCCAATTTTGACAAAGGGAAGAAAATTTAATGTTTCGGTGAATAGTATCGTATTTATGAATAGTGTCGTATACATGAATAATGTCGTATACGTGAATAGTAACCCCGACATGAAAATGTAGAGATTTTCATAAGAAAAATCATACTTCGTGAATAGTACTCGTGAATAGTATCGTATTCGTGAATAGTGTCGTATACGTGAATAGTAACTCCGACGAAAAATTTAAAAATTTCATAATAAAATCTATATCAATATTTTGATGAAATGATATTGAAAGCAATAACATCATTTACAAAAAAAATAACATCCTTTATCTCAAAAGAACAGTACTGATATACAACTGAAGAAAACTTGCACTGAATAGTAACACTCAAAACTATGAACCATGGATACTCTATTTTGGGTTCCGTATCGTGTCCGATACGCGTATCGGATACGGATACGCTCCGATACGCTCCGAATACGTATCCGATACGCTCCGAATACGTATCTTCGACTCTCTACTGCTCGTTTTCTTCGTCTTCTCTGCTCGTCTTCGTGTATAAGGTTCGTATCTCGTCTCTCTCTTGTCTCTCGTCTCTCTCTTTTTCTGTAATAAAGTATTGATGGAATAAATATTGTGTAGTTGAAATCTGTGTGTAGTTGATGGAATAAAGTATTTGTTTGTCAAAAAGAAACTTATTTTGAAATGGTTAACTTGTGTAATGAAATTTTAAAAATTAAATATATAATATTTTTATTTTTATATTTTTATATTCAACGTATCCCCCAACGTATCGTATACCAGTTTTTAAAAAAATCACGTATCCGCGTTTCTGTATCGTATCCTTATTCGTGCTTCATAGGCACCAATTCAACGGATCAAACATTTTCTACAATTTAAGATCAATTACATAGATAGAATTGAGAAAATAGAGAGAATGAAAAAAGAGAGAAGAAACTTATCTAGAATTTTATTTCATAATAATCACAGAGAATTTCAATTACATTATATAACATACTCGTGCACATGGATCAGCTCAAAAAAAACATTTTTCTTTTAAAAAATATTTATAACCCCAAAAATCAATTATTTCGGAACTTCAATAATTTATAATAAATAGCCTTTTAATCAGAAAAATTCGAATATTATGTCCTTTCCATATGAAATTTAATTCTTTACAACTTTGTAGAAGAAAGTTTTTTCAAATTCCAAATAAAAAATGTTCGAAATTCACATACGGATGATTTTCCACACCTCCATACTAACAAAATACTGATAAAATACATCAACATTAATTCCTTCATTTATATCCACATAAAATAAATATTTTTTTATCATATAAATTAATAATTAATTATTCACAAATAATATTATAGAACTGTAATATTGACAAACAGATCGTTCTCAGGAAAGAGGGGGCCTTCTGTAAGACTCTAAATTTTATGAATAAAAATTTAATTTTCTTTATATATTGTTTTAAATAGTAAGGTGTTGATTTAATACATGTGATAAGTTATGGGTGAGATGTGCAAATTTTACAAGTTAACAAGTGGTAATAAAATATTCAATTGTCTGAAAATATTCGTTTGGTCGTAAAATATTTTTGTTGTCGGGGAATATTTGTACGACAGTGCAGACTTCTGTGGGCTCCACAACAGAATATATGACGCCCCCAGAATAGGTCCAGTCAACCCAACCCATTCTGAGTCGCCAAATACATGATACATAAACCAAATACAATCTTTTATAACACAAGGTAGTGAAGAATACGATCAGACACTATTGAGTGTCATCTAGAAAATTTAAACATTCAAACTATGTCCTCATTATAATTATTATCACACTATTTTATAAAAATAGTGAGGACTACTACTGCTTTTATCTCTGCTCATCACTCTGTTCCCCGACTCGTCCCCGCAACATTCTCATTTCCTGAAGAGGACAATAGATGAAAAGGGTGAGCTCAACTAGCCCAGTAAGGAATATTATGACTAAGATAATAAAAAATAAATTATCGTTAGTCTTCAACGAACAAGTTTTAGATCAATATTCGCAGCGAAAATAACAATTCATTAGAAGAGTCGGGTAAAGAATGAAGTCTGCTATCTTCTATGATTTAAAAGTCCATCATCAATATTTTATCCCTGTAACATCAATCAATATACATCATAAATCATCATTTGTATCACCAGTTGGTCATGTTCATCTCAACACCTGTCATCTTTGCACTACGGGCCAAAGATATTTATCAGGTAATCATTCATCTTTGCTCTACAGGCCAAAGATATTCATCAAGTAATCATTCATTCAGTTATATCACCATTTAGGACTGAGGATGATGAAAATTAATACGAATAACAAATCCAGTGAGATAAAGGATAAATATTAGAGAATATATCCAGAGTTCAAGAATGAAGATCAAAAACTGGATTCAATCAAAGAACCGTGAATAGTACTCCGTAAATAGTAACTCATGAATAGTAACTCGTGAATAGTAACTCAACATCAAAAGATAAAAATTTCACGAGAAAGTTCAGAAAATTATTCCGGTGAAATGATACTAGATGAAGCGCAAAACTCAATAAAAATTCTTATCATTTTAGGAATTATAGAAGCAATAATTACTGTAGTAAGTTTAGAGTTAGGAATATGAAACAACATACGAAACTGCAAATGGATTTTCACCCGTCAGGCGGAAGTCCGCGTCGACAGATCATTTTCATAATTTAATAACAAATGAATACGAAAGGTTATTCACCAGTCAGGCGGTAATCCGCGCCGACAGGTTATTACCACAGAGTAATAAAGAATGGAATAACAACCTGAGTATTGAAAGAAAATAACTCTCTTCATGAATACGAAAGAAGTAATACCCCTTACAAGAAAAAAAAATAATATCCCTTACCTTAATAAAAGTTCGGATACTGTAGTAACAGAATACTCTTCTTCTCTTTCTATAATTTGTCTCTCTAAAGCTTCAGTGAATTGGTGAGAAATAATGAAGGATTAAGCTTCTATTTATAAGAGAAATGACTAAATAGTAACTAATTCACGAACGGTCTATATTGATTTACTATTAGAACGGACGGTCCAGATTGATTACTATTAAAATCACAATCGACGGTCCAGATTGATTTACTTTTAAAACCACCACCGACGGTCCAGATTGATTACTTTTAAAACCATCATCAACCGTCCAGATTGATTACTTTTAAAACCACCATCAACGTTCCAGATTGATTTACTATTAAAACCACCACCGACGGTCCAGGTTGATTTACTATTAAAACCACCACCGACGGTCCAGATTAATTTAACTTATTACACTTTAGTACCCCAAAAGTTTTCCAAGTTTGCATTATTTCCCTCTAACTTTTGTAAAACATATTCTTAATACTCAACAATTATTATAACTCACAATATTTAACAACCAGATCATTTCCAGGAAAGAGGGGGCTTTCCAGTAAGGATTTCTGTGACGCCCCCAAAATAGGTCCATTCCACCCAACCCATTCTAAGTTGTCAAATACATGGTACAGAAACAACTACAACTTTTACAACCCATAAGCTGTGAGTTTGAATACAAACATTATCATCTAGACAATATCCACATGCAAATAAATCCCCATCATAATTATTGATACATAATTTTACAAAAAATGGTGAGGACTACTAAACAACTCTCTCTAGAACCTTCATTCCATACCCCGACTAGTACTAGCTACATTCTCGCCTCCTGAGAAGAAAAATGGAACAACATGGAAAAAGGGTGAGCTCAACTAGCCCAGTAAAGAATATTATGACTAAGATAATGTACAACAAATTATCCTTAGTCTTCAACAGGGAAAAATCTGATAGAATACAATAGATAACAAGTTTTAGATCAACAACTGCAGTGGAAACAACAATTCATTAGAAGAGTTAAGTAGAGAATAAAATCTACTAACATCAATGAATTTAAAAGTCCATCATCAATATTTTATCCCTGTAACATCAATCAATATATATCTCAAATCAAATCAAATATTCATCTTTGCACTACAGGCCAAAGATATTCATCAGTTGGTCATGTTCATCTCAACACCTGTTCATCTTTGCACTACGGGCCAAAGATATTCATCAATTGTTCATGTTCATCTCAACACCTGTACATCTTTGCACTACGGGCCAAAGATATTCATAATAAAATCAACCATCTTTGCACTACAGGCCAAAGATATTCAGTAACACCATCATTTAGGACTGAGGATGATGAAAAATATTTTAAAGGAAACGAATCCAATGAAACAAAATAACAAGTATTAAGGATTCGTACTTTAAACAATCTGAGTTCAAAAATACTTCATAAATAATCATACTGAAGTAAAATTCAAGAATGATCAAAACATGGATACAATCAAAGCTAGTATCTAGAATAGATATTTTGAACAAAAAGAAGAAATTTTATTTTTCGGTGAGTAGTGCCGTATTCGTGAATAGTGTCGTATACGTGAATAGTGCCGTATACGTGAATAGTAACTTCGACACCAAAAGATAGAAATTTCACAAAAAACATTATCACGTTTCGTGAATAGTACTCGTGAATAGTAACTCATGAATAGTAACTCGTAAATAGTAACTCATGAATATTAACTCATGAATAGTAACCCCGACATGAAAAAGTTCCAAATTTGATAAAAACTTCCAACCAATATTTCAGCATAATGATATTGAAGAAATAATATCATTTGAGAAGAAAATAACATCCTTTACCTCGAAAGACAGTACTTCTAGTTGAAACACCGAATATAGGCTATGACTTGAACTTGCACAGTATAGCAATACTCAAAGTATACTCAAAATACTCACAAGAATACGCTCGATATTATAGAGAGAGAAAACTTCAGTTTCTGGTGTGATTTTCAATTCTAACCTAAGCACCTATTTATAGGAAATTGCTTAGAACACCAAAGCAGAAAATTTAATAAAATATTATATATTTTTTAAAAATTCTACGCCCACTCTTCAAATCTGATTTTCAGCCATTGAACACATGCTCCCTTCTAGAAAAATAAATAAATAACGTTTTTATTATTTAAAATAATTAAAACTTCCAAAAATCAATTATTTCGGAGCTTCGGAACTTCAATAATTCATAATAAATAGCCCTTTTTGCCAGAAAATTTGAATCTCGCGAGTTTTTATAGGAAATTCAATTCTCTACAACTTTGCAGAAGAAAGTTTTTCCAAATTCCAAATAGAAATTGACCGAAATCCATAAACGGACGATTTTACAGACTATAATCAAATTTCAGTCAATAATTGTGTCCACCAACACACAAAATATGTGTTAAACATTTAATGCCACAAAAATACTCTTCCTCCTCATATACTCATATATCCCACATTCATTATAAAAATATCATCGTTAATATATTATTAAAATAATATATTTAAATGAATTATTTTATCAGAAAAAGATAAAATATTAATTTTCAACAATTGTCACATTAAAAATTTTCTCCATCTATATCCACATAAAATCAATATTTTCCTCATCATATAAATCAATAATTTAATTATTCACAAATAATATTACAGAATCACAATACTGACAACCAGGCCATTCCCAGGAAAGAGGGGGCTTTCCAATAAGAATTTCTCCTTACTGGCGCGTAATTAGGTGACCAAACCTCTCCTTAGACAGAACTTTCTAGACATTGCCAATAATGTTATCTAATAATATTATTCAGATAATATGAATTATTGCTTCGATAATGAAAAATATTGTGTAGTGACAATTATTGAAACAACAGTAATATAAAATATCAATGCAGCAATTATTGAATCAATAAAATAAAATACTGAACAGTAATTACTGTAACCATTATTGAGTAGTGCCTTCTTACGTAAGAATCAATAATTGATGCAATACCGTGTGCTACTGTGCAACAACGCATATTACTGTGTTTTAACCACCAGGTATTCCAACAGTATTAACGGTAACAACAACGCCGTTTTTTATAAACAACTTATACTTGTCGTTTTCTTCATCCAATCGCTTTCCGTTATGGGGCCCATAAAAGACTGCGCCGTCGTACGAATATTCCCCGACAGCAAGAATATTCCACGACCAAACGAATATTCCTCGTCAACAATGAATATTTTATAACCACCTGCTTATTTAAAATATTTGCGCATTTTACCCATAACTAACCACATTAATCAAATTCACCCTTACTATTTCAAAATAATAAATAAAGGAAATTCCTTTTTATTTAAAAATTTTCGGGGTCTTACAACCTCCCCTCCTTATGAAATTTCATCATCGAAATTGACATACGTAACTGGTGTTTCGAAAAGGTAAAGATACATCACTTTCATTTCCGTTTCCAACTCCAAAGTCATTTCCTCTATAGCATGATTCCTCCATAAAACTTTAACTTGTGGTATGACCTTCGTGCGTAGGACATGCTCCTTCCCATCCAACATCTTGACAGGTACCTCCTCGTACGTTAAGTCTTCGGCTATTTCGTCCGGTTCTAACTCAATAATATGGTTCGAGTCGTCCACATCGGTATAAAAAAAACGTTATAAACACGCGACATACTTAGCGATAAAACGAGTCTATAGGCCACAGTTCCTATTCGATCGAGGATTTCAAATGGACTAATAAATCGAAGGTTTGAGCTTTGCTCACATCGCCAATATTCGCTTTTGAAATAACAACTTCTTGCACCTCCTTCTTCAAATTCATCAGCTCCGGTGTGTAGCTTGAACAACTTTAACTTTATCGATTAAAATCGATTATACTCGTATATCATCACGTAGGTACCTAGAGTTTTCATCTCCATCTCTATTATTTATAAATTATACGAAATTAGTCTTTGACAATATCGTACTCATACTCGTATACGATCTTCTACTCAACACGTCAGCTACCACGTTCGCTTTTCCAGGATGGCATGGTCAGAAAATGTGCTGGAATGAGTCTCCTCTTGAGTTCTTCGAAGCTCTTCCCACATTCCTTGCTCCATTTGAATTTTGTATCTCTACGAGTTAGCTGCGTTAATGGAATAACGATTCGAGAATATCCTTCAACGAATCTCCGATAACAACCAACTAAGCCTAGAAAGCTACGTATTTCGATTACCGACTTAGGTTGTTCTCAACTGTGACTCATATCCCAAACTTGGATAACACGTTACAGTGACACCTATCAATTTATTACCGTACGAATATGGCGTCCCCTACGGAGAGTCTGGCTTCGGTGCATTCCATAAAGGAAGTCACCAGATAAAGGCTCGGATATCAACTTCTACAGTTGGGTTTTTAACTCCTGAAGTTCAATAGGAGCCATTCGATATGAGATTTTTAGAAATGGGTTTTGTACCGGATTCAAAGTCGATACAAAATTTAATATCACGCTCTAGGAGTAAGCCAAGAAATTCTTCAGGAAATACATCAGGAAATTTACTAACAACAGAAATACCATTCAAATCTGACGTATTTTTGTTCAAGTCCATAACATGACTAAGAAAACTTGACATCCGTTTTTCAATAAATGAATGACTTCATGGCTTGATATGAAAATGTTTGAATTCAATGGTTTGGTTGCTTGAATTCAAATAACAGGTTGCTTAGGAATATGAAAACTAACAACCTTACGAAAGCAATCAATTTTGGCATGACGAGTAGTTAACCTTAAAATCACATCAAAAACAAATATCTCTATAGAAATAAGGTTAACAGGTAATGTGATAGTGCCAACTTGAATCAAGCAAGATTTCTAAACAACAGATATAATGAAAGTTTCTCCTAACGGAGTCTCCATAAATAGGTCAAAGTCTAATTTCTCCGTAATCAAGTTCAAACGTTGAGCGCAAGCAAGAGAGATAAAAGAATGGGTAGAACCGGTACCTAGTAAGGTATAAACTTCGCAAGAACTATAATTAACTAACCCGTGCTAACTTCGTTCGGGTTCCTCGCATTTTGACCGGTCACGACAAACGCTCTTCCAGGAACCGTTGACTTTGACTTTTCTGGGACAGCCTTTTGAATCACCATCCCCGCTGGAATTGGTTTCGCTACCGTACACTCTCGAGCGATATGTCCTTCCTTTCCACAATTATAGCATACCTTGAACTGTTGTGGGCAGTTTGGGCTGATATGTCCCTCTTTCCCGCATTTATAACATACGACCGGTGGTCTTTCTCCTCCCTTGGAACCAGTTGCTGCTGGCACTGTCATCTTCACATGGTCGTTGTTAAATCTCCTCTTTTTAAAATCTCCTCCCAACTCGCTTCTTCTATTTTCATGGCCGTGATTACCACCAGAGTGGTTACCACCTTTGCCCGTATTCTTCTTTCTTCGCAGGTTATCGTTGTTCTGATGACTGCTGTCACCAGTATGATCCTGGTTATGGTCCCTCGGTTGAACGTACTCGTTATCTCGCTCTAACAACTGAGCCCTGTTTACAACATCTGAATAGAGAGAAAATTTATGAGAAATGAGATACTGGCGTATGTCGGGTTTCAAACCTCTCAGAAACATCCGCGTCATACGTTCCTCATTCTCCACCAAATGAGGTGCAAACCTGGATAACTCCACGAACTTCGCCTCGTACTGGGACACCGTCATGTTATTCTGCTCTAGTCTAATAAACTCTACCTCCTTCATATTGCGAATATTTTCAGGAAAGTATTTTTCGTTGAAAAGTTTCTGAAACGTCTCCCATGACATGCTGAGTGCGGCTAGATGTGTACGCTTCACAGACTCCCACCAGTAGTCTGCCTCGCCACAGAACATAAAGGTGGCGAATGGAACCTTCTGTTCCTCCGTGCATCCCAAGACATCGAATATCTTGGTAATTTGCTTGATCCACGTCTCCGCATTAATCGGATCCGGCTTTCCCAAAAATTCTGGTGGTCCCAACTCTTTGAACTGCTTGGCTGTGACCACCCGTGAATTGCTATCATTTCCTCTTGTATTTTGAACACGAGTCTCCCTCGTCTGGTTTTGCATGAACTGCAAAAAGCTCCTAAACATCCCGTCGTTCATCGTCTGCTCAATGGTGTTATTCACAGGAGGTACATTGCCAGCCTGTTGCACATTCTCCTCATTGGTGAGTACAGGCGTCTCTACGGTCTCATTTACTCCACTGTTAACATTCTCAGTCGACATTCTCAAATACTGTCATAAAACAAGGGTTAATTAAGGAAATCAATATATCACAAAATATCCCTATATAGTGGACCAACTAACAAATAAGCTTAGGTAGGACACACTAGCGAAGGATTTACTCGTCTCTCCCCTCCTAGTTCTATTCCCCGATCTCCGCCAGAGATCATATCCCTAAGCTCTGATACCAACAGTAACAACCCCAAAATAGGTCCATTCCACCCAACCCATTCTGAGTTGTCAAATACATGGTACAGAAACAACTACAATTTTTACAACCCATAAGCTGTGAGTTTGAATACAAACATTATCATCTAGACAATATCCACATGCAAATAAATCCCCATCATAATTATTGATACATAATTTTACAAAAAATGGTGAGGACTACTAAATAACTCTCTCTAGAACCTTCATTCCATACCCCGACTAGTACTCGCTACATTCTCGCCTCCTGAGAAGAAAAATGGAACAACAAGGAAAAAGGGTGAGCTCAACTAGCCCAGTAAAGAATATTATGACTAAGATAATGTACAACAAATTATCCTTAGTCTTCAACAGGGAAAAATCTGATAGAATACAATAGACAACAAGTTTTAGATCAACAACTGCAGCGGAAACAACAATTCATTAGAAGAGTTAAGTAGAAAATAAAATCTACTAACATCAATGAATTTAAAAGTCCATCATCAATATTTTATCCCTGTAACATCAATCAATATATATCTCAAATCAAATCAAATATTCATCTTTGCACTACATGCCAAAGATATTCATCAGTTGGTCATGTTCATCTCAACACCTGTTCATCTTTGCACTACGGGCCAAAGATATTCATCAATTGTTCATGTTCATCTCAACACCTGTACATCTTTGCACTACGGGCCAAAGATATTCATAATAAAATCAACCATCTTTGCACTACAGGCCAAAGATATTCAGTAACACCATCATTTAGGACTGAGGATGATGAAAAATATTTTAAAGGAAACGAATCCAATGAAACAAAATAACAAGTATTAAGGATTCGTACTTTAAACAATCTGAGTTCAAAAATACTTCATAAATAATCATACTGAAGTAAAATTCAAGAATGATCAAAACATGGATACAATCAAAGCTAGTATCCAGAATAGATATTTTGGACAAAAAGAAGAAATTTTATTTTTCGGTGAATAGTGCCGTTTCGTGAATAGTGTCGTATACGTGAATAGTAACTCCGACACCAAAAGATAGAAATTTCACAAAAAACATTATCACGTTTCATGAATAGTACTCGTGAATAGTAACTCATGAATAGTAACTCATGAATAGTAACTCATGAATAGTAACTCATGAATAGTAATCCCGACATGAAAAAGTTCCAAATTTGATTCTGGGAACTGCCTGGTTGTCAATATTGTGATTCTGTAATATTATTCGTGAATAATTAATTATTGATTTATATGATGAGAAAAATATTGATTTTATGTGGATATAGATGGAGAAAATTTTTAATGTGACAATTGTTGAAAATTAATATTTTATCTTTTTCTGATAAAATAATTCATTTAAATATATTATTTTAATAATATATTAACGGTGATATTTTTACGATGAATGTGGGATATATGAGTATATGAGGAGAAAGAATATTTTTGTTGTAATGAATATTAAAAACAGATTTTGTGTGTCGGTAGACCTGTTTCTTGACTGAAAATTTGGTTATAGCTTGTAAAATCGCTCGTTTGTGGATTTTGGTCAATTTCTGTTTGGAATTTGGAAAAATTTCCTTCTGCAAAGTTGTAGAGAATTGAATTTCCTATAAAAACTCGCGAGATTCGAATTTTCTGGCAAAAGGGCTATTTATTGTGAATTATTGAAGTTTCGAAGCTCCGAAATAATTGATTTTTGGAAGTTTAAAATATTTTTAATTACAAAAATGTTTTTGTAATTTTTGTGGGTTTTGAATGTGTTGGAATTTGCTGAATTCAGATTCTAGAGTGTGTGCGTAGGAATATTTATATAATATATTATTATTATATTAAATTTTCTGCTTTGGTGTTCTAAGCAATTTCCTATAAATAGGTGCTTAGGTTAGAATTGAAAATCACACCAGAAACTGAAGTTTTCTCTCTCTATATTATCGAGCGTATTCTTGTGAGTATTTTGAGTATACTTTGAGTATTGCTATACGGTGCAAGTTCAAGTCATAACCTATATCCAGTGTTTCAACCAGAAGTACTGTCTTTCGAGGTAAGGGATGTTATTTTCTTCTCAAATGATATTATTTTTTCAATATCATTATGCTGAAATGTTGGTTGGAAATTTTTATCAAATTTGGAACTTTTTCATGTCGGGATTACTATTCATGAGTTACAATTCACGAGTTACTATTCATTAGTTACTATTCACGAGTTACTATTCACGAGTACTATTCACGAAGCGTGAAGATGTTTTTTGTGAAATTTCTATCTTTTGGTGTCGGAGTTACTATTCACGTATACGGCACTATTCACGTATACGACACTATTCACGAATACGGCACTATTCACCGAAAAATTAAATTTCTTCTTTTTGTCCAAAATATCTATTATGGATACTAGCTTTGATTGTATCCATGTTTTAATCATTCTTGAATTTTACTTCAGTATGATTATTTATGAAGTATTTTTGAACTCGGATTGTTTAAAGTAAGAATCCTTAATACTTGTTATTTTGTTTCACTGGATTCGTTTCCTTTAAAATATTTTTCATCATCCTCAGTCCTAAATGATGGTGTTACTGAATATCTTTGGCCTGTAGTGCAAAGATGGTTGATTTTCTTATGAATATCTTTGGCCCGTAGTGCAAAGATGTACAGGTGTTGAGATGAACATGAACAATTGATGAATATCTTTGGCCCGTAGTGCAAAGATGAACATGTGTTTAGATGAACATGACCAACTGATGAATATCTTTGGCCTGTAGTGCAAAGATGAATATTTGATTTGATTTGAGATATATATTGATTGATGTTACAAGGATAAAATATTGATGATGGACTTTTAAATTCATAGATGTTAGTAGATTTTATTCTCTACTTAACTCTTCTAATGAATTGTTGTTTCCGCTGCAGTTGTTGATCTAAAACTTGTTGTCTATTGTATTCTATCAGATTTTTCCCTGTTGAAGACTAAGGATAATTTGTTGTACATTATCTTAGTCATAATATTCTTTACTGGCTAGTTGAGCTCACCCTTTTTCTTGTTGTTCTATTTTTCTTCTCAGGAGACGAGAATGTAGCGAGTACGAGTCGGGGGATGTAATGATGGTTCTAGAGAGAGTTGTTTAGTAGTACTCACCATTTTTATAAAATAATGTATCAATAATTATGATGGGGATTTATTTTTATGTGGATATTGTCTAGACGACAATAGTTTATATGTTGTAATAATAAGTTGTAGTTATTTCTGTACCATGTATTTGGCGACTCAGAATGGGTTGGATGGAATGGACCTATTTTGGGGTCGTCACAGTTGCAATGGATCCTTCGGCACTTGATGCTCCGCCTTTACACGTTGACAAGTTAAACACCTCGAAATAAACTCCGCGATTTCTCTCTTCATATTGCTCCACCAAAATGAATGTCGAAGATCACGATACATTTTGGTACTTCTAGGATGGATTGCAAACGGTGTGTTGTGTGCCTCCATCATGATTCTATGCTTCAAGTCAGAATTGTTAGGAACACAAAGTCTGGAGTTGACTCGAAGTATTCCTTCTTCATCGATTCTTGCTTCCGGAACCACACCTTCTTCTTCATCTTCATCAACTCCGGATCCGTAGCTTGAGCAGCTTTAACTTTGTCACTCAAAGCTGGTTCTACGCGTATACTTGACATCATCGCACTCGTTCCCGCATATGATCTACTCAATGAGTCAGCTACCACGTTCGCTTTACCAGGATGGTATTGGATGGTATGGTCATAATCTTTCAACAACTCAAGCCAACGTCGTTGTCGCATGTTGAGTTCCTTTTGAGTGAAGAAATATTTAAGGCTCTTGTGATCCGTATAGATCTCCACTTTCTCTCCGTACAGGTAGTGTTTCCAGATCTTCAACGCGAAAACGACTGCTGCCAACTCTAGATCATGAGTAGGATAATTCCTCTCATATTCTTTGAGTTCTCGCGAGGCATAGGCTATGACTTTCCCATGTTGCATGAGAACACATCCCAACCCTTTGCCTGAAGCATCACTGTAGATAACAAATCCATCTGAACCAGATGATATTGTCAGAACAGGTGCCGAAATAAGTCTCCTCTTGAGCTCTTGAAAGCTCTTCTCGCATTCCTCGCTCCATGAGAATTTTGTATCTTTTTGAGTCAGCTGAGTTAATGGAGTGGCGATTCGAGAGAATCCCTCCACGAATCTTAGATAATAACCGGCTAAGCCCAGAAAGTTACGTACCTCGATCACCGACTTTGGTTGCTCCCAGCATTGTATTGCTTCAATCTTCGCCGGGTCAACAGATACTCTATGTTTTGATACCACGTGCCCAAGGAATGCTACTTTCTCAAGCCAGAACTCGCATTTCTTCAATTTGGCGTATAGCTTGATTTCACGAAGCCTTTGAAGTACGAGCTTCAAATGATGCTCATGATCTTCAAGACTTTTGGAATAGATGAGGATGTCATCAATAAAGACAACCACGAACTGATCTAAATATTCTTTGAATACACGGTTCATCATATCCATGAAAGCAGCAGGAGCATTAGTCAATCCAAAAGACATGACTAAGAATTCATAATGCCCGTATCGAGTTCTGAAATCAGTCTTCGGAATATCCTCAGTTCTAATCTTCAGCTGATGATATCCATAACGAAGATCGATCTTTGAGAAGAATTGTGCACCTTGCAACTGGTCGAACATGTCATCAATGCAAGGTAACAGATACCTATTCTTGATAGTGACATGGTTCAACTCCCGATAGTCAATACAAAGTCGTATACTCCCGTCTTTCTTCTTTACAAATAAAACGGGAGCACCCCAAGGAGATGTACTAGGACGTATAAAACCGATGTCTAACAACTCATGTAGTTGGACCTTTAACTCCTGAAGTTCAATAGAAACCATTCGATATGGGGTTTTAGAGATGGGTTTTGTACCGAGTTCAAGGTCAATAAAGAATTCAACTTCACGTTCTGGGGGTAGACCAGGAAATACATCAGGAAACTCATTAACAACGGGAATATTATTCAAACGTAACGTATTCTAGTTTAGATCAGTGACATGTGCTAAGAAAGCTTGACATCCGTTTTTCAATAAACGAATAGCTTTATGACTTGAAATGACATTGACTGATTTTAGTGGTTTGGTGGTTTGAATTCGCACAACAGGTTGGTTAGGAATATGAAAACTAACAACCTTATGAAAACAATCAATTTTGGCATGATAAGTGGTTAACCAGTCAATTTCTAAAATCACGTCAAATGCAAGTATTTTCAAAGATAAAAGATCAATAGGTAGGGTAAAGGTACCAATTTGAATCAAGCAAGATTTGTAAACTGTGGATGTAACAAAGGTTTCTCCCAACGGAGTTTCAACAGATAAGTCAAAGTCTAATTTATCAGGAGTCAAGTTCAGACGTTGAGCACAAGCAGGTGAAATAAAAGAATGGGTAGCACCGGTATCTAATAAGGTGTAAACTTCGCAAGAGTTTATTATTAGCTTACCCGTAATCACCTCGTGTGGGTTCCTTGCGTTCTGAGCAGTCACGACAAACGCTCTCCCAGGAACCACTGACTTCAACTTGTCCGGAACCGCCTTTGGAATCACCATCCCGCTGGACTTGGTTTTGCTGTAGGACACTCTCGATATATATGACCTTCCTTTCCACAGTTATAACATACCTTGAGTTGTTGTGGGCAGTTTGGGCTGATGTCTCTCTTTCCCGCATTTATAGCATACGACCGGCGGTCGTTCTCCTCCTCTAGAAACAGTTGATGTTGGTGCTGACGTCTTCACGTTGTCATTGTTGTACTTTCTTTTCTTGAAATCTCCATCTGATTCGCTTTTCCTACTATCATGGCCGTGTGATTACCACCGAAGTGGTTACCGCTTCTGTCATACTTTCCTCTACACTGATTGTCATTGCTCCGATGACTGCTGCCACCAGTACGACCTTGGTTGTTGTCCCTTGGTTGAACATAATCATTATCTCGTTCTAATAACTGAGTCCTGTTTACTACATCTGAATATAAAGAAAAATTGTGAGAAATGAGGTATTGACGTATTTCGGGTTTCAAACCTCTCAGAAACATCCGCGTCATACGTTTCTCATTCTCCACCAAATGAGGTGTAAACCTGGACAACTTCGCGAACTTAGCCTCGTACTGGGACACAGTCATGTTGTTCTTTTCCAGTCTGATGAACTCTACTTCTTTCATATGACGAATACTTTCAGGAAAGTACTTATCATTGAACAGTTTCTGGAATGCCTCCCAAGACATCTTGAGTGCTTCAGGCTGGGTACGCGTCATAGATTCCCACCAGTAATCTGCCTCTCCACGGAACATAAAGGTGGCGAATAGAACCTTCTGTTCCTCCGTGCATCCCAAGACATCAAATATCTTGGTAATTTTCTTAACCCACGTCTCTGCCTTGATCGGATCCGGCTTTCCCAAAAACTCTGGTGGTCCCAACTCTTTGAACTGTTTGGCAGTGACAAGCCGCGAGTTATTATTATTCCCATCTCTATTATGAACACGAGTCTCCCTTGTCTGGCTTTGCATGAACTGCAAAAAGCTCTTAAATATCCCATCATTCATCGTTTGCCCGATAGTGTTGTTTACAAGAGGAGTATTGTCTTCCTGTTGCACGTTCTCCTGGTTGGTGATCAAAGGTGTCTCCACAGTCTCAGTCACTCCATTGTTAACATTCTAAGGTGCCATACTATCATAAAATAAGGGTTAATTAAACAAATTAACATATCAACCATATACTCCGACCCACCAATTAAATACCAAATACGCTTAGGTAGGACATACTAGCGAAGGATTTACTCGTCTCTCCCCTCCTAGTTCTATTCTCCGATTTCCGCCAGAGATAATATCCCTAAGCTCTGATACCAACTGTGACGCCCCCATAATAGGTCCAGTCAACCCAATCCATTCTGAGTCGCCAAATACATGATACATAAACCAAATACAATCTTTTATAACACAAGGTATTGAAGAATACGATCAGACACTGTTGAGTGTCATCTAAAAAATTTAAACATTCAAACTAAGTCCTCATTACAATTATTATCACACTATTTTATAAAAATAGTGAGGACTACTATTGCTTTTATCTCTGCTCATCACTATGTTCCCCGACTCGTCCCCCGCAACATTCCCATTTCCTGAAGAGGACAATAGATGAAAAGGGTGAGCTCAACTAGCCCAGTAAGGAATATTATGACTAAGATAATGAAAAATAAATTACCGTAAGTCTTCAACGAACAAGTTTTAGATCAATATTCGCAGCGAAAATAACAATTCATTAGAAGAGTTAGGTAGAGAATGAAGTCTGCTATCTTCTATGATTTAAAAGTCCATCATCAATATTTTATCCCTGTAAAATCAATCAATATACATCATAAATCATCATTTGTATCACCAGTTGGTCATGTTCATCTCAACACCTGTCATCTTTGCACTACGGGCCAAAGATATTCATCAGGTAATCATTCATCTTTGCTCTACAGGCTAAAGATATTTATTAAGTAATCATTCATTCAGTTATATCATCATTTAGGACTGAAGATGATGACAAATAATACGAATAACAAATCCAGTGAGAAAGGATAAATATTAGAGAATATATCCAAAGTTCAAGAATGAATGGATTCAATCAAAGAACCGTGAATAGTATCCCGTGAATAGTAACTCATACTCGTGAATAGTAACTCAACATCAAAAGATAAAAATTTCACGAGAAAGTTCAGAAAATTATTCCGGTGAAATAATACTAGATTAAGCGCAAAACTCAATAAAAATTCTTATCATTTTAGGAATTATAGAAGCAATAATTACTGCAGTAAGTTTAGAGTTAGGAATATGAAACAACATACGAAACTGCAAATGGATTTTCACCCATCAGGCGGTAGTCCGCGTCGACAGATCATTTCTATAATTTATTAACAAATAAATACGAAAGGTTATTCACCAGTCAGGCGGTAATCCGCGCCGACAGGTTATTACCACAGAGTAATAAATAATGGAATAACAGGATTTCACCATGCATGCGGTAATCCGTTAAGGTAAGGGATATTATTTTTTAGTAAGGGATATCCGTATGTTTGATTATGTTATTTGTTTTTATCTCCTCGGTCAAGCCTAATCCCTCCCATATTCTGCTCGTGTGGGATTCAATCTTTTTGCTGGGAAATACCGAAACAATGCCTTCCATCCCTGGAGAATAAAACAAGAAAATCAATTTATGCATGAGAAATAAAATTACTAAATAATAATTAAAAAAATCTAGAGAGAGAACTCACCAGCAATGATTTTTGGACCGTTCGTGAATTAGTTACTATTTAGTCATTTCTCCTATAAATAGAAGTTTAATCCTTCATTATTTCTCACCAATTCACTGAAGCTTTAGAGAGAAATTATAGAAAGAGAAGAAGAGTATTTTGCTACTACAGTATCCGAACTTTTATTAAGGTAAGAGATATTATTTTTTAGTAAGGGGTATTACTTCTTTCATATTCATGAAGAGAGTTATTTTCTTTCAATACTCAGGTTGTTATTCCATTTTTATTTTTTTTCGTTAGAATAACCTGTCTACGCGGATTACCGCATGCATGGTGAAATCATGTTGTTATTCCATTCTTTATTACTCTGTGAAAATAACCTGTCGGCACGGATTACGGCTTGACTGGTGAATAACCTTTTCGTATTCATTTGTTATTAAATTATGGAAATGATCTGTCGGCGCGGACTACCGCCTAACGGGTGAAAATCCATTTGCAGTTTCGTATGTTGTTTCATATTCCTAACTCTAAACTTACTACAATAATTATTGCTTCTATAATTCCTGAAATGATAAGAATTTTTATTGAGTTTTGCGCTTCATCTGGTATCATTTCACCGGAATAATTTTTTGAACTTTCTCGTGAAATTTTTATCTTTTGATGTTGAGTTACTATTCATGGGGTACTATTCACGGTTCTTTGATTGAATCCATTCATTCTTGAACTCTAGATATATCATTGGATATTCATTCTAACATGCAATGTCATCTTTACTGTTGGCACACTTGAAGAGTTATTTTCCAAATTGATTATATTATACACAACTAAGGATAACTGATTTCTTTGGCCTCATATGCTAATCCGATTTCTAGTTACATATATTTTTCCTGCTGATTTTCAATGATAAAGCTGGGTGATTTGTAAGGTTACTATTGTGCCTTAAGTTTATGATGCTTGTGTGGTTTGAAAAAAAAAGAGAGTTATCGTCTGTTACATGTAATAGTTTTAGTTTTCTTTTTCCCCCAGTTCTTATGGCTAATATGACTGAAACTTGTACTTGCAGTTGTGATGAGTGCATATTATTCATTTATTTTGATTCCATTATATTTAGTTTTATTGCATGTTTCATGTGTATATGAACTTATTAAGGTGTTTAATGATTTCAGGAAGAATTGGTGCTGAAATGATGAAAAAGAGAAAATTGCATAATTTTTAGCATTAAGTTGGATGCATGTTCTTAGCTTAGGACTTGGATTTTATTGTAGATCTCTTCCTTAGCTTTCCAGAACATCTTGAATCGTCCTAATCGGAGTTCATATAAAAAAGTTATGATATTTTTACTAAACGGACGTTGAACCTCAAAGTTTGGAAGTTGCAATTTACACAGCAGTCACTTGGAGCCCGATTTCGACCTTGATGCAGAGCGATTCTGTCGATTCTTAAAGAATGAAAGTTGTAGATGTCGTCGATATCTTCGTTTTGATAGGTATCAGGCCCCGTAACTCCTCCTGGATCAAAAGTTATACTCGTTTTGCCAAAGGACGTCGCAGCAGAAAATGAAAATTCGCCCCAGCGAATTTGAGCGGGAAAATCAGGAAATCTTGGATTTTTGGAAAGTTTCTAAACGCAGATTTTGGTAGACTTCTACATGGAATTGGATTGATATTTCTATTAGCTTTAGGATTTCCTTTAGATTAAGATTTATTTCCAAATTGAATTCTATTTCTTTATGGAAACTAGTTATGATTTGTAATTCCTTTTAGGATTTGGATTTCTACATCCTATAGGATTTAGGACTTTGTCTAGCACTATAAATAGAGGATGAGAGTCATGATTTTATTCATTCAATTATTCAACATTCAACTATCCTCTATTGGAGTGAAGGCTCAAGATCATGTCAGGCTAATTCTTTTTATTCAGTTCTAAAGGGAGGTGAATCCTTGTTACAAGTAATTAATTAATTGAGTATTATTATTTATTCCTTCTTATGTGAAATTTCTTCTGATAATCTGTTTTCATTGATTGCATGCTAATTGATTTAATTAATTTAATATGGCCAATTGAGTTAATTTGATCATTATCATATGTTAGATTAAGATTGGTATTACGTGTAATTGATATCTCTCTTCATCACAAGTAACAACTTGGTAATAATAATTGTGGACAAGCTTTTGTTTATTGCTAAGATTATTAGAAAACAAGTTAAACAAATCGAGCTTATGTATTTGTTGCTTGGATTAGCCTAATTCTCTATTTCTTAATGCTTCTATCATATTAAATCTAGAGAGCTTATTCTAGGTTATATGCTAGTTAGAATCTGGTGAAGAGCTTATTTCATACAGTGATAATCTAAGAAGAATTTCGGATAGCAGAGCTTATTGTTATCTAGGGCTAATAATTTCATTGAAGAAAAAATAATAATTACTTGATTAATTGATTGATGTACTTGGTGAAACTGAACTGCAGAACTGAAGTTTTTACATATTTGGTTAAATCATTAATTTTTGTTCTCTTAGTTTAAAAGTAATTTTCAAAAAAACCCCATCTTTATTTTCTGTTGAAATAGTAGAATAATTATAAAACAACTTTACTCTCTGTGGGATCGATCCTTACTTATTACTGTGCTAATTATTATAAATTGTGAAGTGAAAGTGAGGTTAATTTAGGAGTGTAAACGACAGCTCCCAAATTTTGGCGCCGTTGCCGGGGAGTAATTTGGCGTTTTGTTTTTATTCTATTATTTGTTTTGTTTTTGTTTTATGACTCGATCTTCTCAGGCTACTATATTAGATTTTGATCCAGAGATTGAGAAAACTTCAATGAGGCTAAGGAAGGAAAAACTTAAAGTTCAACAGTCTTCTGCAGATATAGACGAGGCTTCTGCATCATCACCCGGCCTCAACATAGCTTTGGAATTATTATCCAACGAATCCGACAAAGGAGAAGAGATGGCAATTCCAAACAACAATAGAACTCTTAGGGAGTTGGCAACTCCTAATTTAAATCAACAAACTCTGTGCATTGAATATCCTAATTTAGATGCTGCATTTGAACTTAAATCTGGACTAATCCATTTACTGCCTACTTTTCGTGGTCTTACAGGTGAGGACCCCTACAAACATCTGAAGGAATTTCATGTGGTGTGCTCTACTATGAAACCAAACGGAATCACCGAAGAGTAAATCAAGCTGTGAGCATTCCCATTCTCCCTAGCAGATTTGGCAAAGGATTGGTTGTACTACCTACCCTCAGGTTCAATACAGTCTTGGAATGACATGAAGCAGCTATTCTTGGAGAGATACTTTCCAGCCTCAAGAGTAGCCAACATAAGGAAGGAGATCTGTGGGATTAGACAATTCAGTGGGGAGACACTATACGAGTATTGGGAAAGATTCAAAAAGTTGTGTTCCAGTTGTCCACCGCATCAAATAGATGAACAACACCTGATCCAGTATTTCTACGAAGGGTTGGTACCGATGGATAGGAGCATGATCGATGCAACTAGCGTAGGAGCACTAGTTGACAAGACCCCAGAGGCGGCAAGGAATTTAATTGCAAACATGGCAGCAAACTCGCAACAATATGGCACTAGAACAAATCATGCACCAGTAAGGGTAAGCGAGGTAAGCACTTGTGATTATGGTCAACAAATTTCTAAATTAACTGCTATGGTTAGACAATTAGCTACAGGTCAATTGCCAATTGCAAAGGTTTGTGGAATATGTCTACAACCAAATCATAATACAGATGAATGCCCAACATTACAAGATGACGAGGCTGTGCAACAAGCTAATGCAATGGGAAATTATCAGCCACCACCTCAGAAAAAGTATGATCCGTACTCAAACACATATAACCCAGGATGGAGGGATCATCCAAATTTGAGTTATGGGAGCAAGCAAACGGCACCACCTGCATTTCCACCTAGGCAGCAGGGCTTTCAACCAGCCCAACCTCAATATCAACCAAAGCAAGCAGTCCCTGCACCTACTGGAACATCACTGAAGGATATGTTCAAAGCATTCATGGGACAGACACAACAGTTCATGAATCAGACACAACAGTTTCAACAAGAGACAAAAACTTCGGTTCAAGATTTAAGGAACCAAGTAGGACAACTGGCTACGACTGTGGGGATATAGGAATCCAGAGGCTCAGGAAAATTACCATCTCAAACAGTTGTCAACCCGAGGGAGAATGCAAGTGCCATAACTTTGCGGAATGGAAAACAGTTGGATACACCACCGACCTCCGAAGAGCTTGAGGAGGAAGCAACTAAGGAGGAAACAGAAAAATCCAAGGTACAACCTAAACCTCCTAATCAGCTTAAAAGCATTCCTATTCCCTTTCCTCCCAGAAAGATGAAAAAGAAAAAGAAATTTTGGAAACTTTTAGAAAAGTAGAAGTGAGCATCCCTCTTCTTGATGCAATTAAACAAGTGCCACGGTATGCTAAATTTTTAAAAAAATTATGCACTAATAAAAGAAAATTGCAAAATGATGAAAGAGTCACAGTTGGAGAAAATGTATCTGCTATTCTTCAAAGAAAAATGCCTCCTAAATGTAAAGATCCAGGAATGTTCACAATCCCATGCAAAATAGAAAACACCAGATTTGAAAGGGCCATGCTAGATTTAGGAGCTTCAATTAATGTTATGCCTTTATCTATTTATGCTTCCTTAAATCTAGGCCATTTGAAAAATACTGGTGTGATTATCCAATTGGCAGATCGTACTAACACCTACCCCCGAGGGGTAATTGAAGATGTCTTAGTGCAGGTGAACGAACTAATCTTTCCTGCAGACTTTTACATTGTGGATATGGAAGATGATACATCACCAAACCCTTCCCACATCTTGTTAGGAAGACCCTTCCAGAAAACAGCAAGAACCATGATTGATGTGCATAATGGGACCTTGACTATGGAGTTTGATGGAGAGAAAATTCAGTTTAACATCTATGATGCCATGAGGTACCCTAGTGATATAGGATAGGTTTTTGCTATCGATGTGAGAGACTCCTTGGTGCATAGAGTTTTTGAACAACTACAGAGGGACAATTTGGAAATTGTAATCACCAACAGTTTGGACATGGACATGGAAGAAGAGATTGCGCAAACCCAGGAATTGAAAGAGAATTTAGCTGCATTACATTCATTGCCAAAATTCTCAAATAAGTCAACGAAATCTCTTGAGCAAATATACAAAAAAGATTTGATGGTTGGAATGAAGAAAAATCAGAACATGAAGGATGCTTCTAATAAAGAATTGAAGTTGTTACCAACCCACTTGAAGTACACAAGTCCAATTACATAAGATGAGAAGGATGATGTCAAGCCGATGACAATAAACACGAGCAGCTGCTTGGGAGGCAACCCAAGATCTCAGATTTGATTTTTCTATCCCTTTACTTTTTAGTTTTTTTTGTTTTTATTGCATGTTTGCTAGTAGTATTTTCTTCTTTGCATGATTTTCTTACATTGGGGACAATGTAAGGTTTGAGTGTGGGGGGGAGATGTAGGTTTTATTTTATGTAGAAATAAAAAATCCAATTTTGATGGGAAGTTGAAAAAAAAATTGAAATAAAAAACTGAAAACTTGGGTTCCATGGTTCTATTTGCTTATGTGTTCGAAGGTTAAAGTCAAAGATTGAAAATTGATGCTAAAATTCAGAATCTGTTTGATGCTTAATTTGTTAATGAATGATAACAACTAAGTCATGATCCATAGTAATTGATTTGAATTGAATTTATGATACATGAGTACTTGAATATAAGAAGCATGTTTATTGGGCTAAGTTATTTGTGGAGTTGTCTATGTGCACTGATTTCACGACTTAGAACTGTTTAACTTGCTTATGCTGTTGCAGAACCATGTGAAAAAATGATGAAAGAAAAAAAAAGAAAAAAAAACAAGAAAATTGAAAATCTGCTTCAATGTCCATTGTGCGAAATAACTGGGTATCTAAGCCTCGGGAAGCATCGGTATTCACGCTGAAAAGTGTGATGGATAAAAGCAGCTTGACTAGTCAACTTTTGTGGCCTTTGTTACTTGAATAAGTAAGCCCGTAGGGGTGTCTCTACACCTAGCGCCCTAAGATCATCTGGTTTGGGAGTCGTTGGTGGAAAGTTCGCTAATGGGTAACTCTGAAAAGCCTAAGAAAAGGAGACATTGCACATGTCAAGAAAAAAATATATATATACGAAAAAAAAGAAGAAAAAGCATGAAAATACATTCATCTGTGCTAAAAAGAAGGTTCTATGAAAAAATTAAAAAGCAAGAAAAATTTGTTCTTGGTTGTGAGTCAGTGTGCGCGGTTTTTGCTCCATGGTAACTAAGTTGAGTAAGTATGATGATTTTGGGAAAGTTACTTATGTGGCTACAATTTGATTTAATAAAATTCATTGGTGAAATGATAAAGTTGGTAATTGTGAGTTAATTGATACGGCGTGGATTAGATTTCTGCAAATTTAGTGTTGATAGTCATTATTTGTATCTTGAAATCTTTTGACACTATGGTTGAATAGAATTTTTTGGAAACCAAACTTTTGGTTTACACGAGGACGTGTAAAAGGCTAAGTGTGGGGGAATTTGATGAGTGCATATTATTCATTTATTTTGATTCCATTATATTTAGTTTTATTGCATGTTTCATGTGTATATGAACTTATTAAGGTGTTTAATGATTTCAGGAAGAATTGGAGCTGAAATGAGGAAAAAGAGAAAATTGCATAATTTTTAGCATTAAGTTGGATGCATGTTCTTAGCTTGGGACTTGGATTTTATTGTAGAGCTCTTCCTTAGCTTTCCAGAACATCTTGAATCGTCCCAATCGGAGTTCATATAAAAAAGTTATGATATTTTTACTAAACGGACGTTGAACCTCAAAGTTTGGAAGTTGCAATTTATACAGCAGTCACTTGGAGCCCGTTTTCGACCTTGATGCAGAGCGATTCTGTCGATTCTTAAAGAATAAAAGTTGTAGATCTCGTCGATATCTTCGTTTTGATAGGTATCAGGCCCCGTAACTCCTCCTGGATCAAAAGTTATGCTCGTTTTGCCAAAGGACGTCGCAGCAGAAAATGAAAATTCGCCCCAGCGAATTTGAGCGGGAAAATCAGGAAATCTTGGATTTTTGGAAAGTTTCTAAACGCAGATTTTGGTAGACTTCTACATGGAATTGGATTGATATTTCTATTAGCTTTAGGATTTCCTTTAGATTAAGATTTATTTCCAAATTGAATTCTATTTCTTTATGGAAACTAGTTATGATTTGTAATTCCTTTTAGGATTTGGATTTCTACATCCTATAGGATTTAGGACTTTGTCTTGCACTATAAATAGAGGATGAGAGTCATGGTTTTAATTATTCAATTATTCAACATTCAACTATCCTCTATTGGAGTGAAGGCTCAAGAGCATGTCAGGCTAATTCTTTTTATTCAGTTCTAAAGGGAGGTGAATCCTTGTTACAAGTAATTAATTAATTGAGTATTATTATTTATTCCTTCTTATGTGAAATTTCTTCTGATAATCTGTTTTCATTGATTGCATGCTAATTGATTTAATTAATTTAATATGGCCAATTGAGTTATTTTGATCATTATCATATGTTAGATTAAGATTGGTATTACGTGTAATTGATATCTCTCTTCATCACAAGTAACAACTTGGTAATAATAATTGTGGACAAGCTTTTGTTTATTGCTAAGATTATTAGAAAACAAGTTAAACAAATCGAGCTTATGTATTTGTTGCTTGGATTAGCCTAATTCTCTATTTCTTAATGCTTCTATCATATTAAATCTAGAGAGCTTATTCTAGGTTATATGCTAGTTAGAATCTGGTGAAGAGCTTATTTCATACAGTGATAATCTAAGGAGAATTTCGGATAGCAGAGCTTAAAGTTATCTAGGGCTAATAATTTCATTGAAGGAAAAATAATAATTACTTGATTAATTGATTGCTGTACTTGGTGAAACTGAACTGCAGAACTGAAGTTTTTACATATTTGGTTAAATCATTAATTTTTGTTCTCTTAGTTTAAAAGTAATTTTCAAAAAAAAACCCATCTTTATTTTCTGTTGAAATAGTAGAATAATTATAAAACAACTTTACTCTCTGTGGGATCGATCCTTACTTATTACTGTGCTAATTATTATAAATTGTGAAGTGAAAGTGAGGTTAATTTAGGAGTGTAAACGACAGCTCCCAAGTTGATCGTCAATCATTAATTGCAACAAGAAAGACTTCAACATCACCTTATATGAGTGTTCAACCAGCAAAAAATGGTGTATGTGATAGCTCAAATGGAAACCATATTTTGGATTTTGAACATGAAGGAACAGTTGATGGTAAGAACCCTTTTTCTCCCTCTCACAAGTAGAAGAGGTTTATGATTATTAGTTTCACTTTGTAACTTCTCACATGGAAATTCTTACGTGGTTTTAGGTAATATGCGTTTACTGGTTGAGTGGTTAAACCATATACTTCCTGATTTAAACTTGCCGTTGGAAGCTTCAGTGGAGGACCTTAGAGCGTGCTTGATTGATGGAACTGTTTTGTGTAGCATTTTGAACAAGCTCAGTCCTGGTTTAATAGAAATGGTTGAACATGCGTTGTATTCACATATGCAATTTGTTTTTGTATGTTTTTTGGCTAAATTTTTTCTTTTGTTTCAAGTTATATGCTAACATGGAATAGTGATTTTCCCATTGTGACTTTGCCATGTCTAGAGAGGGGATTCTGACCCTGGTCCAGATAAGGTCAAGAAGTTTCTAGCAGCAATGGATGAATTGGGTTTGTCCATGTTTGTCCTTGAAGATATGCAAGAGGTATTGACATTATATTTTTCATAATCAAGGTGTCTAATTTTGGGTCTGGTCTAATATATTGTCAGCTGTTATCAGACATGTAATCAAGAGTTAAATCGGTGCATTAACATGACAAATGGTCTCTCTGTTGATGACTCAAACGAGATTGCATTGCTAGCTTAAAGCTGTGATGAGTTGACTCTAGGTTGATAAACATAATATTTTTTACGATTATGCTTCACCTCGTCAAAAGAATTTTGAAAAAAAAAATTTGTCAAAGAGAAGGAAAATCTAAATTTTTGGCTCATGTATAATGGCGCTGCCCTCGAGGTTAGATGCCTTCTAGTTGGTTAGTTGGTTAAGGAGTTCAATCTCATCGAGTTGACTATTCTATTTGTTTTTGAACTTTTACCATGTTGACTTGCCTCTGCATTTTGTGCTGCCTCTTGAAGTGTTTTTTGTTTTCTTCAGGGATACATGGTTCCAGTTTTGCAATGTCTTGGAAGACTTAAATCACATTTTGATAATACTGATCGCAAGGAGAATATTCTTAATCACTTAAGAATGAGATGGAACCTACCAGACATTAAGTCTTCCGAACGAACTGATCATTTCCAGGAGGACGCATCACCATGTGCAGAAAAGTCCAGCTTATATGGAGAGTGGCAAAGAAGTTCTACCAATGTGAAATCACCACCTCGTACTATTTATAGTACTGTTACATCAGGTATGCTACTATTTCCTCATCATAAATGAGAATTGAAAACTGCATGGGTCAGAAATTACTAATAAATATCTTACATGATAAATATATGTAACTTTAGTGTTAATATTTTCCGTTACCCCTTGAAGAAAATTTGCTGTCATCATTACATGGCCTGAATACTATCTGTTATTTCAAGGAAACATTTATAAAATAGTAGAATACCAAAGCCTGGATTGATAGATAATGTTAGGACAGCCGGCTTCCTTGAACTGCAATTAAAATCATGTTATTATAGTGTCACATCTTTTGAATTTGGGTGGCTGATCGCTTGGTTGTTTTTAATTTGGCTTAAACATACTAACTTAGATAACTTGTGCATGGTTGTTTGCTATTAACTTAATGAGATAATGCTTAAGGTTAGCATATATTGAGATTGCTTATTCATATTTACATGACCTTGTTGTTTCTGATGAACAATGCGATATTATTATTGTTGAAATGCTTAGTTTGTCCATGAAATACTTGTGATGGCAATGACTTATTAATTATCCACCATAGATTAAGTACTGAAATTAAGATCACTTAAGATTTTTCAACCAGATTGCTTGATTCATTAATTATTCACAATGCGATATTATTGTTGAAAAGCTTAGTTTGTCCAGATTGCTTAGTTTCTATACCTTTTATATAGACCATATAGTTAGTGATACACCTTTGATTTATCTAAAACCTTTCTCTTTGTGCTAACTGGCAAGTGTTTTTGACTTGGAGATTGCATGAACCTTGATAACAAGTTTACTACATACCTGATGTCAAGCCTAGAGTGTGTAATTTAACCAATTCAAGCTCAAGTAGATACATTTCCCAGCTCGAGCTTGACTCAATATCTTAATTGTTGAACTCAATGCTTGACTACTTGACTTGTTTGCATCCCTATACTTGTGCCATAATATGAGATGATAGAGTAAACATCCAATTAATCTTGTAAAAAATTATTAACCAACTATTTGGAAGCCATATTTGCACAATTTTTCATTAACTCGGAGGGTGTTGATACTCATTTGCATCTTTCCATGTTGAATTTCTTCAATAACTACGCTATCATCGAGGATTGTAACACTATCAATCAATTGAAAGATTCAAAAAATATTCAAAAACAGCAAAATAAGCAAGAGCACAAAGCTAACCATAAAAATTCCAAAAGACCAAAGTTTATTACCCTTGAGATGAAAGTTATCCAAAATGCAAAATACTAAAATCAACGCACATAAAAAAGACCCAAGTTTTTACAAAATGGCACATAAATTACATGCATAGGATAATTAAAGAAAGACGCATAATTCATGAAGAACCTAAGACGCATAATTCATGAAGAACCTAAGTTGCAGACATAGTCCAAAAGCCGAAATAGAGTTTGAATCCTAAGCATCTTCAAAACAAAATAAAACAAAACAATACCTTGCAAATCATTCAACCCCAAATGTTACTTTTAATCACACAAGCACTGCATATCTGCATTATTAATGCTGAAAATAGAACAATAAACAACAATGAGCAAGTGTACCTAGCTTCAAAATCTGCTCAACGCAGCTTTTTAGAAACACACCAAATCTGTTACAAAAACAATTTTATTGGGTCTGCATGTTTCTCTGATATTCCAAGTTTAACAAAGTTAAAAAAGATTAAAGCCCAAAAACAAAACCCCTAGCTGTTCTACATTATTCCACACCCGAATCCACTGTATACCAACCCATGCATTTTGTTGACCAAAAACACAAAAACAACACTAAATAAAAATACCCACTTCATAGATCTCCATTTTCACCAAAAAATCCAAATTTTTTAAACAAACAAAATTTTTATTTTGTCAAATATAATTCCAAACGGATGGGTATATTTTTTGGCCAAGTGATAAGCTCTGCAGAAAAAATAACAGACTTCAAGAAAATAAAATTACAGAAAGGAGAAGATATTCTAGAAAAGTTGCAAAACAAGAATCATATTTTCATGCTCGGTAAAAGGAGATATCAATGGGAATGAGAGAGAAAGTACCTTCAAACAAATCAGCTAAAAGCAGTTGGAAGCGTGGAACCAAATCAGACCCAAATCGTGGAGGCTCCAATACCTTACCCAAAATCTCATCCACCTCGTCTTAGATCTGCTACCAAACAGATCTGATAGGAAAAAATAAACGAGAATGCAAACTCCAATCTAAAGTAGAAACATTAGATGAAACATATATATTTATAATGAACTTCCAGTTATATAGCATTAAATTTTACCTGATTTGATCCGGTATTTATTTAGTTTCTCCAATAGCTGCAATTAGGCGAGACAAGGCTCTCCACAAAGGTACAACCGTCCAAAAAAGGATAAATGTCATGCATCTTGATGTCTGTCACTTGATCCTCCTTTGCATCATAAACAACCATTTTCAACCGGTTAACCATCAACAAAACACACACACACATAGAGAGAGAGAGTGAGGAATAGAGATTTACTTGGAAGTTCAATTGTGAGAATTCACATAGTTAATGCCTTGTGTGAAAGAACCTTGATAGGCATACTACAAGATATTTATACAACACCAAACAAAATAACAATAAAAGAGTTAACTATTTGTAGTTAATAACAAGAAAAGAGTTAACTATTTGTAGTTAGTTCATTCCAACATATCAAATATGTTAAATATAGCTATTAGAACCAAAAGAAACATTCAAAGAGTTTCCCACAATATCAATGAAACATAGGATCGGAAAAATTGGTGTTAGTTTGATCCACAAAAAAACATGAGTACAAAGATAGAATTCACTAATGCTCTGTCATTTAAAAAATAATATAGACAAAAGAAAAGTAATCCTCTACAGCTATACCCAAAATAGGAAATAATAGAAAATCAATTTCTATAGATAATGTACATTAGGAGAAAAACAAACCTATGAGAGGAGGCGGAAACCTGCAAAAATATCAAATTAACCCAACCCCAAACTCTGAAAGAAGAACACAAAAAACCCAACCAGCTAGCCAACCTCCAAACCCTACAAGGAGCCACAAATACACCTGGAAAACAGACCTATAATGAGCCATCACTTAATACACAAAATACCAACCAAGTGGAAAGTCCTCTATAAAAGTCATTAGGGAATAACAAAAAACATTTCAATCATATCTTGTCTGAAAACAAAGATGTACAGGAAGGATGCACTCAGAGAAATGTAATAGTTATCTTCTTGTTTTTGAAAGTAAAGTAATTTACAAACAAATGCTTCAAAAGGGCTGCCACCGGAGTACATTTGGAGTATAACAAAAAAATCATGGAAACACAGCCAAAGCCCAACCCAAAGGGTAAAATTAAAATGAGCCAAGCTATTAACCTAAATTCCGTGACAAATTCAACAAAAGAGTTCAGAGAATCCAGGTATGATTCATGTTGCATAAATAAAGCCTCAGGCACTTTTAAAGCATACTATCACCTGTTTGCTAGAACAGAATGAAACTATAATTTACTAGGTAAAATCTAGTACTTTGGCAACACACCAATAATTACTCGTACATCACCCAGAACCATGAAAATATTACTTCCCTAAAAAGATATACCAATAATTACTACTCCCTCCGTCCCAGGATAAAAGTCCTTATTACTATTTTGGGTTGTCCCATGTTAAATGTCTACTTTCTTTTAATAACCAAACTTTTACACATTTTTTCCTATTATGCCCGTAGCATTAAATATCTCATACTTTTCTTATTCTAATTCTCTCTCCATATTTAATGACATTATTATAGACAATTTTGTCATTTTATTCCTCTTCTTAATATGCGTGAAAAGTCCACCAGGACTTTTATCCTGGGACGGAGGTAGTAATAAATATTGAAAAGATAAGACTTTTATCACCGGGTAATTACTCAAGTATGAGGAAAAGTCTGACTGGAAAGTCTGGTCAACCCTTCACAGTGATGACAACGCGTTATAAGGAAGTTAATACAGTAATACTTCAGGTGGACAGATACAAGTTTGGGTTAGGATACATACTAAAATTATAAATAAATAAATATTTAAAAATAAAAAATAAAACACATACAAGGGAGGGAGGGAGCAACATTTTGTGCTTTAAAGCTCTAGAAATTATTGAGAAGGTAAAAAGAAAGACGCGCGCGCATATAGAGAAAGAGGAGTTAAGGTACTTGAAATGTAATTCAGCCCACTGGCTTGAAGCTCAAAATGCTTATTCCCCAAAAAAATATTAAAAAATAAACCTCAAAATGCTTAAAGTTTAGAATATATAGGTCAGAGTTTGAGAAAGAATGAGAAATCCAATAACTTAGCACCATTTTGGAGTGGAATCTTAAAACTGAGAGTTACAGGACTAAAAAAAAGGGGGACAGAAACAGAATACAAGGTAAAGCTACAATTTTTCCTTTTATTTCAAGCTCACAAAAGGGAAAAAATACCTAAAACAGAAAGACGAGTGCTAAAGGAGTGTGAAACACAAAATAAAGAACTAAATGACCCAAAAAGATAAAAGCTAGACCAGCTGGCAACGATACATACACAAACAAAGACATGCACACACAAACACGAGGAGGGGGACGAGGAAAAGAGGAGTATTTAGGTACATGTCGACCTAAAACCACATCTAACAATCAATAAACCTTAAAAACCACAAATGTGGAGAGAGAGAGAAAGTGGGATTTTCTTCTTCTTTACCTGAGATAGTGTGGAGAGAGGGGTTTTCTTCTTCTTTACCTGAGATAGTTAGAAACGTTTTCGAGTTTCAGTACTTACCCCCAAAATTTAAGCTAAGAACAAGGGATATTTGGGGATAAAGAACATAAGATAAAGTTTGATTTTTTGAAGTAATGGATAAATAGAGTACAAAAAGGAGGGAAACGGAAAAGAAGAGTGCAGTTCATGCCCTTATCTTACGATAATAACATATGGCTGAAAATATAAAGAGAAAGTTTGAATTTTGGAAGTCTGAAGGATAAATGGAGTACAAAAACGAGGGAAATGGAGTACAAGGAGGAGGGAAACGGACAAGACTGAAGAGTCGCAGGTAGACTAGTATAGTACTTCATAGGGTAACAAGAGGTAGCCACCTAGCTTAGCTGGTAGGATAGTACTTACTAAATAGCTAATTGCTGAATGAATGAATGGATTTCACTGTTTGACAATATATTTTAAGTCTATCTAATAAAATACAAATGATTTTGAATTTTCCGCTCACTTAATAAATCATTTTGGTCGTCCAAAGTTTAGGATAAATCCCACCGTTCATACATCTATCTAATAAAATACATCTATCTATCTAATAATCTAATAATAATTTAATAAAATACAAATGACTTTAAATTTCCCGCTCACTCAATAAATTATTTTGGTCGTTCAAAATTTGAGATAAATCATATTGTCTATACAGTGCCGGAGGCACGGGACCCAGCTAGTAAATAAAATAAAGCAGAAGGAGAGTGACTATATTATTAAAATTAATTTAAAATTTAAAATTATTCTCAATCTGTCCTATAATAAATATTCTAATTTAATTTTAGTGATTAAATTAATTATTTTTAAAATAAATAATTAAAAATTTTATATAATATTTTTAAATTACGAAATTGTCATTATTAGTACATTATTCGTAGTTTATTAAGATCATAATATTTAAGCATATATCTTGAATTCTTTTTAAAAAATTATTATTTTTAAAAATGATTAATTTGACAAAAAAATTAAATTAAAACGTTTATTATGGAACGGGAGAATACTATTTTCCAAGGGTTGATTGAAATCGCATAGGGTCACCATATCCAATATGGGTGCACTACAGGGGAGACAAAGAGTTCGAGTAACACCTAACAGAAGAAGCATGCTAGTGATGGACACCTTTTAGGAAACAACAATGCACATGGACCTTGGAAGCCTCTTGAATCAACATGTTCTTCAACAATGCTACAACTCCCTCCGTTATTAAAAAATTATCATTTTAGAAGAAAAAATTTGTTTCAATTAATTTGTCATTTATAACTTTCTATGAGAATAAATTATTTACTTTCTTATATCACTCATACTTTCTCTTATTGTCCCAATAAATTATCTTCCTTGTATTAATAGTTTTCAACTTCCTATAAAGGGTCAATGATGAAATTTCAAACAAATTTTAATTGTTAAATGATAGTATTAAATGACTTTCTTAATCCATGTGCAAAAACCTTTAACGACAATCTTTTAGGAACGGATATAATATCACATAAAAAAGAGTTATATAATACTCACACACACATGCATACTATGGGTCCCCGCCTAACATGTGGGTCCCGCGGTATGCATATGTGTATGTGAATATTATGTTTTTTTTTATGTGATAGTAACATTATTTTTCGTTTATTACTTTTGTTTATTAGTAACATTTACGGAAACGTGAAAATATCGTCATCTCCTATAAAGAACAAGTCTTATTTACTAACTTTTTTTGTTTACAAAATAGTAATCTCATCTTTATTTATTAATGATGTAGAAAATTTATCAACATGATTGTATTATTATATCATTACAATCGAACTAGGTATTTCTTATTTTTAAGAGATATACTTGGAAAATTAATATATTTTTATTATTTCTAAAATTTACCAATGAGATTTTTTTTATACAGCAGTACAAGTATTATTATTCTTGTTGTATTAGAACAAAAATATTGTTATAAATTAATATGTCATTTAAATATATTAAATACTATTAAAATAATAACAATAAAATATTATTAAATGTATTTATTTCTAGCTCTGTTATCAGTGTTATGTTTGCTCTCTGACTTGTCCATAAGTATTCTTTACTACTGGACTAGTACAAGCCATCTCTTAGAGGTTGCATGTTTAATTTGATGATGGTTTGTTTAAAATATATTTATTAAGTAACTTTTGAAAAGTCCTTAATGAGATCGTAATGTACAGGGACTTAAAATTAAAAAGATCAAATGTGTTAAGTTGATATTATAAAGCTAAAATAATGTATAGATGATATGATATAAGTGATCGTAATGTAATGTTAAACATTCTTAAAGCTACAATGCAGAGACGGAGCCATGATTCGATATTGGAGGCGACCAAGAACTTTTTTAACAGCATAATATATATTCATCACTAAAAAATAAAGTTTCACAATTACAAAATATATTTTTACTAAAACAAAGATAATGTAGTAATGTAATTTTCTTTGACAAAGACAACAAAACATAACAAAAAAAAGTCTTTTAGAACATATTCGTCATAATTGCACCTGACGTTCTTTCAAATCACGAAATTCATCTATTATACTAAATAGGAAAATGGAAAAATATCTACTCTTGAAATTATCTTCACAATAGTCATTAGTTATACTATTTTTTAGACTATTCTATTTTTGTAAGGCCCACTTGATATTCTAATGAATTTAGCCCAATAGTCATTAGCTAATGTTTATTTTCACAATAGTCATTTACCCACTTGATATTCTATTGCATGCCCCAAAAATCTTGGGGGGGGGGGCCATGGCCCCCTCCAGCCCTAAGGCAGCTCCGTCCCTGCTACAATGCCTAATTGTAAAATGAAAATATAAAAGCAGAGTAAGCTATCTGTTCGTTAAGCATTTAGCAAGGATCGTAGAGCCTGCATTCTAATCGTATAGTTCATTCAAGATCGTATAGTGAACAACAAATCGCAGAGTAAAGAGAAGTTTGCAGAGTCTACTCAAGTATCGTAGAACAAGTCGTAGAGCTGAACGTGGAGCTCAAATCATATAGAAGAGTTAAGATCATATACTCTACGATTGACCCAGCCCGTAAAGCAAGTCAAAATTGATAAATAAATGACAATTATAAAGAGCATTGCAAAATGAGAAACTCAATGCAAAGATCACATATTCTTAGTTGATATCGAAGTTTAGAATATGTTTGTGTCAAACAGCTAGCTTGGCAAAATGACAACTTCCCTATGCAATTGGTGAATTTGCAGAATGATGTGACATGCTAAACAAACCAAAAGCAAGTTGACATAACCATCCTATAAGTTAACATAAGGATTATTAGGTATAAGAGCATTAAATGCTTGACGAGAATTTTGCAATGAGAAACTTTCAAGCAAAGATTGTAAAAAAGTACATGCATTGAATCAAGGTACGCAGATTAAACGCGTTTTAGGTATCAATCACTATTTGTGAGACTTAACCCACTATTTTAAATGAGGATAACTGTTGGACCAAGTTTTTTAATAATTACATCAAGTAAAAAACTTCATCTCCTAATATTTACGCAAAAGAAATAAATATAATATATAAATACTAAAATAATATGTAATTATAGGAGAAATTTAATGTATATTATCTCGATCCTCAAATGTTCGAGTTAAATATATTTTTTACGTAAAATAGGTAACATTTTTTTTATAATTGTATCCATAAAATGTGTTCTATTAAAAAAATATACAATTTTAAGTATATATATAGGGTCCGGATTCAGTCCGGGATCTCGGATTTTATAAAATAAGGACCTATTTTTTTATTTTATTTTTCCTTTTTTTTAAAACAAATAATTTTTTTATAATATTTTATGGAACTGTAATCTGTATAGACAAGTTTTGTTATATGTATCCAAAAACACATTCAACACTGTATTATGTAAAAATTATAGTTCCATAAAATATTAAACTTTTTTTAGTTGTTTTGAAAAAAAAAAAAAAAAAAAATTAAAATTAAAGGTCCGTATTTTAACCCTGTCCGGGAGTCCGGACATGATCCTTTCTCTCTATCTCTCTCTCTCTCTCTCTATATATATATATATATATATATATATATATATATATATATATATATATATATATATATATTTACTCTTAGTTTGTTGATTTTTAGTTTAACCGAGGAAATGCAAATTTATAAACTACCATAAATAAATAAAATTAGAATATTGTTAGAAAACAAAATTTTGGCAAATGAGAAGGGAGTATAATCTTCTTGTGGAATGCAGTATGGTAGCTTATCCTTATCCTTCTTGTTGCAACTAATTGTTCAACTCATACAATAATATCACATGTTCCATATGTACCATTCCAATTCAAATGAGACAATGTTGTCAAAACTATATGACCTCTAATAAATGAGAAGTCCGTCATCAAGGAAGCCAATGAACACAACAGATGTTAACTTTGCTTTAAAGTGTGTGTTAATAACAATTTAAGTAATAAATTATCACTAAACTTATATCCTATTAAAAATATAAACATAAATTATTATTTTCTGTAAATGTTTCCCTTTTGGAAGACTACATATAGACAGACACAAAGGGAGGGAAATTTTATAAAGACGAAGATAGATCAGCCAACGTCAATGATTTTTCAACTATCTCTTGCTACCATGGTAGCATCTATTGTTTCTTCTTTGAATTTAAGTTTATTATTAGATCCAACCATCGCTTGCTTCGCCTCTTCAAGTTCATGTCGAACAACTAATAACTGCAAGAATGTTAAAAACACATGGTAAACTCAAAATTAGAATGGGGTAGCACATAGGATTAGAAAATAACATAGTAATCGGATTCATTTTTTGTGGATGCTTTTATAAGCTTCCGTGTAAGAATTATACCTGGCAAAAAATAGGTTTAGGTTGATTTTGGATTACATAAAATAGATTTGGGTTGGTTTTGAAACCAAAACCATATTAAAGTCCTCAATAGCTGGCTATTGAAGATTTTAACAGCTGGCTATTGAGGACTTTAAACAGCCAGCTATCTCCATAGTTGTTCTATATTGACTATTGATGTAATATTTAGATCTGATCAGCTGTGTAGTTGGCCTATATATTGGTCTTACTATCTTTTGTGTAAAGGACAACAACAACAGCTAATAAACTCTATTGATGTTCTCTCCATTCTTATTTTCCTTGCTACCTTATATTTGAGTGCATGCAACTACTCATTAGAGTTCAAGGAAAATTAAACAGAAGGGATTAAAAGAACAATTAAATATCAACATTGTTATTCTTCTAATTTTCCTTTTGTTTAAACAATAGGAAAAGCAGTAAAATGTTATCCTTATAAATCAGGTCGCCAACTGAGATAAGACAGACAACACCATATACTGTTCCAGCTGCCTTGGGTGTTTCTAGCAACTATATTTATCTGAGAAGTAGTTGTACTTCAAGTTTTACAAGAAGTACAATGATAAAATGAATATTTGGAAAATGATAAAAAAAAAAAATCCTACACACCGAAGCTATTATTCCACACAAGCACATAAACAGAAATATTTGACCACTGCTAGCAGTTATATGAGAGAAAACATATTCCGTGGCAAATGTACAGTAAGGATGCAGTCAGAAATGTAATAATAAGCTAAATTCCGTGGCAAATTCAACAAAAGAGTTCAGACCACTGCTAGCAGTTATATGAGAGAAAACATATTCGTAACTATAATTACAGAACCATGAAAATATTACATCTTTAAAAAAGATATACCAATAATTACTAGTAAATCTTGAAAAGATCATACTTTTTTCACCAATAATATAGAGAAAGAGAAATTAAGGGACTTGAAAGGTAATTCAGTCCAAACTGGCTTGAAGCTCAAAATGCTTATTCCCAAAATAATTATTAAAAAAACCTCGATATGTTTAAAGTTTAGAATATATAGGTGGGAGTTTGAGAAGGAATGAGAAACCCAGTAAATAAGCACCATTTTGGAGTGGAATCTTAAAATTGAGTCACAGGACTGCAAAAAGGGGTAAAGAAACAATCCAAGGTAAAGCTACAATTTTTCCTTTTATTTCACGCTTATAAAAGGGAAAAAAATACTAAAAACAGAAAGAGTGCTTAAAGGAGTGTGAAACACAAAATCAAAAACTGAATGACCCAAAAAGATAAAAGCTATACCAGCTGGCAAAGATACATAAACAAACAAACACATGCAGACACACACACAGCGAGGGGACGAGAAATAGAGGAGTATTTAGAGGTACATGCCGACCTAAAACCACATCTAACAAACAATAACCCTTAAAACCCACAAAAGTGGAGAAAGAGAGAAAAGAGGGGTTTTCTCCTTTACTTGAAATATTGAAATAGTGAGAAAAGTTTCTGAGTTTCGGTTTCAATACTTACCCCAAATTTTAAGCTAAGAATAAGGAATATTTGGAGATAAATAAAGAAAGAACAGATCTTTAGAAACCCCAAAAGTCAGTCATTAACTTCAATAGTAAAAAGTTTTTTGCATGTACGAACTTATCTCATGAGAAGAGGGGGTTAGCAATTAGTAGTTACTGTACATATTATATAGTAATTTGTATCAAGTTGTTATTTAACTACATACTCAAATGTATATATTAAAATATAATATAATTTTTTACACTTGCCACTTACTCAATAGTTAACAGTTATTATATTTTACTATTTTATATATTTAACATATTATATAGTTTAATTATTATATTATATAGTTTAGATTATAATTATATATGTAATATGTAATAAAAAAGTTAATTATTTATCGTATTTTTTATTTTAATATCATATTATATTTATGTTATTTTTAATTATTTTTATTTTATTTATTTTTGATGTATTTTTTTTTATTATCATATTATATATAGATATATAGATATATAGTGGTGACAAATTTGTTCTTCGTAAGTACGCATTACATTCTTAAAACTTACTCCACTTAGGCCACTTGGTTCAACTCAATAGTTGCCACTTACTGTATTTTATATATTAAAAATATATATATATACATATATATTAATTTATTTTGTATATTTTAACATATTTTATAGTTAATTATTTATTGAAGCATATTAAATTGCATTATATTGTATTTTTATTTAATTATATTTATTCTATTTTTGATGTATTTATTTTACTATCATGTTATATTTATTGTAATCTACATATTAAATATATCTATATAAATAATTAAAATTAATATGTAATTATTTGTTTATAAATATATTTTAGTATATAAAATATATATTTTTGATGTATTAATTTTATTTATTTTAGTATCATATTATATTTATTGTATTTTATCTATTAATATGTGTGTGAGAGCAAATATCTACTCCCTCCGTCCCAAATTAACTACTCAATTTTGACTTTTTTTAGTCAAATTGACTATTTTTAGAATTAATAATTAAGCATATATAAATATATTTCTAAAATTATAAAAATTAGGATTAGTAATAAATTGTATATACTTTCTTTTGGTTATAATTTCTTCACCTATATTTTAGCAAAAATAATAAAAATATTAGTTTTAAAAATGGTCAATTTGACTTTAAAAAGTCAAAACTGAGCAATTAATTTGGGACGGAGGGAGTATATATATTAACTCACCTTTCTTCCCCTCTATTTTTTTTATTTCTTATATATATATATATAACCCAACTAAGTAAAAACTATATCAAAAATGCTCATTATATGATCCACATATTCCTCATCGTAATTTCACATAATCATGTGAGCAACCAAATGGAAAAAAATGAGATTATAAAACACCAGCTTGCTAAGAAATCATTATATCAATATATGAATAAGTATATATGTTAACTTACATCATCATTTTGCACTTTTGCTTTCTGTGTTGTTTCCTCTGGAAGAGCTCCTTGGCTTGAGCTTCTACATGCTGTTTGAGTAACAGCTAAATGGGTTCCTGTATAAACACTAGGAAGCAAAATCAGCTTCCTTTTACTCTGATCAAATAAGGGAAATCAATTCTAAACAAACTTAACTTGAGGTAAACCTAATATGTATGTATAGAATTATGGCCCCTTCTAATGAAGTTGCTAAAATATCATATTAACATAAAGAAACTAAAGTCCCAAAAGAGTACCTAAACACATTAGACATTATACTTCCGTATTTTTGCTAATTTTATGGTGACCAATCTACAAATGAAGGACACCACCAAAGACTTTTTTGAAAAAACAAGTGATATTCAAATAGTAGATATCACATCTCACAGCTAAATGGGATGGTCATGTATGAACACAAGGAAGCAAAATCAGCTTCCTTTCCCCGAGAGATCTATATTCCTCCTTTCCAAATTCATGTTTTCAGTTCCTCCAACCAAATGACCATAAATACAACACTTTCATCTCAAAATAGCAAGCACTCGTATCAAATAGAAATATAGCAATAGACGACAACTTTAAAAAGCAATCCCCAAAATGGATCGAAGTAAGCTATCACTGAGGATTGCAACACTAACTGATCAGCTGAAAGATTCAAAAAATATTCAAAACAGCAAAATAAATAAGAGCACATAACTAACAATAAAAATCACAAAAGACCAAAGTTTATGACCCTTGAGATGAAAGTTATCCAAAATGCAAAATACTAGAAGCAACACACATAAATAAGCCCAAGTTTTTACTTCCACCGAATAAAAAAAGGTAACATAATTCGAGAGTATACAAAAAAAAAACTAAACACAATCTTAAATTTTTGTTGCCCCCAACGAAATAAAGAAATTGCACATAAATTACATGTATAGAATAATTAAAGAAAGACACATAATTCATGAATAGTCTAAGTTGCACACATAGTCCAAAGCTGAAATTGAGTTTCAATACTAAACATCTTCAAAACAAAACAATACCTGCAAATCATTCAACCCAAATGTTACTTTTTCACACACACATGCACTGCATATCTGCATTCTTAAGGCTGAAAATAGAACAATAAACATGAATGAGCAAGTGTACCTAGCTTCGAAATCTGCTCAACTCAGCCGTTTAAAAACCCACCAAATATGTTTCAAACACCATTTTATATTATATATGTTACTAGCAGTTATTGTATTTTATTATATTTTGTACAGATTGTAATAATATAATTAATGATTTCTTGTATTTTATTTTGTTTTTTGTATTGTATTGTATTTTTATTAATTAATAACTATATAAGTGCTAAGGAAGCATTATATCAGTCCAATTGGCAGGAAAAAATGGTGCCAGAGCTCATTTTATATGGTCATGCCTTTTTTGAGGTGGCCAATGACAGTACGAGTGATCTTCACTCTTCATAAACAAAAGTAATAACCTTTTCCTAAAGTTCAATTAGTCGTTATTCTTTCTTGCAGAAAGTACCTTCCATAACATAACCAAACATAAAATCCCTTGCAATTTAAGCTTATATTTCTTTGTAGCTTTCTCATGGCAACAAGCAAAAAACAAGTATAAAACAAAACAATACTAAAAACTTCACTCATCATATGCTATATTGACATTGCAATGTGTGCATTTCCCTATGTATAAAAATTTCAAGAGGTTCAATACCTTTAACTTTTTGTTCATAAGAAGCTCGATCGCACATCATTAGAACTACTGCCTCATGTTCAGTGGGTCCGATGGATTTAGGTATAAAAGAAGTTGTGGGAGGAACACTTCAAACACATTTACTAGATCTGAAAATCATAGGACACATCAGAGGACAATAAGTTTAAGCAGTAAACTGTAAAATAGTTTATTCATAAAAAATAAAAACCCAACAGGGTCTTATGTATGATACATATGATACACATGACATTGATATTTTACCAAACATGGGACTCCAAGTCTGATTAATAACATCTAAGCAAACAGAGCCAGACTTGAAAATTAATAGAACACCAAAATGTATGACTTGAAGAATCTTTTAAGGGAAATGAAGATGTTGAAAATTACTCACATTTTGTCCACATTCGGGTGATAAATCTTATTAATAAAGCCTATGGATGGAGATTTATACGGATAAGCATCCATAAACTCAACCCTTATCCTCCACACGCCTCCATGGTAAGGGACCTAACATAATTCATTATGAGAAAAAAATCTTAAGTTACATAAATTACATGTATAGGATAATTAATTAAAGACACATAATTCATGAACAATCTAAGTTACAGGTCTATCCAACACCCTGAAATTGAGTTTCAATCATAAACATCTTCAAAACAAAACAAAAACCGTCATATCATTCAACCCCAAAATTTACTTTTTCTCACACATGCACTGCATATCCGCATTCTTAAGGCTGAAATAAAACAATAAACAATGAGCAAGTGTACATAGCTTCAAAATGTGCTCTACTCAGCTTTTTAGAAACCCACCAAATCTATTACAAACACCATTTTATTGGGTCTGCTTGTTGCTTTGATATTCCAAGTTTAAGAAAGTTAAAAAGATTTAAGCCCAAATGACAAAACCCCTAGTTGTTCTAATTTACTCCACAGCCCGAATCCACTTTATATCAACCCCCGTGTATTTTACCGACCAAAATCACAAAAAACAACACTAAACAAAAATACCCACTTCATAGATCTCCATTTTCACTAAACAATCCTATTTTTTTTAACAAACAAAATAAATTTTTGTTAAATATAACTCCAAATGGGTGGGGTATATTTTTTGGCCATGTGATAAGCCCTGCAGAAAAATTAAGACTTCAAGAAAATAAAATTACAAAAAGGAATTGATATTTACAAAAAGTTGCAACAACCAAAAAAAAAACCATAGTTTCATACTCTATAAAAAGGAGACATCAATGGGTATGAGACAGTGCATCAAGAAGTTGAGGGAGACGAGTAAAGTAGTAAAACTGAAGACTAAAACTAGAAGAAGCACAACTTCAATTTATATACTCTGTATAAACAAGCACAACTTCAATTTCAAGGTAACGTACATATGCATGACCAAAAAAGTAATCGTCAGCTATGTGTCTGAGCATCTCTTTGGGCTAAAACATTAGTTCATTACACAATGAATTTGTAGCAAAAAAAAACACAATGAAATACTAATGACAATTAAGTTCTTATATATATATATATAGCCCGCTTCTCCAGCGAACTGGAAGGAGCGAACTAAGAACGAACCGGCTATAACGACGATTTTTTCCATCGCTATAGCATAGAAAGCCGGGTTTTTATGCTATAACGACGAAAAAAACTGTCGCTATATTAGTTCGCTCCTTCCAGTTCGCTGGTGAGAGCCAGGATATATATATATATATATATATATATATATATATATATATATATATATATATATATATATATATATATGATTTAAAGAAAGTGACACTGATAAAACATAACAAATAAAAAATGTATACCTTGAAGAGGGACATAAAGAGGTGGTCATGACGATTTGAAATTCCAATTTCAGGCTTTCTCTCTCCAAAGAATTCCTTAAGAGCTCTGTGCTTCACAAGCAAGCCAGAATCAGATAGCAAACCAGTCAAATAGTGACCAAAAGTGTGGAGCTGTGTCCCAAAAACATTGTCAACACTCAAATACTCCATCAAGAACCCTTGAATAATGACTCTAGGGACACTTGTGTGCAGACCACCCTACAGCCTGAGGCAGACCAAATCTCATACACCTGAAGATTCAGATTTTCAAGATAAAACTTGGGCAACACTGCCCTTCCAACACTCACCATGTCCCTTGATCTCAGCCCACAAAATGTAATGAAAATCATGACCCTTAACTTTAACTTGTAGTCCAAAAAACAGAGGAATGGGAATGACAACAGCAGCAGGAACGCTCTGAGTATGCTACCGCCTTCAAAAGCCACCAGCATGAAATAGGGGAAGGACTGTAACCTTAGCAAGGTGCAATCAATGTCACAGACTAGAGTTTGAGATCCCCTGTTCTGTAGCCCACATTTGGTTACACTGGGGTAAAAATTCTGAGGTGGTTGATCCTGTGATCTAAGAGATGGTTTTCTTAAGAAAAACCGATAATTTTTCACCTTCATTGCAGCACTGTAACATGAGTTGGCCAAAAGCTGGTACAACAGCCATTCTGCTAGCTTCAGAAGTACCATGGCAAAAAACATGTCTTATTTTTTTTTCACTGGCACCGTCAGTGATTGCTAAGCTTCGGTATGGTTGACAAAGAAAAATTCTTACTATGTGTTTTAGTCTGTGAGAGAGAATGAGGAGATTATTTTTGGTATTGGGATGGGATGAAAGCTAACCAAAATGCAAAATACTAGAAAGCAACGCGACTGCTATTTTCTTTGATATTCCAAGTTCAAGAAATTTAAAAAGATTCAAGCCCAAATAACAAACTCTTAGCTGTTCTACTTTACTCCACAGCCTGAATCCACTGTATACCAACCCCCATGCATTTTACCGACCAAAATCACAAAAAACAATACTAAACAAAAATACCCACTTCATAGATCTCCATTTTCACCAAATAATCCTGTTTTTTTTAACAAACAAAATAAAAACTCTGTTAAATATAACTCCAAATGGGTGGGGTATATTTTTTGGCCTTGTGATAAGCTCTGTAGAAAAAATAAGACTTTAAGAAAGTAAAATTACAGAAAGAGTAGATTTTCAAAAAAAGTTACACCAACAAAAATCATACTTTCATGCTCTATAAAAAGGAGACGTCAATAGGTATGAGACAAAGTGCAGTGACAGGTTGAGGGATACGAGTAAAGTAGTAAGACTGAAGACAAAAACTAGAAGATATATTATCAAAAATGTAAAAAAATCAATGGAAAATGAAGCAAAACATTAGAATCAACGCAAATAAACAAGACAAAGTTTTTACTTCCACTAAATAAAGAAAAGTCGCATAATTCGACAATATACAATAAAGAAACTAAACTCAATCCTATGTTTTTGGGGTTAAATGCTTTTTAAGTCACTGTACTATAGGTCGACTTACAAATGGGTCACTGAACTTTTTTTTCTTACAGTCAACTCACTGAACTTGTGTTTACTAACAAAACGTTAAAAATTCCGTTAGGTTTGTTGACTTTAGACGGAATTTGCCAAATCAGCTGCGTATGTGTAAAAAATTTTTGATATGGCTCAAATAATCCCATGTGGCTTTCTTACGTGGAAGAGAGAGAAAGCTGACTTGTATAATGTGACCAATTTTGAGTGGAAATGAAAGATTTTTTTCAAAAATAAAATAAAGTCAAAAAAATTAGTAAATAAAGCAACATATGTTAAAATAAATTAGAAAAGTTTACCAAAAAAGACAAGAAAATAAATAAAAAATATATTTAATTATTTTTGTAATGAATATCAAATTAATTTTTATTTAATTATTTACAAATATAATTATATAAATTAGAAAAGTTAGCCAAAAAATAAGAAAATACATGTAAAATAACTTTAATTTTTTTTGTAATTAATATCAAATTAATTTTTGTTTAATTATTTACAAATATAATAATATAAATTAAAAAAGTTTGCCAAAAAATAAGAAATTAAATGAAAAATATATTTAGTTATTTTTGTAATTAATATCAAATTATTTTTTGTTTAATTATTTATAAATATAATAATATAAATTAGAAAACTTTACCAAAAACAAGAAAATAAATGAAAAATATATTTAATTTTTTTGTAATTAATATCAAATTAATTTTTGTTTAATTATTTACAAATATAATAATAAAAATTAGAAAATTTGATCAAAAAAATAAAAAAAATAAAAAAATAATAAAAATATATTTAATTTTTTTTAATAAATATCAAATGAATTTTTATTTAATTCTTTATCCAATATAATAATATAAATTAAAAACCCTTAATTTTCCAAATTCACATAATTTCAACCAGATGATTGAGAGTGCATTCTAGTTCAGCAGCTGCAAAATTGGGATGAAACTCAGAAGAGCCATTAATAAAAGCTTCTTGTTCAAGAGCTCCAATCCCTTGTTCGTCTCCACTAATCCCTCTAGATACACGAGTCGTAATGGAATCTGTCATCAACTTTGGAATCCTTCCCCTCTTTTTCGAGAAAAGCAATTTGTCTGAGGTAATAATATAAATTAAAAACCCTTAATTTTCCTTTAAATGTATTTCAAAGCTTCGCTAAAACCCAAGACCTTCACTCTGCTAAATTCGAAAATGGCTCTCAATGGCATCCTTCGCACTTCAACCTCACGCGTTGCACCTCTCGCTGGTCGATTGATCAGCGTTCAAAGGCATTTTTACCGCCACCCCTTTGCTCTGTTCTCTGCTGCTACCGTTGTCTCTCAAAGCAATCTGCTCTGTTCTCTGTTCTTCAATGGAGATTAACAGAGGCCTGAGATTGACGCCATTGGAGAGGAAATCCATCAGCAAGACTTGGATTTGCTACTGTTGTTCAATTTAATTGTTGTTATTCTCGATCTTTCTTCTCTTTTGTGCTTCGATTCGCATGAGCTGATGGAATTTGAGTGAGTTGAGGGATTTGAGATAAAAGATGATGATGTCGATAAAAAGATCTGGATCAAATTCGTTATTTATCAGAAATCATTTGTTGGGATGGATCGGATCTTTATTGGGTGGGTCGGATCTTAGTTTTCCATGGGTGAGCAATGGCTTAGGTGTTAAAATACATTATAGGTCAGCTCCAGCTAGGATTAGAAGGGACCCTTCGTTTTACACGTCAGATTCCCGTCCAATAAATTAACGTCTGTTACAAAAATTTTAATTTTTGTTAGTAAACTAAAGTTCAGTGAGTTGACTGTAAGAAAAAAAAGTTCAGTAACCCAGTTGTAAGTTGACGTATAGTACAGTGACTTGGAAAGCATTTAACCCTATGTTTTTGCTGCCACTAACTAAATAAAGAAATGGCACATAAATTACATGAATAGGATATTTAAGAAAGCCACATAATTCATGAATAATCTAAGTTCCAGGCAAAGTCGGACGCTGAAATTGAGTTTCAATCCCAAACAAAAACTTTTGAGTAAACAAGAAAGTTAAAAACCTAATAAAATGTTGTTTGTGACAGACCCAATATTCCAAGTTTAAGAAAGTTAAATTGTAACTTTCTTAAACTTGGAATATTGGGTATGTTACAAACAACAAGTATAAAAAGATTGAAGCCCAAAAAACAAAACCCCTGGATGTTCTACTTTACTCCACCCCCCGAATCCACTGTATACGAACCCCATGCATTTTACTGACCAAAAACACAAAACCAACACAAGACAAAAATACCCACTTCATAGAGATCTCCATTTTCACCAAACAATCCAATTTTTTTAAAACAAACAAAATAAAATTTCTGTTAAATATAACTCCAAATGGGTGGGTATATTTTTTGGCCTTGTGATAAGCTCAGCAGAAAAAAGAACAGAGACTTCAAGAAAATAAAATTACATAAAGGAGTACATATTCAAGAAAAGTTCAGAAAAAATTTTGTACTTTCATGCTCTGTAAAAAGGAGACATCAGTGGGTATGAGAGAAAGTGCAAAGAGGTTGAGAGAATTTGAAATCTGTACCTTCGAACAAAGCAGGTTAAGCAAATGGAAGAGTCGGCTTAGATCTGCCACCAAATAGATCTGATAGGAAAAAAAAAGGGCGGATCCGACCGCCTATGCTTTTAAAAAGTAGAGAGGAATCAGAGGAGGATAACAGGTGATGGTTGAAAATAGAAAGACAAATAAGTGTTTGAAGTCTGGAGGGGAAAATATAGTAGAAGTAAGAGTAAGCTCCCTACCAAAACTCCTCATCCGCTCTCGATAAATTCTAGTTTCATCCAACAACTTAACCTTACTAGTGGTGGCTTTTGATTCAATGACATCAAGAAGACCCGCCATAACTTCCAGCTTCCCACAAAATGATTCTTGATTATATTAAAAACAAGGATTCAACCAATATGTGGTCGCGTGAACACTTTTACGCAATTACTTATCCCAACACTCCTTGATATTTCTTGTATAAGGCTTGTACAAGCTTTTCTTTTGCCTAAAAACTATCTTTATAGCTTTTCTAGCTCTAAACATGCCATCATACAAATATGCAATGGAGGGTCTCTCATCCATATCAACAATTCTCAATAAACGCATCAAAGGCTCCACAATTTTGGTTACAATCAAACAATCATTCCAAAAAAAAACCTCCAATATGTAAGAAGCCACAACTTTGCCTTGTGCATCCTTTGCATATTTATACTCCTTACAATCCTTACTAGTCACCAAAGCCTGTAAATCATGCATATGATCATAAATATTATGCAATGCAATGAAAGTCGTGGCTAAACGAGTAGGCCCATGCGGATGATTTGCTAATGTCAAGATTTGTATAGGACACACTTTAAAATTTAATATTATAAAACTCATAAAAAAAATTGTGTCTAACAATGTCTTATACAAACCTAAATATTCGAAAGAGGAGAAGTGAACTCTTTGCCAGATAATTTGGTGTATTCTATATAAGAAACAGATAAGAAACATTGGTGTATTCTAATAAAAAAGCTAATCATAATAAGGGTAATGATAATATTGGAGCGAGCATTTGGTGTATTCTATATAAGAAACAGATAAAACAAGTAAAACAAAAAACGGAAACTTAAAAGAGTAATGAGTGTTAAATATTCGTAATGATTGTGTTCATAAGGAGTTTTAAATGACTGTGTTCATATACAATACCATATATCCAGTAACACTAGTAACTATTACATGGATATTTTCAATGTTATGCTTTTTATTACTCGATTTTCACAACGGTGGACGTACATAAAAAACAGGCACAAGAATGTAATCACCCTCAATACACTACCATAATTTATGTAATGCAACCATGAGATGATCAACCTTGTACCAAAAAAGAGAGAATGAAAAATAATTAACCAAATCGTTTTTAGCTACATTACAGAATTCTTAGCTTGTTATCTCTAGACCAAGATTCATTAGTTTCTTATACAGGTTGTATCTGAAGCTCCAACATCGATGACCTATGCTAAAGACTGAAAATCAGTATTTAGCTTGTCAAGATTCATTGGTTTCTCTTCAAACATGGCCAATTCTCATTTTTGATCGTATGAGTTTCATCAATTATAATATATCACCAGCTAAAGTTGCATAAGACATTCTTCTCTTTGATCACCATTTTAAAACTGGTGACACAGACATCAAACTTCCTAGAAGCTACGTATGTATCTCTGAAGAATAATATATTTAACATTAGTTTACTCAATAACAATAAAAATGAGGGGACTAAAGATACTTAATCAAGTAGAGCAATTAAGAACTTACTCTTTTTTAAGTATTTCCAAGAAATTTGACTGCACGTAAAACAGGGCAAAAAGGCCGAATCTCATTCATCCAGTTGCCAATAGTGGATTTTGGAGCAACACCCACGTGAAGACCAGTTATTCCACTAAATTCATGCAAATAACCAATCAAGGAGATGGTTTGTAATGTTTTACCAAGCCCTTAGACAACAACAATAATATTAACCGGTAAACAATTAGATTAACTGGTTAAAGACTTAAAGTAGATACATTTGTAGTTACATGCAAAGGTAGTTGACCTATTGGTAAGACAAGGATATTAGAGAATCTGAAATTTCAGAACATACCATTTCATCCGGAAGGATTCCATTTATACCATTCTCATATATAATCGTATAAGCCAATTTAACCTAGCAAGTTGGTAATCCCTCATCTTCCCCTAATAACTGCAGAGGAAAATTTGAGAAAACAAGAAGCCTCCACTACGCTACCAAAAACAGCTAAAAGAAGATGGAAGCGTGGAACCAAATCAGACCCAAATCGTGGAGCCTCCACTATGCTACCAAAAATCTCATCCACCTCGGCTTAGATCTGCTACCAAACAGATCTGATAGGAAAAAATAAACGAGAATGCAACCTCCGGTACTAAAGTAGCGAGACATTAGATGAAACATATATATTTATAATGGAACATACACTTATATGGCATTAATTATTACCTGATTTGATCCAGTATTCATCTTGTTTCTCCAATAATTGTTCCTGCCTCTGAATACCGTTGCTGCGATTAGGCAAGACAAGGCTCTTCACAAAGGTACAACCGTCCAACAGCTCTCCTTTGATAATTTCTATCTTACAACTCACATCATTAAATGCAACCAAACCTTTAACAGGTTATATAGGCATGTCATAGTATTTTTAAAAATTGTAACTCAGCTGAAATGGACACTATAAGACAGGCAAATCAGGTGCCAAAGCTGCCCAGTTGAGACTGTTGCAGTCGCGCCTGCTGCTACTGTGCTCCTGCTCCATCTCCAATGCCAAGTTGCTAGATTTGTTATTTTATAATTCTCAAACCATAGATCCAATCAAAGTCGAGTCAATTTCTAATATGCTATAACTGGTATAGCAAGCTATTTTTAGAAAATATAAAATAGCTAAAATGATCAGTTTAGATGGATTTTACAGAGCTCTGAAACTGCTGCTTCGAAACAGTTTCGAATCTATGCACCAATATAACTTTTACTTTAAAACAGACTTCCAACCATACTTAGCTGATGCAAAACATTCCATGTATACTCTATAACATATATGAAGGATACCTTACTCACTACAATACCTCAATTGCTCATTTTGGTCTTAATAGTTCTATGAAGCATACAATCAAACAGGTAATAGGCACAAGCTTTATGGACAAACTTCATAAACATTTGCACATGTTATAAACCACATTCTCCTCCCTTATTTCTCCGCACAACAACTAAACTCCATCTAACATACAACCCAATTAGCACAGTTATAATACTAAATTTTATATAAAACAAATAATTTTTTTGAAAACTCCATCTAACATACAACCCAATTAGCACAGTTATAATACTCTAAACTTTATATAAAACAGTTATTTTTTGCTTCAAAAATCAAGATTTAAAACTTACCTTGCTTTAACAGTTTAATAAGCTGAAATTGACACTTATGATTCAGTTAGAACCCTTTCTTTTTGTTGCCCTGCTATCCAAATTATCCAGCCCAGTCTACATTTAAACTATCTTGCTCCATTCTTGCTCAATTTGCTAGTTTAGTCGACAAAGAAGAGAAGTTTTTATAGAATTCTGGGGTGCATAAATTCGGTAATCAAGAAAGATAAGAAAAAGATTTGAGATGGAAGGAGAACAATTATTCTTGCCAACTCATGCTTTATATTGGTTTAGTGGTTTAGTTATAATTGGACGCGGATTGGAAGCGTATTGGACGCGTTTTGTACGCATATTTTACACATTTTGGAGCGAATTTGAAGCATTTTGGACGCGCTTTGGATGTGGATTGGACGCGGATTGAACGCGTTTTGAACGCGGATTGGACACGGATTTTACGCGTTTTAAAAGCGAATTGGACGCGGATTGGACGCGTTTTGAACGTGGATTTTACGCGAATTGTACGTGTTTCGAACGCAGATTTGACGCATTTTGGACGCGGATTGGAGTCCAAAACGAGGTTAAAACGCGTTCAATCCGTGTCCAAAACGCATCCAATCCGCGTTTTGGACACGTTTCCCCCGCCACACTATCACCCATCTCAATCCATTTACTTATTTTTTAGCTCACATTACACTTCAATTTTTCCACTTATAATTTTTGGAATTTCAAGGTTTTTTTGAATTTTTCCACTTTGAATTTTTGGCATTACAAAAATAGGATCAAACACATCTAGATATGATCTAAAATGCTACGAGAGCCTCAAATGAAGAATTAGTTATAAACAAATAAAGCCCAAGCATAATAATTTACAAAAAAACTACATCTAGAATAAAGATGAGGCGGGTCGTTGGTCAAATCAATATGACCAACACCTAATTTCCTTGCGCCACCCCCCACCCCCACCCCCACCCACACCCACACCCACACCCACCAATGCAAAAATTATTTTTTTGTTGCCAGAAAATAATTTACGCTCGACAAACCCGACCAAAGCGAAGGTATGGGCACATGGACACTTAAACAGGCACACAGGCGCAATGATGATAGTGTTGGGGCATGGAAAATATGATTTGATATTATCTTTTGGGGGTGATATGGCGAGAAAAGAATTATGGATATTTTAATAGGGCTAGAGATGTAAAGTGGTTGTTGTTTTGAAATTAGATCATCTTTGAATAAGTTACTACATTTGATAAACTTAAACTTTATATTTTTACCGAACTGATTAAAGTTTGGGTTGCTACTCCTACTGAAAACCCTTATAACGGGCAGCATCTCCTTATAACAGGGCAGCCATTCAATCTCCATATGCAGAGAAAGACGATAAACAATATATTCTCAATTTAATAAAGAGAGTGGAACCTTTATATTATCAAAACAAGTACTCCATATTCAAATTTATAATCTCAGACCATTCATGACTTCTAATCACTATACCAAATGTGAAATGTGCATACCTAAACCTTTCCTCTACATTTTGGACCTAAAAAAACTTGAACAAATTTAACTAAGTTCTAATAACTAAAACTGTATATCCCATAAATTCGACCAAGAAAAATTGTGTATTATACATAAACATTATAATAAATAATTTTATATTAATATATAATTATACCTATTCCCAACATAACATACCTCAGTGAATCAATTTAATCAAAGAAATCTAACATACCTCATAGATCTAACACTAGCTACACACAAGATTCGCACCGAAGAAGATTCGTCAGTAGACTGTGCAGAAAATTCGCGCCTCAATCTCTCTTTCCTTCTCTTCTTCGCGCGCTTTCAGTTTCTCTCTCTGTCTGGCCTTTGGTCGACCAAATTGGTTATACTCACTGAGTTTCCAACATGGCAGTGACTATGATTAACCCACGTGAAATAGGTGACATGTAATTGGATGTGGGGTAGACCTTTTCTGATGTAAAGTCAACTCATTTAACTAATTTTGTAACGATTTAATAAATATTTATAGTTCCTTATTGAATTGTTAAATTTTTAATCTGGTGATGCATTTATAAACCGAAGTAAGTACAACGAGAAAAAATGTATTTAACCCGTAGAAATTCCTTATAACCATAAGTTTCATAACTGAATAGGATTCGATTTTTTCAAATATAGGAAGTCAAATTAGATAAGAGAATCTTAAGTAAACTTATACTGTTACCTTCTAAAATATTCAACTCTTTATTGTCAATATAAATAACCAACCACATAGCGTGAGAGCATTCACAACAGTTTCTTCAATCAACTCTATATCCCTAATTTTGAAGAATACATCAACAAATCGTTATCCAACAGTTTTCTTATCCTAATTTGACTCTCTATTTTAATCCTTAGTGTGAGAGAGTCAAAAAACCGTTCCCTATATATACAAAATGACATTTCACACTCCCATTTAAGTGGACAACTCATCAATCATACACATCTTGACATTTTTTTACTATTTCATTTTCAAATTATAAAATTAATATTCACCTATTTTTTAAAAATTAATTTCAAACGTATTCAAATTTAAAATTGATATAAATTTATTTAATTTTTGTCAATATAATTATAAATATTATAAAAGTATTATTAATTATAAATTTATTATTTTCAAATTTTATATGAATCATATTAAATTTAAATTTAAAATATCATAAATTAATTTTTTAAAAGTTAATATTGATCTTATGTACATTTGCATCCATTCAATACTCACTCCATAAATTACTTCAAATTTAAAATAAAATAAAAATTATTTTACAGTGAAATATAATTGATAAATTATACTTTCTCTTATAAATTATAAAGATTATTATTAATTTGATGCTTTGACTGATAGAATATTCAAATTTTACACAGTGAAAAAATTAAATCATTATTTTATAAAATGACTCAACAGCACTGCAGAATAAGGATAGAGATAAAGAAACTGTTCTGAATGCTCTGACCCCTTTGGTCCCATCAAATTACACTCCAATAATCCCCCTACCTAATTTATATCTTTCTCATTTTTCACACTTCACACTTCATTTTTCAATTTTCATTTGTTGTTTTCTTTTTTGAAAATATTAGAGAATAGTCAACAACTATTAACAACCACTCTTCCCTTCTTTACCAATCAGTGGTTCTCTCTCTCAACTTTTGTATAACTTGTCGGCAAGTAAGTTTTTTTCCCCTAAAATCCTGTGGGGCGAGCGAGCGAAATGTGTCCTCTGAGACTGATATTGATCTTCCTGTCGGCCACGCTCGCCGGATTTTTTGTACTGCGAAACCTCAAATCTCATCATCAAACTGAAGTAGTTGATTCCACCCCTATCACCGACGACGACGACAATTCCACAAACGATCCGCTCATTGCTCCTTTTAAATCACAACCTGCTTCTTCTGTTAATCAATCCTTTAAGGTCCTAATTCCAGGGTTTCTCTTTCTAGGTTTTATATTATTCTAATTCTTTCAGGTCCCTTTTCTGAATTACTAAATTCGTGTGTATATATCGATGTATCGTGTATAAATTATTTCTTTCGTGATGATATTACAGGTTTGGGACGCCATTTGGACGAGTTTTCGGACTTGTGTGGACATGGCAAGCGGCCACTATCTTTGGAAGAATTTAGTTTCCTCTACTTCTACGAATTATAAGCCCTCCAATTGATAGTATGATAATGCACATGTCATCCTGTCGTTATTCTTATCCCTATCCTCTAATTCTTCTTCTTTCCGTTAAATGTTAATGTTGGGTTCCGTGTTTGGTTCCAGTATGGCAGTGTTGCTTTCTTTATCTTGCTACTCGATTATGAGCTGGCTGCTTTCAATTGTCTTTCTGTTGTATGTGGATTTTCAAAACATTATTAGTTGTCATAAACTTCTCTCAAATTTTAATTTGTAAATTTTTGGCTCTTTGGTGTAATAATATACACCTTTTTATATATAGTTTCCAGCTTCTAATCGGGTGGTGTTTGTTCTGTTTGATGATGATATATATGTATATATGTACTATATGTTTTCGAGTAGAAGGGAGATTGGCAAAGCTTTTTAAATTTGTTTGGATGCCACTTTTTACTGGAATTCTCCTTTCTGAATGATAACTGATCTCTGCTATCAGTTCATCTGCATTGGTTCTTGTCCTTCTTATATTGTAGCTTAGGTTGCTTAGTTATACTCATTTCTGCAGTGTGCTGTGCATATTCTTACGTGATTAATCACGGAAATTCATTATGTCCGCTTGTTTAGTATCATGTAAAAGGAATAAGGGATATGTTAGGAAATATGACTTCTCACGGTTTGTAGATACCTGCAATACTTCTAGGAATTGGAATGATTTATCATAATTCGTTTGTCTAACCCTTCGCAACCCTTTGTGTTTTGATGTCTATAAATTCTTTTTTCCGCACTTTCCATGTGGTGACATTTTTGCTTGGTTTGGTTGTTTCTTCCTAACTTGTTCATGCTAGAAAGATTATTCTCATATTGTACCTTCATAAATGGTAGAATTGTGTTCTTGAATCAGTGTTTAAACTGCTATATGCTAGAAGACAAGTTGAGTACTTTTATTTCTTTAGGTATCGTGCCCGAAGAAAAGTTTAGTATTCTATTCTAGCCACACACTCCGGGCCTATATGACCCTTCATTTTTTTGGAGTGATTCAAGTCATTCAATCAGGTAATGCCACTTTGAAGGTCCATGATATCATTAAAACAAATGATACCCCTGCAAGCAATTTGCTTTCATAGACACATATTGATGTCTTTAATGTCATGCTACGCATATTAGTTTGTTCTTTTTTATGGTCTTTTCTTCTGTAATTGACTTTTGGTATGGTCTTAAGACAGTAGTTTTATGTGAAATGAGTTGGGTATGGGAAGTTGGTTTTTTTAGGTCAGTTAGTGTTACATTTTAGTAAAGGTAAGTTGCATTCTGGTTGCCATACAAAGACACAAATGAAATAGTCCTTGGTGCTTGAATTAACTTATTGCTCCTAGATTAGCCCCAAGTTTTTTATATCTGCTTTCACCTAATCTACTAGAGATAGAAGATTCATTCTTGTTAAAAGGGGTTTTTCAGGTTGAGCTTGAGCTGTCTCACTAATATCATAGGGATATACTAAATGGAAACTTAAGTGTGACATGATTGATTGTAGTAATGCTATGCAAGGTAAGCTGGTCATATTATTCCACTTGGACTTCCATCTTATGTTCCATGTTATACCAAACAATTTGATATGCCTATGATATATTAGAACTCAGAAACTTGAACAGCTATTGTAACTTGAATGAAGTATGAACACGAGTACACACCTTATGTGTGTATTACCCTTTCTAACCCTGTTGGTTGATCAGTAGTAGTGCTTCTAGCCATCCTGCAGTATGCATAAAGGTATTCATTCGACATTGTTAGCAATTGTTTTGTTTATCTTGGCACAATCTATGGGTTAGCACCTCCCTTATCCCTTGCTGCCTAATCTGAACATGCAGTATTATGTACTTGAATAATTGAATTGTCTTCTGTCGGCATTCTTTTAAGGAGCTTATAGACTTTGTTGGTATAATAATGGTATTTTATATCTCGATGCACATTATATTTACTCCTTGAGAACCCATGCTGGACTTGATCCCCTGACTCCTAGTAAAAGGCCCCTCTAAGATACCATGTTGGCTGCGAATGGGCCTCCCTGAACATTTATAAGGAACAATCCCATAGTCGGTTACTTAGATTTATTCGTTTGAATGTCTTTCCAGATGAGAAGGTTTGGGTTTGGAAGTTCACAAAGTTAATAAATGGCCAAGTAAAAAGTTCGTCATGGAAGATTCAATGATAGTAAATGGGAAGCTGTCATGGGAATCCTGTTTGAACAAGCATCAGGTGGAACTGAAGTCTACTTCATTTTGATCTGTTTGGAGACTTGTAGTACTTTGCTACTATAATTTAAGCTGATAGTTACTGAACTATTTTGTCCTTCAATGTTTTAGAAACATGATTTTAGAGATGGGTCCACCTACTTTTTCTGGGCCTGTCTTTAAACTAATTTTTTATTTTATTTTGGTTCAAATTTTTTTGGTCAACGACCACTACAAAAGTTGCTAACGTGGCAAAAGTTAACTTGCTGATGTGTTATTTAAATTGCATATGAATTACATTTGTCTAGTTGAGATTTATAATGACGTGTAACTGAACCAATTGGTATTGATTATGTAACTAACCCAATTGGTTCCGATTCCTCTATAGTTTATCGGTTTTTCCACTTCTAAAAATTGTCACCGTGCTTATTCTGGAGGTAGGCTTTACTCTGTTTGGTATCTTAATGTATCTTAACAGTTTATCTCTTAATGTTTTTTAAGAGATCATATTTTTGTATTAAGAGTTCTTGTGAATAGTTTAGACTCGTATTTGTATATATGTGAGTTTTTAAGAGACATTAAGAGGTGAACAGTTGAGATGTATTAAGATGCAATCAAACACAACCTACATCTTCATCAAGTGAATATAAACAGAAATAATAAAAGAGTTGTGCAATGTATTGCAAAAAGTTTTCTGTCTAATTATAATTGTGACAAACATTAATACCTAGAATTGGATATGATATCATATTATATATCTGATTACGAGAAATAATTATTTGCGTAAATAGAAATAAAAAAAGAAAAGTTGATATATAAAGTTCAAGATATATCATTTTTCATTGAAACGAATAGTGATTTTCGTCTAACCGTCTATTTTGAACTACTTGTTATTGTTCATGCTTTGTATCTAATTTCTCAAATTTGATAAAATGAAGAGTCTGAAGTAGAATCACTTTATACTCGAGTCCATATCTCAGTATTCTTCAGAGTAGTGAATTCCACGTTTTCCCAAATGGCTAGATAAATATCTTTCTATAGGAGCCACTTCTGCAAGTTTTTCAGTATTTAAAGCTATCTAGTTTTTCAAGTTTGTTATCATGAAGTGATTTAAAGGAGCTAAGGCCGGCCCTTTGGTTTACATATGCCTCAAGTATGTGTTATTATTTTTGTGATATCAGAGTTCAGTTCGCGACTAGTCTCCACTCACCAATCAGATCGAAGCGAAAATGGGAAATAGCTAGTGACCAAGGAAAGAGAGATTATTATTTGTTTAAATACTTCGAAACATTGACAAGAAACTTTCAACTGCACATGTAACTTTACAGATCAAAATATGAAGTCATATACTACCTCCGTTCTAAAAATATTGTTGTTTTTTTATTCTTCAACAATTGGCAAAACTGATATTTACAGACATACCTAGGCCCTTGCATTACTCAAAGGTCAATCGGCAAGGATAAACAATCCAACTCCTTTCTTCTTTCAATTCCCAGCATTGGCTATTCAACATTGAAGTTGTAATAATCCGGATTTTTGTTAATAATTAAATATTAATTTGAAATTTCTTATAAAAGCATAATTGAATTGGAAAAGGTAAGTCATTTTTTTTTCTAGCTTGGAAAATTAAAATTCTTTTAGTAGCTAATTAAATAATTAAATTAATTATAATTGAAGAGTTCATTAAGGTTTTGGTAACTCTTATTGTTTCCTTGTAATATTTGAAGAGTAGAGATGTAAGTCTAATCATATTCTAATTTGATTAGTTGAATTCCCGAGTATAATACTTATACACACTGTAACCCATTATAAAAATCATAATTAATTCATCTAAAATCAGAATTGAATTCATCCGATATCATATATTATGGAATACTTTTGTAAGTTTAAACAGTAGTATATATGAAAAGGCAACACATTTAATTCACTTCCCTCCTTTGAGCACATCTTGGCCTTGTATACCGATTGTCATTTTATCCCCATGAAATGCTATCTCGATATATTACTATTATTTTCATCTTTGGGACTTGTGCTAGATTTGATGTCCAGATGCCGTCGAGTCTTCCCAACATGGGTTGTTGACTTGGGGGGCTTTTTGGTATACTGATTTTCTGGTGTGTTTTGGGTTTTGAAGTTGGTATATGGTATATGAGATGGGATATTTGGTTGTACTCCTGTAAATGGGGGAGTGATAGGTGCATTATATTTGATTATTTTGATTCCTTTATGTTTAGTTTTATTACATATTTTCTGTTAAACAAGTTGATTTAAGGTGTTTATTGATCTTAAGAATAATTTGATATGAATTTTTAAATATAGAGTTTAATGCTGATTTTTAGTTGTTTTGCAAAAATACTCTACGATCGTTGAGTGAGAGAGCTCTACGTTCGTAGTGCTGGAGTGCAGTTTGGCAGCTCTACGATCGTAGGAAGGCTAAGGCAGAGTTACTCAACGATCCCCAGCTTCATTTTACGATTGTCGAGATTCACTCTACGACCAGACTTTTTGTTTGACGATTATGTTCTGCGACATTGGACTCTACGATTGACAAGACTACTTTATGTTTTCAGCTCAGACACTCTACGATTCCGAAGAGAAGAGGTTCACTCTATGGTTTGTCACTTTACGTTTGTTTGTCTGCTGAAAGGCTTTATTCTACGATTGTATAGGTTGACTTGTGAATTAACTTTTGGATTCCGAGTCTGAGTAGGATTTGTGACACTGGAGCTTAATAATACGATTCCTAACATGATTTGGAGATGGATTTACACATCAAAAAGGAAGCTAAAGCTGATTTTGAAAAGTGAATCTAATATGGAATCTATGTAAGAGTTAAATATGGAAACTTAGTATGAACAAAATTCGAACTAGAAAAGGAAACTAAAGAAGACTTAGCTTTGGAAACTAAAATCTAATTCGATAAGGAAGCTATTTAAAGCTGGATTGCAGAGGTAGACAAGGATTTAGAAGTTGTTATATATGCAAAGTGAAGACTTCCGAATTATAATAGGATTAGGATTCTTCTAGGGTTTCAAAGTATCTATAAATACCTTCACTTGTAAACACAAGGGACACATCCTAAATTATATTTTTACTTTATTATTCTTTGTTTATCAGCATGCAATGCTAGTTTATTTCTTTCAGTTCTAAGGGGATGTTAAGTCGTATTTACAGTTAATAATATAATTGAGTTTTGTTAGTTATTCCTACTTATATGAGATTTATTTTGATAATTTGTTTTAATTGTTTATATGTTATTTTATCTGATTGATTTAATGTGGCTAGTTAGATTAATTTGTCATATGCTAGATTTAGGAAGAGTATTACGTAATTGATATTGTTCCTAGTCATAAGTAACAATTAGTGATACATGATTGTGGACAAACTTTTGAGTATTGCTATGGTTATTAGAAGACATGTTAAACAATCCGAGTTTATGTATTTGTTGCTTGGAATAGTCTAATTCATTTGTTCTTAATGCAACTGTTATATTAAATCTAGAGAGTTTGTTCTAGGTTGTATGATAGTTAGAATCTTGTGAAGAGCTTGTTTCATTAAGTGATAATCTAAGAGGAATTTCGGGTAACAGAGCTTGTTGTTATCTAAGGCTATTAATCTCATTGGAGAAAGAAATAATGTTAACTTGATTATATTGTTGTTGTAAATTGTTGAAACTGAACTAAAGAACTGAAGTCAATTTATTTGATTATCTTTATTAATTTAATTATGTTTTATTTAGTTAGTCTTAATCAAATTCAAAACCCCCCCAATCTTTTATTTATTGTTTATTGTTAGAAACATTAGAATAGATTTGAAATAATATCATTCTCTGTAGGATCGACCCTTACTTGCTACTATAATGTGCTTAATTTTATGTTCGTAGAGTGAAAATAAGGTTTTATTTTTGGAGTGTTAACGACAGCTACTAGGGAGATCAGGTCTTACACAGTCCAGGCATAAACTATAAGGACTTGATGATGATTTTTTTATATACTTGCTAAAGAGGGTTCTAAGACATAGTACTGTTTTATTAAATCAGAATTGATTAGTTGCGGGAATTCCTCACCGTTCATTTCCTTCAATCTTAAGGCTCCACTTGATAAAACTATTTTGACAATGATGGGTCCTTCCTAGTTTGGGGTGAACTTTCCTTTGGTCGTGTATTGGCCTGGAAGAACCTTCTTTAGTACCAAGTTATGCTCTTTGAACCCCCGGGGCCGCACTTTTTTGTTATAAGACCGGGACATTCGTTGCTGATATAGTTGACCATAAAAGACAGCAACGAACCATTTTTCGTCTATCAAAAATAACTGATCGTATCGATCTTGCAGCCATTGGTCTTTTTTTATTTGGGCAACCATAGGCACCCTTAATGACTCCATTTTGACCTCTATGGGGAGTACGACTTCCATGCCATATGCCAATGAATAAGGGGTTGTCCCGATCAAGGTGTGAGTCAATCTCCTGTAGGCAAACAAGGTCAAAAGCAACAAATCGGGTCACACTTACTAGTTCATTGACATCTTCCCGATTATCTTCTAGATATTTTTATTGGCGGCTTCCATATCGTCATTCATTTTTGGACGGTAGATAACCGAGTTGAGGTGTTTGATATTGAACATGTTGCACAGGTCCTTCATCATCTTGTTGTTCAGATTTTTAGCGTTGTCTGATATGATAATCTCTGGTTACATGTATTGACAGATGGCGTTGTTCCTGATGAAGTTGACGATGAACTCCTTTGTGAGGCTGCTTCCATCCATTTGGTGAAATTATCGATCATGGTAAAAATGAATCTATGACTATTACTGGCTTTGGGCTCGATTAGAACGATCACTGTCCATCCCCCACATGAAGAAGGGCCATGGTGAGGTCATATAATGTAGCTCGTTAGGAGGTGCATGAATAGCTTTGGCATAAATTTGGCATTGATATCAGCGCTTGACATGATCGTCGCAATCAGCTTTGAGAGAGAGCTAATAGTGTCCCATCCTTAATACTTTCTTGGCGAGCAGGGGGTCGCTCATGTGTGGTCTTCACACTTCGTCATGCACCTCATCCATAAGTCTTTGGGCCTAATCCTTGTCTAAACATCTTAGAAGGCTTATGCAAACGTCTCTTTTGTAGAGATTGTCCTCACTTAAATAAAATTTCATAGCCATCTTCTGGATTCACTTCCTTTCTGTTGGGCTTACTCCCGTGCGGAATGATCCATCCTACAAATATTCTTTGATGTCTTGGGACTAAGGTGGTCTGGTGGGAGATATTTGGTCGGATATTTCCCCGACACTATTTCCGTAAGCGGGTGCATTCTATGCCGGAAACTTGATAGTAGGCGTACCCCTCCTTGTAGATATGTTGACCAATGAGGCTAGTGTGGCCAATGTGTCCGCGAAATCATTTCTATTTCGGGGAATATGCATGAAGGCGATGTCTTCAAACTCTCTCGCCATTTTGATAACTTGACGATTGTGACGCCCCCAAAATTAGGTATACATCACCTATTCTGAGTCGCCAAATACATGGTATAGAATACAAATACAATCTTTAATATACAACAAGAGAGCTGTGAGTTTTAATACAAATACTGTCTTCTAGACAATATCCACTCTCAAAATAAGTCTTCATTACATTTATCGTCACATTATTTAACGGAATAGTGAGGACTACTAATACTATCATCTGGTCCATCACTCCGTTCCTCGACTCGTCCTAGCTATATTCTCATTTCCTGAAGAGAACAGTGAAAGAAAGGGTGAGCTCAATTAGCCCAGTAAGAAATATTATGACTAAGATAATGCAGAATAAATTATCATTAGCCTTTAATAGTGTTAAACTGATAAAATATAACAAACATCAAGTTTAACTGCAGCGGAACAAGCAATCCATTAGAAGAGTCAAGTAGAGAATAAAATCTACCATCTTCTATGATTTAAAAGGTTTTTCATGACTTTTATCGCTGGGACTCAGCTTAATAAATAATCCACATCATCGAATCACTCCTGCACTACGGCCAAGGATATTCTTTAGTATCACGATCACAATTATCTATGCACTACCGGCCAAGAATATTTGCGTATTCATTAATGGTCATGATCATGCCAACAACTGTCCATCAATGCACTACGGGCCAATGAGGACTTTTACCACATCATTTGTAAAATTACGATCATGGTTACCACAGATGACTTTAAAAAATATAAACATGAGGATGATGACAACGATATAAGAATTCAATAAAACAAGTTCAAGAATTAAGTTATTCAGGAACTAATAAAATTGTCAGCATGATACTGCTTTGTAGAGTAAAATTCAAGAATGCTTAGAAGAATATTTCCAAGAAAAGATACTAGATGAAGCACAAATATCAAGGATATTTCACTAATTTCATGGAGTATAGAAGTCAAAACTTTAACCAACTGAGTATAATAACGAATGGAATAACAAAAGAAATCACCATGCATGCGGTACTTCACATAGACAGGTTATTCCAACAGAATAATAACTAACGGAACCAGGTCAGGCGAAATTTGCACCGACAAGATGTTCCAACAGAATAATAATAAAGACGGAACCAGGTCCGGCGTAAAACGCACAGACAGGATATTCCACCCGAATAATAATAAAGATGGAATAATAGAAGAATGTCACCAAGTATAGGGTAGTCCGCGTATACTGGTTATTCCAGCAGAATAATAAAGAATGGAATAACAAATGTTCTCTTCATTAATACAGAAGAAATAATAACCCTTACCGTAAAAGAAACTGAATATAAGAGTAGGGAAGTAGTAGAATACTTTTCTATAGTTTCTTTATAATTTCTCTCTCTAGAGTTTTGGTGAATTCTTAAGAAATAATGAAGGAATGAGCTTCTATTTATAGAAGAATAGACTGCATAGTAACTAATTCATGAACGGTCTAGATTGATTTACTTTTAAACGGACGGTTCAGATTTAAAGCAAAATATTTTAAATAAAATATAATATATTCTATTTTTCATAAAAAACAAAACTTATAAAATATATATATATATTTATAACCTTTGCCTTTCGGCAAAGGCTTACTAAATCATTTTGCTTACAACCTCCTCCACCAAAACCCACTCACACATTTAATATATATATATATATATATATATATATATATATATATATATATATATTCCACTTTGTCAACTTTTCCAAATATATATATCAACCCAGCATAATAATTCACCCACCATCTTCATTTTTTTCTTCTTTACACACACATATCCACATGCACACACATCACACTCACACACGTATAATATATATATATATATATATATATATATATATATATATATATATATATATATATATATATATATATATATATGTTGTATAATTTTCTACCGATTATTTTGAAAAACGGGTAAATGGGTGTCTATAAAATAAGCAAAACTGAGTGACTTCCTACGTAAGCATCAATAATCAATACCGTGTGCTACTGTGCAACTACGCGTATTACTGTACTTTTAACACCGGGTGTTTCAACAGTTAACGGTAAACTTTCGCCGTTATTTTCATAAAGTATTTTTGTCGTTTTCTCAATTCGACAATAATTTCGTTGTGAGGTCCACCAATGATTGTGCCGTTGTACGAATATTCCCTGCTAAAACGAATATTCCTCGACCAATCGAATATAATATGACAACTTGCATACTTTGCAAAATTTGTAAATATTACCCACAACTATAACATTATATCAAATTCATTCCATAATATTCAAAAATGATATTTATAGAAAATTCATCTTTATTCATAAAAGTTGGGGTCTTACAACGATGGTATGACAATATGTGCAACTCTTTAGTGTTGTATGCCCCTGTGATTTGTTTGATGACTAGCTTTGAGTCTTTGAAAACTGCCAACAGTTTGACCCCCATTGACCTAACTAATTTTAACCCCACAAGACATCCTTCATATTTCGCAGTGTTGTTGGAATTGTTAAATTATAATTTGGTTGCTACGGGGTATTGTTCCTCGATGATAAAAATGAGAACTACCCATGCCTTGGCTCCTTCTACGTTTACGACACCGTTAAATTACAATATCTAGAATTGCTTTGCATCATTCTTTTTGGCTTGTTGAATCACCGCCACATTATTGTTGGGGGAGTGTGTTTCTAGGGGCTCGAAACCACCTATTGGCACTTCAGATAATTGGTTCGTAATTCCTTGACCTTTGATGGCTTTTTGTGTCACATAGACGATGTCGAACTGTTGGATGATTAGTTTTCGCCTTGATAATAGGTAGTTCAACATGGGCTTGCTAAAAATGTATTTAAGAGGGTCCATGCGGAAAATGAGATAAGTTGTATGACGTAATGTTGTAACCTCATGGCAGTCCATATGACGTCCCCAAAAATAGGTCCGCACAACCCATTTTGAGTTGCCAAATATATACTACAAAATCCAAATACAAACTTTCATATTTACAACTATTAAATTGTCGCTCAAAATACGACCAAACATACTGTGAATTTGAATACAAATATTGCACCGTACATAATACTACAATATCCAAACTCAAATTTAGTCCTCATTGCAGTTATTATCACACTATTTCACAACATAGTGAAATACTTCTATAGTAACTATTTCGGACCATTACTCCACTCCCCGACTAGTCCCAGCTACACGTTCATTTTCAAAGAAACAACAATGAAACAAAAAAGAAAAGGGTGAGCTCAACTAGCCCAGTAAATAATATTATGAATAAGATAATGAATAATAAATTATTTTTAGCCCTTAACAGTGAAAAATTTGATAAAATACAATAGATAACAAGTTTTAGATCAACAACTGCAGTGGAAATAGCAATCCATTAGAAAAGTCAAGTAGAGCATGATGTCTACAATCTTTATGATTTAAAAATCCATCATCAGTATTTTTATCCCTGTAACATCAATCAATAATTATTTCAAATCAACGAATAATCTATGCACTACGGGCAAAAAATATTCGTTTGTATCACCAGTGGTCATGATCATGTCAAACACCTGTCCATATATGCACTACGAGCCAAATAAGACTTTTACCACAAACCTTTATCTATGACATTAAAAGTCATGATTATACCAATACACAATTCCTATTCATAATAATATCAATCAACAATACATCTTTGCACTACGAGCCAAAGATGACTTTCACCAGCATGAGGATTATGACAATAATATAAAGAATGAATCAAGTGAGATTAAGAATAAATATTAGAGATTTATAATTTAAATTATCTGAAGTTCAAGAATGTCCAAATTATAAACATGATCACCAATTGTGGAGTAAAATTCAAGAATAATATTTAAGATTCAAATTTTAAAGATAATTTAGACAAAAAAGAAACTAAATTTAGTCGTGAATAATACTCTGGCATGAATAGTGAACTGCATGAAAACAAGAAAGGAGGCCCGATTTTCGATTTAATTAATTTACGCGCTCTAAAAAGAATAATATCTAAGATTCACAACAGTTTCCTTATCTATATATATACTCTGCAGTGCTATTGGGTCATTATGTATGATAGGGATTTAATTTTTTTATTATGTACCTAACATGTTCCTTAAATATTAAAATTTTAAATTTTAAATTTGAAATTTGAAAGTTCCAACAGTCAAATCATGTTTTGAACGTTATAACTATTTATTTAAAAGTAATTGTTGTTTGAATTTAAAAATTGCAATCATTTTAATTTAAAAATAGATATTGCTAGAAATTAAAATGTGCAACGATTATTATGCGTTTATGATAACTAAAACAACATCATTTTAATTATAAAATAATAAAATTTATAATTAGTAGTAATATTTTTTTACAAAAAATGACCAAAATTAAAATTTGACTGCTTTTTAATTTTTTTATAGTTCTCTTTCTTCTCTAAATCCTCTGTTTAAAAAATAAAAATAAGTGAATTTGATAGGCATATCCAAATCAGCAATTAAGTGAGATAAGATACTTTAACTAACATAAAATTGCACTAAATAGGGTGTGAAATATTATTTTACATAAATAGGAAACTCTCTTTTGATTTTCTTATCATGTGGAGTCAAATCATATATAGGGATTAAAATAGAGAATTATATAAGGATAAAGAAACTGTTGAATACTGATTAATTGATATATTATTCAAATGTGGGGATAAGAAGTCTATTGGGAAACTGATGGGAATGCTCTTAGGGCCTGGCCCGGCCGCCTGGGGGAGAAAATAGGAACAATTACATATTATAGTACATTTATGAAAGTAATTACAAAAATCATACATTAATAAAATAATTACAAAAATATGACATTTCATCATATATATTTACAATACTAATACAACTAATACAATTAAGATTCCTTAATTTAAGGGATAAATATTAATTGGCTGACATAAAAAAAGTTTTTTTTTTTAATCGCGTGATAACCGCCTATCGTTTGTACAGGACTATGCAGTTACCAAACCCTTTTGCACATGCTGAAACCCTTGTTCTCTCCTCTCTCACGACTAAACGTAATCGGAGTTAAAAACTATTGTTTCCGGTGATTGTTGTTCATCTGAGTTCGTGTGTTCTTCATCTCTATCATATTTGTTTAGTTGTTCGGCATACTCGTTCAGTTGTTCGTCATTGTCGTTGTTACTCGTTACTCGTCTGGTTCATTGTCGTTGTCGTTTTTACTCGTCTGGTTCATTGTCGTGGTGTTTATCGACTCTGGTTTTTATTATTTCTTCAAGTGAGTATTTTCTTATTAAGTTTAATGTATTATATATTAAAGTAATTTACTAAGAGAATGGATTATTCATTGTTTTGATTTGTGTTGTTTTTATGTTTTTGTATAGAATGGGTGATACAAGGAATGATACAAGTAAGAAGGATGGAAAGAGGAAAAGGATCGTGGAAGGTGATTCTGTTAAGAAATTGAAGAAGTTTGTTGTGGAGAGCAAGGGGAAGGGGAAGGGAAAGGGGAAGGGGAAGGGGAAGGGGAAGGGGAAGGATGTAGGTAATAAATCAAGTAAGAATGATAGTAGTTTGGTGATACATAGTGATATCAAACATTCCGTAGTGCAATTAGATTCTGATTTTGATGTCCCTGTTAAGAATGAAGTTCAAGTGCTTATCCAGAAGATAATTTCAACTCAACGAATTTTAAAGGTGTGTTAATTTAAATATTGTTATTGTTTACTGTATAATGCTTAATTGGTTATTACATAATATTAATGATTAATGATTGGTAACCACAAGATTGGTAACCAATGCATTAGACAATAACAATCATGTTGCATGAAGGTAACCAAAACTGACTTGGGTAATGTGTTATGAGTGTTTTGGTTACTATCTAATGTTGTATTGGTTACTGCTTATGAGTGTCTATGGTTACTGTCTAATGATGTCTTGTTTATTGTCTTATGATGCATTAGACAATAACCATCATGTTGCATGAAGGTAACCAAAACTGATTTGGGTACTGTTAGACAATAACCATCATGTTGCATGAAGGTAACCAAAACTGACTTGGGTAATGTCTTATGAGTGTATTGGTTACTGTCTAATATTGTATTGGTTACTGCTTATGAATGTCTTTGGTTACTGTATAATGATGTATTGGTTACTGTCTTATGGGTGTCTTGATTACTATCTAATGATGTCTTGATTACTGTCTTATGATGTCTTGGTTATTGTCTTATGATTTTTGGGTTACTGTCTTATGCTTTCTTGATTACTGTCTAATGATATATTGGTTACTGTCTTATGATGTCTTTATTGATGTCTAATGATGTTTTGTTTACTGTCTAACCAATATATTGTCTAAAGCTCTATTGGTTACTGTGCAACATTTAATTGGTTACTGTATAATGCTGAATGGGTTACTGACTAATGCTGTTTTGGTTACTGGATAATTTTTCTGACTAATAATTGGTATGCACATGGTTGGTAACCAATGTATTAGATAGTAACCAACATGTTGCATGAAGATAATCAAGACAACATTAATAAGTAACCAGTTTACATTGGTTTCCTTTTTGCAACATGTTGTTTACTGTCTAATATTGTATTGGTTACTGCTTATGAGTGTCTTTGGTTACTGTCTAATGATGTCTTGGTTACTGTCTTATGATGTATTGGTTACTGTATAATGATGTCTTGGTTACTGTCTTATGGGTGTCTTGATTACTATCTAATGATATCTTGATTACTGTCTTATGATGTCTTGGTTATTGTCTTATGATTTTTGGGTTACTGTCTTATGCTTTCTTGATTACTATCTAATGATATATTGGTTACTGTCTTATGATGTCTTTATTGATGTCTAATGATGTTTTGTTTACTGTCTAACCAATATATTGTCTAAAGCTCTATTGGTTACTGTGCAACATTTAATTGGTTACTGTATAATGCTGAATGGGTTACTGACTAATGCTGTTTTGGTTACTGGATAATTTTTCTGACTAATAATTGGTATGCACATGGTTGGTAACCAATGTATTAGATAGTAACCAACATGTTGCATGAAGATAATCAAGACAGCATTAATAAGTAACCAGTTTACATTGGTTTCCTTTTTGCAACATGTTGTTTACTGTCTAATATTGTATTGGTTACTGCTTATGAGTGTCTTTGGTTACTGTCTAATGATGTCTTGGTTACTGTCTTATGATGTATTGGTTACTGTATAATGATGTCTTGGTTACTGTCTTATGGGTGTCTTGATTACTATCTAATGATATCTTGATTACTGTCTTATGATGTCTTGGTTACTGTCTTATGATTTTTGGGTTACTGTCTTATGCTTTATTGGTTACTGTCTAATGATATATTGGTTACTGTCTTATGATGTCTTTATTGATGTCTAATGATGTTTTGTTTACTGTCTAACCAATATAATGTCTAAAGCTCTATTGGTTACTGTGCAACATTTAATTGGTTACTGTATAATGCTGAATGGGTTACTGACTAATGCTGTTTTGGTTAATTGTCTATGTTTTTTTGGTTATTATCATATGATTGGTTGGTTAACTTTGTAAATATGATTTTGTTTACTTGCAGTTATGGGATCTTTATTACGAGGAATGGAACAGAAAATTCAACGGAAAAGTGATATATTGGTGCGACATGGAAGTCCCCAGTATAATTGCAAAAAAATTGAATAAGAGTCAGCTGGATAAATTTAAGGCAACATGTTTTGGTAATTTTCTTGAGTTTGGTGAGCACCAAATGTATTCCCAGATCATTCACCATGCTCTTGTGAGGGAGATTCACCAGAGGGATGACGGTGAAATGTGGTTTTTGTTCGGAGAGAAAAGGGTCAGGTTCGGTTTGCCTGAGTTTTGTATGATATCTGGGTTGAGATGGAAAGGTGAGGATGATATAACTCCATATAAAGGTATGGATAATATGCTTGTTGGTAAGTTTTTTGGTGACGAAGCTGTGACACGTAGTAGTATAGGTAGGATATATAGGAAGGCAGTTTTTGATGACGATGACGAGGCTATTAAGATGTCTATGATATTTTTGGTCTTTAATTTCATTATGTGCACATTTTCTGAAAATTTCGTTGATGGGGCAATGGTTAATTTTTTGTGTTACGGCGATGTTAATAGTTTTCCTTGGGGGAAAGTTGCTTTTGAGATGACAAAGTACTCTTTGTCTAATGCTTTAAAGGGGCGTTATAGGAAAGGAAAGAATGGTGTTTCAACATACAATTTTACATGGATCATTACACCAAACTGTACAAGTTGAATGGGCTTCCGTATGTATTCCAAGTTTTTATGTTTGAAACTATTCCGACATTCAAAAGTCGGGGTATATGCAATGACGAGCATCCATCGGATGTCCGTTTATTCAGATGGAAGGAGTTAATGAAGCCGCTTTCTAATGACAAGTTGAATGAATTAGTTTTTTGTTCCGGACAGGTATGTTGTTTCACTTTTAGTTATATACTTGATAAATGAAAATATTATAAGAAGTTTACTATCAACAAAGTAGTTAGTTATCTTTATATACACGTTTGGTTACTGATTATTTTATATGCATGTTAATAATAACAATGTTTTTGGTTACTTGAATATTAAAATACGTTTACTGATTAGATTACATTCAGGTTACTAATGACATTGTTTTTGGTTACCAATCATATACACATTTTGGTTACATTTATACATTTAGTTGGTTACTACTTATTATACATTTGGTTACCTGTATATATGTATTTGGTTACTGATTATGTTTTATGATTCCTTATTTACTGTTTATTTCAATGTTATTGTACATTGTTTGTTAGATGATATACTAAACTACACTTATTATTTTTCAGATGAGGATAAACAGTTTGACTCCCACGGCCGATGAGAAGGATCGACTTGATTTGGGCGGTTTTCACTTTTTTAATGGGAAGGATGGTGACAAGAAAGTAGATAAAAAAGTGAAGACCGACAACACTGGTGTTGATTTATCTGCTGTGAAAGAGGCAATTGATGTACGGTTTAAGCCGTTGGAGAAGAAAGTGTCTGAATTGAAGAAAGATGTTTCTGAATTGAAGAAAGAATTTGGAAATTTGCGAACTGATATTAAAGATGAAATGCAGCTTTTACATGTCCAGTTATGCAGGGACCTTAGGTCCATTATTAGAGATGAGTTACGTGCTATCAAAGACGTGGGGGACAAAAAGCTTGATGGTGAGTCTGATGATGACGATTCTGACAATGCTGGTGATGATGATGATGATGATGATGATGATGATGATGATGATGATGATGATGATGATGATGATGAAAATGAAGGTGATGAAGGTTATGAAGGCGGTGAAGGTGATGAAGCTGATGATGATGCTTCCGATGACATTGATAATGAGAATGCTGATGTCATGGTGGAGGAGGTCCATGTTGATGAGGATGTTGATCATGGTTCAAAAGTGAATAAGAATAATGATGGTGATGATGTGTTGGATGAAGTTGAGAAGAAGGGTGGGAATGAAATTGAATTGGTTAATGAAGTTGGCGATGATGTGTCAATATTCGTGGAGAAGAGTGATGTGAATGTAATTGAGATTGCTAATGAAGTTGAATGTGCTGCTATGGTTGAAGAACCCGATGAAAAAAAAAATAATGATGATGAAGAAATTGTCAAGGTTAGACATATTTGTTTGTTCTGTTATGTGTTATATGTATTTTGTTTTAATTATTAAATGGTTCTTTATTTTACGCAGATTGACAATAATAATGACATGCCATCTTTTGACATATTAAGCCAATGTTCTGGGAAAGAGATTGTTGTGTATGATGCTGACAAGGTTAGTGTTATAATTATGGGCCATCATTTATTGAAAACATCATTTATTGAAATGTTATTTATGTTTTGGTTACCATCATATAGTGAATTGGTTACTATGATATTGTGTTTTGGTTACAATTATATTATGTTTTGACTACTATTATATTGTGATTTGGTTACTAGTTTATGTTAATCAGATTGCTAATATAACATGTTCATTTTAGTTCATTAGCTTTTTTAAAGTAAGTTGGTTACTAGTTTATTTTATTCAGGTTACTAATCGTATATATTACCTTTTTATGTCAACTGAAAAAGGGGAAGAAAGGTGAGTCAGCAAGCAGGTATGCTCTTGATCTTATGGTTCTCACCACACAGGACATAGATATGTGTGATGAGTTGGAGAAGAGTGTCCAGAAAGCCGGTGGTAGACCTTTACGTGATCCTGCAAAGAGTGCCATTTTACGGTCTCCATATACAGCAGCGTTCGGATCTGCTGGTTCATCATCTACTGTAGTGGGTGATGATTGTCAAACACTTGCACGTTTAAGTGCATTCCCCAAATCATGCATGGAGATGCCCTCAAAAACTGAAGAGGCATTGTTTGAAGAATGGTTCAAAATTGGAATAAACAACAGAAAAAGGTTTGTTTTTGTTGTTAACAATGCTATAGTTTTTTATGAAACAAATAAGTTTTTATTATTGTAGTAAAATATGGTTAATATTTAAATAATTTTTATGGTTACTATTATTTTATATTCTGATTAATATTAGACATGCTGTTTTGGTTACCTAGTAGTTATGTTTATGTTACTATGTGATTATGGTTTGGTTACCAGATTAATGTTTAAAATTAAGTTTATTATTTTACTGATTTTGGTATGCTGTTTTTGTTACTGTCTAATGATGTATTGGTTACTGTCGAATGTTGTATTGGTTAATGTGCAACATTACATTGGTTAATATATAATACTTAATTGGTTACTGACTAATGTTGTTTTGGTTACTGCGTAATATTAAATATTTATTAAATGTTAATATTAAATAAATGGTGTGGTTACTATTAAATTAATGTTATGGTTGCTATTACTTTATAATATGGTTAATATTAGTTTATGTTTCGGTTACCTATTAGTTATGTATTAGTTACTATTTGATTATGGTTATGATTTTAATATTTGTTGGTTAGCAGGGTACTGTTTAAAATTAAGTTGGTTCATTAGTATGTTAATTATAGAACATGCAAGTTTGATTTGTAGTAGTGTGTATATTAATACGGTATTTGTTAATGTTAGTGTGTATACTAATATTATGTTTTTATATTGAAGGACGGACAAATTTCCAGGAAAGAACGATATTATCATGCCTTCTTTTGAATTTGGATCAATTGCAATATCATCGAAGATGTGGTTCTATAAATTAAAGACGCCTGGGCAGTGGTTAGACGATGATGTGAGTATTATTTTAAAAATTATGTTTTTGTAGTTATGTTTACATTATTTAGTTATATTAATCACATACTTGCATTTCCCAACAACTGTTAGTATCATATTAAGTAATGCTGTATAATGATGTATTGGTTATTGTATAATGATGTCTTGGTTACTGTCTTATGGGTGTCTTGATTATTATCTAATGATTTCTTGATTACTATCTTATGATGTCTTGGTTACTGTCTTATGATTTTTGGGTTACTGTCTTATGCTTTCTTGGTTACTGTCTAATGATATATTGGTTACTGTCTTATGATGTCTTTATTAATGTCTAATGATGTTTTGGTTAATGTCTAACCAATATATTGTCTAAAGATGTATTGGTTACTTTGCAACATTGTATTGGTTACTGTATAATGCTGAATGGGTTACTGACTAATGCTGTTTTGGTTACTGCATAATATTTATGACTAATAATTGGTATGCACATGGTTGGTAACCAATGTATTAGACAGTAACCAACATGTTGCATGAAGATAATCAAGTCTGCATTAATAAGTAAGCAGTTTACATTGGTTAACTTTTTGCAACATGTTGTTTAATGTATAATGCTGTATTGGTTACTGTATAATGATGTCTTGGTTACTATCTTATGATGTATTGGTTAATGTTTTTGTAGTTATGTTTACATTATTTAGTTATATTAATCACATATTTGCATTTGCCAACAACTGTTAATATCATATTAATTTTTTTTTGGCTCAGCACATCAATATTGCCTTGTATTATTTCCGTAAATTGGCAAGACATTCCGAAAGTGTTCCTATAAGGGTAACGACTACGGATTGTTGGTTTCACAGCAAGATCACCGCTCTTTTCGAGGAGTATACAAAAAAAAATTGTGACAAAATTGTTCTGTCTGGGGAGGGTGATGTTGCTGAATACATACATGGGCTGTTTATGGATGTCAACACACCATGGAGGAATGTTGACTATGTGTTGTTCCCAATTCATATGTCATCACCGGACCATTGGCTGTTGTTGTCTTTTGATGTGCATCGTAGGTGTCTAACTGTGTACAATTCTCTACAACCAAAAAGGAAATCCATGCAAATTAAAATATCTGATGTTTGTGAGCCGTACATCTTCATTCTTCCCATACTACTGCGCAAGTCTGGTTTTTGGAAGGATAGGTCTGACATTGACTTCAGCAGTGACCCGTATCGCAACAAGGACGAAGACGATATAATTGAGTTGGAATTTGCTGAAACGGTTCCTGAACAAGTAGAGGGGTAAGGGTTAAATTTTGTACATTTTTTTTAATTATTACATATAGGTTGATTTTATTTTTGATTTTTGTTATATGTTGTTTGTTGTTACAGTGATTGTGGGATGTTCACAATTTGTTTTGCTGAGCATGTCATTCATCAGAAGTTTGATCAGATTCCTATTCCTTTCCCCATTGCGAAGTATCGGAAAAAGTTATGCACAAACCTATTTATGCATGCTAGGAACAAGCAGTTGGAGGGCTATGATACTGATAGAGAATTTCCAGGAAGATTTGTTCCAGATTTTGATTAGTTCGGATTTCGTTGTTTTGTCTTTATTAATTTTGTTGTTTATTTTTTGTTTTAGTTTTGGTGTTATACACAACATTTGTGTATTGTTTATGATTTTTTTGATGTTCATTGGATCTAATGTAGATTGGATTACATATTTGATTATATTTGAAAGAGATATTGTTTGTTGGTTGGTATTTTGTTTCTTTTTAAGTTGTGTTTGTTGAATTTTTTTGAAATATACTGTTGGTAACCAATCATATATAAAGGGGTAACTAGATAATGATTTGATAGTAAACATGTAGTTACAAGATTGTATCAGGACATATATCATATGTTAAATGTACATGTGTTATGTATACATGGGTTTCTTAAAATTCAATACCCTTTTAATTACATGTTGCTGAATATACAGGTTGTTTACTGTTATGTTATTAGCTGGTAAATGTTCTGGTTACTGATATGTACATATTTGGTTACCATTAAAAACTGGTATGGTTACTGTTATGTTATTAGCTGGTAAATGTTCTGGTTACTGATATGTACATATTTGGTTACCATTAAAAACTGTTATGGTTACTGTTATGTATTTGTTTGATTACTGTTATTGTTAATGTTTAATTGAAATCAAAAATCAATATATAAATGAATAACAATTTTGTTTACTAAACACAATCAAAAATTTTACAAACCAATCGTTTAATGGTTACTCAAAGTAAACAATAATACATTCATGTATCTATACTCTTAATTTAACTGCACGATATCAGACCCTTTTTAGTGGTTTTAAAACCGGGGGATTAGTGCATGTCTTTCTGTTGTGTCCTTTTTCTTGACACCTGCTGCATTTGTTTTGAATTTTGATTTCAGATCCGTGTTTGTACCTCCCTTTCTTTGGTCTTCCTGCTGGCCTTCTTGTGTTGGGTGGTTTTATACATATGTTTTTTACTTCTTCTGATACATCCCAGTTTTCTTTGTCATCTAATGGCATGATGGAAGCTGAATATGTCTTGACCAAAGTTGCTTTAGTGTAATTTCTTGAGCAAAAATCATAACAGCTCAAATTTCTCTTGCTCATAACAGCAGCAGCGTGCGGGCAAGGCATCTCATGGTACTGAAATTTACGGCATGTGCATGTCTTTTGTTCGATGTCCACAATATACTGTTTAGAGACATCGTAAACAGTAAAAATCACTAAGTTTGATGTCTCAACCTACAACACCCAATGTATACAATCAGATTAACAGTTGCATGCCAAATATGCAGTAACCAATTTACTAGTACACAATGTTATTCAAAAAGTAGCCACCAATATAAAAGAAAGAATTATGAATAACAGTAACATTATAATGTTACATAGTAACTAAGTCAGTATTGATCAGTAACTAGTATAATGTTACACAGTAACCAAATAAGCATTATACAATAACCATTATATAATTACACAGTAAGCAATTAGGTAGTAGTTAGTAACCAATATAATGTTGCACATTAAGAAAGTCAACAATAGTTTGTAACCAAATCAGTATTATTCAGTAATATTATGCAATAAAGATTATAATTTTATCTAGTAACCAAGTTTCTGTAGTCAGTATAATGTTACACATTAACCAACTCAGCAATAGCGAGTGACCATTATATGGTTACACAGTAACCAATTCAGCAATAGTCAGTAACCATTATATGTTTAAGAGTTGCATCCCAAATTCATAGTAACCAATTAACTAGTACACAATATTATTCAATAAGTAACCACAAATATAAAAGAAACAATTATAAATCACAGTAATATTATAATGTTATATAGTAACTAAGTCAGTATTGATCAGTAACCAACATAGTGTTACACAGTAACCAAATAAGCATAATATAGTAATCAGTATATAAGTACACAGTAAGCAATTCAGTAGTAGTCAGTAACCAATATAATGTTGCACATTAAGTAAGTTAGTATTAGTCTGTAACCAATAAAGATTATAATTTTATCCAGTAATCAAGTTAATGTTAGTCAGTATAATGTTACACAGTAACCAACTCAGCAATAGCCAACAACCATTATATGGTTACAAAGTAACCAACTCAACAATAGTCAGTAACCAAGTTAGTAATAGTCAGTAGATTGCAAATGCAAATTAGGATGCAATAATTTAAATCGAGTATTAATTACCTTAAGTATCTTTGATTTAAAGATATTAGATTGCAACTTTCTCTCAGCTGTTGTGGAAAGTGTTGTGAATGTTGATATGGCTGCTTGTTTGTTTGTGAAATACCATTTTTGAACCAGACAACGTATGCATTCAATCATTGTCACAACTGGAAGATCCCTGATAAACTTGATTGCATTGTTAATAGATTCGGCGGTGTTTGAGGTCATTGTTGAGTACCTGCTTACAGTCCCATGGAGCCTGGTGCACCTATCCAACTTGACCTCTTCCTCCAGATATGTCCTTATTCGAGGATCAATGGCATCAAGTTCAGCCATGTGTTTATTGAATTGTTCAACAGTGTAAGATCTACAAACCCCGTTGTAAGCCTGTTTAACTTCTTCTCCTTTCTTTTTGAATCTGTTTTTTATATTTTTCAATATATGATATGTGCATGAACCATGCATGATATCCGGAAACACACAATTCAGTCCTTGTATAATGGCTTCATGTCTGTCTGAAATAATACATTGACCTTCCCTAACTCCACAAGCAATTCTCAAATTTACGAAAAACCATTTCCAAGACAATTCATTTTCGCTGTCAACAACTGAAAAAGCAATCGGAATAATATTTCGATTTGCATCTTGTGTGCTTGCTATCAGTAATGTCCCCCCGTAAGTTGATTGTATGAATGTGCCATCGATTACGATGATTGGAAAACAATGGTGCCATGCTTGAATGGATGCTCCAATGGCAAAGAATAGATACTTGAAACGACCATTTGTTTCCAACTCAAGAGCTGTGACGGAACCTGATATAAAACATCAGAACTATCATTAGAATTACAAGTAGTATACTGTATCCAAATAACTAGTAATCGGTAACTGTTCATGTGGTTAAAGGTACACAATTTGTAATAGTTTATTGTTTACTGTATAATGCTTAATTGGTTACTGTGTAATAGTTTATTGTTTACTCTATAATGCTTAATTGGTTACTGTGTAATAGTTAATTGGTTACTGTATAATAGTTTATTGGTTACTGTGTAATTATGTATGTATTGGTTTCTGTGTAATAGTTTATTATTTACTGTATAATGCTTAATTGGTTACTGAATAATGCTATTGTTGTTACTGAATAATATTACTGACTAATGCTTGGTAACCACATGTTGGTAACCAATGCATTATACAGTAATCAATTATTGCATGAAGGTAACCAATACAATATTAATCAGTAACAAATTTACATTAGTAAACACTCTATCGTGTAATGATATATTGGTTAATGTTGAACATCATATTGGTTACTGTATAATGCTATAAAACAAATAAATGTAATAAGGTGTTACCTGGATTTGTTTTCTTCAGCATGTATAACCATGATGGGATGAGTGAGTAGTCGTGTGGATTTCCTCTCACCTTTTCCAACGCCTTCTCCTTCGATCTCCATGCTTTTTGGTAAGAGATAGACACATTATATTCTGAGATCATGTCTTCCACAATATCGGTTGGTGTGTATATTTTCTTCAAATTTGTTATTTTTTGCATTATGCATTCACTGACCAACTCACTATTTGCCTGTCTGTGGTCTCCCAACAATACATTGACCGAACAAGTGTGGATATCATTGAATTCTCTAACCTTGAACATACTGGTTTTTCTGAAACTTGATGCTCTCATCTTCCATTTGCAATTTTCATTGCATACACACACTAGCACAAAGTCTCTATAACTTGTTCGTTGGACTTTGTGTTGTCTGTTTTTTCTGATTGAATGCAGCCTCATAGCTTGTGAGAGGATTTTTTTGTCTGCGTATGTTTGATGTAATTTTACTTCACGTTCATTCGGATTCGATATTACATCATCATATAGTTCTTCTGCGTATGCTGAGTCATGTTGTCTGTCTCGTTGTTGTTCAATAATTTCCATTGCAAGCTGATCAGCATATTGCGTTCCAAATTGGCTTGATTGGCTTGCTTGTGGAACTAGTGCTGAATTCCCTTGTGTTAATCTGATTGGCATTACATCGTGAATTGTAGATTCTTCTACATTTGTCAAGTTATGCAAGATCGTTGTGCGTCCCATTCTGTGTTCAATATCTAAAATCAGTGGGAATTTACCTTGTTCATCAGATTTTCTACTCACTTCCAGAAAGAATTGTAAGGTTGCTTCATCTGATATACTGATCGGTGGAATGTCGTTTCTAATCTGAAATTTGATTGACAATGTTGCTGCGTTTGTGTCTAGCCGTAATGCACTGCATATTTTGGTTAGTATTTCTTTGAACGAAATTGTTGATGGAACTAATATGCCAGTAACTTCAAATTTACTGTATTGGTTACTATCAGTCCATGTACCGTTGAAGTAAAGTACAACTGGAATCATCTCCATTGTCTGTCAATAGAATAAGTAATGGTAAGTAACAAAATCAATGTTATCGGATAACCAATATAATGTTAAACAGTAACCAAGTCAGCATTAGTCAGTAACCAAGTATTCATCAGTAACTATTATAATGTTACACATTAACAAAGTCATTATTAGTCAGTAAACAATGCAGTGGTACACAGTAACCAAATGAGTATTAGTCAGTAACATATACATAGTCAGGCAGTAAACAATATAATGTTAAACAGTAACCAAGTCAGCATTAATCAGTAAATAAGTCTTCATCAGTAACCATTATAATGTTACACATTAACAAAGTCATTATTAGTCAGTAAACAATGCATTGGTACACAGTAACCAAATCAGTATTAGTCAGTAAAATATACATAGTCAGACAGTAACCAATGTAATGTTAAGCAGTAACCAAGTCAGCATTAGTCAGTAACCAAGTCTTCATCAGTAACCATTATAATGTTACATATCAACAAAGTCATTATTAGTCAGTAAACAATTCATTGGTACACAGTAGCCAAATCAGTATTAGTCAGTAAAATATACATAGTCAGACAGTAACAATGTAATGTTAAGCAGTAACCAAGTCAGCATTAGTCAGTAACCAAGTCTTCAGTATTAACCATTACAATGTTACACATTAACAAAGTCATTATTAGTCAGTAAACAATGCATTGGTACACAGTAGCCAAATCAGTATTAGTCAGTAACATAGAAATAGTCAGACAGTAAACAATGTAATGTTAAGCAGTAACCAAGTCAGCATTAGTTAGTAACCAAGTCTTCATCAGTAACCATTATAATGTTACACATTAACAAAATCATTATTAGTCTGTAACCAATTCAATGGTACACAGTAGCCAATTCATTATTTGTCAATAATCAACGTAATTGTACACGGTAACCAAATCATTATTAGTCATTAACCAATGCAACATTAATTAGTACCATTATGCATTAACCAATTTAGCATAAACAGTAACATATACATAGTCAGACAGTAACCAATGTAATTTTAAGCAGTAACCAATTCAGCATTAGTCAGTAACCAAATAATAATCAGTAACCATTATAATGTTTCACATTGACAAAGTCATTATTAGTCAGTAACCAAAGCAATGGTACACAATATCTAATTCATTATTAGTCAGTAACCAATGTAATTGACACAGTAACCAAATTATTATTAGTAAGCAACCAATTCAACATTAGTTAATACCATTATGCATTAACCAATCCAGCATTAAACAGCAACATATACATAGTTAGACAGTAACTAATGTAATGTTAAGTAGTAACCAAGTGCATTTTTTCATGCTATTGCAATCAAAACATTCATATTGCAATCAAAACATTCATTATTCTTACAGTGTGACTATTTTAAATGAAAAAAACTTAAGAAAGGTAACCAATATAGTCATTCGTAGTAACAATAGCTAACTATATTATTATAAATTTTAAATTCACACACCTCAGTATTTTTTTATCGAAGTTGATGTCGATCTTGTATGCAACAATCACTGCAGTATTTGGTTACTGATCTTGAAGGCGTTGGTTTTGATTTCGATCTTAGAGATGCGTTGCGACAACCGGCTTTCGTCTTCTCCGATTACGAGTTTAGTCGCGACAGGAGTCGTCGGTTTCTCTGTCGTTGATCTGTTGTTGAGTTTTCAAAGTTGCATGATTTTAGGGACGGTTAATTTGAATTATGAACATGGATAACTGTCCGGATAATGACACGCTATTTTAGGCGCGTTATATTGCTTATGTTTTATTTTTGTAATTATTTTGTGTATGTTTTATTTTTGTAATTACTTTCTAAATGTTGTATATTAGTGTAAAGAACCCGAGAAAATATTCATTCCGGCCCAACTTCATCCTTATTCGGTTACCCATTTTTCCTTGATTCACTCGCCCTTTCTTCTCTGGCCTTCATATTATACAGTTTGCGATCGAAGCCTCGAGTGAAATCCTATCACAATCTTGATGGATCTTGAATTATTATTAAACCAGGCGAATGTTGAGATACCTGTTGATTATTTTGTGTCTAAGAAAAAGGAGAAGAACGGGTATGGTGATATTGGCAATCTCCAATTCCTGGATGCCTCCAGTAATCTTGTATTTGGAGCCAATAAAGTGTGTACTCCTTACAACAGGCGCTTACTCATTGATGCTTCCGGCAATCTCCTCATCTCCCTGCATCGTAACCAGGTAAGCCTCTCTCGTCTCATGTCTATCGTGTTTCTATCGTTTTGGTCATTGAAGTCTGCAAACAACTATAGGACTATTTGAGTTTTGTTCGAGTTCTTTTTGGAATCTTAACGAATATAGAGAAATTCGAATTGAAAAATATGAAAAACTTTCAAATGTCATGAACCCTAAATCATACTTTCATACCAAGAAGAAAATTTAAAAAATCCAACAGTAGACAGAAGTTGCTAGCAAACTTCCAAACGTAGATCACCCTTGAACACAATATATGATTCCTATAAGCAGATTGCAACAAAACAAGATCAGAAACCCACGGGACGGAAAAGCTTGATGATGATACTTTAAGACCCAAATTATTAAATTTACATACTTAGCAACTGTCTCTAAATCCTTCTTGGGTTCATCGCCAGGACCAGCTACTAGAAAGAATCATGTTTTGCACAACTTCTTTCATAGGGAGAAAGGAGAAGATGTGATGAATCATCTCCTGGTGGATTACTAATTTAATTTGTAGTGTTATAATGTCCTTTTCTTCGTTGTTCCACTGTCACACCTACTTCTTCAACCGCCTTGGATGCTGAAGGAGATTGAAATTACACAACCAAAGTGAAGAAGCTCAAAAGTTTTCGCGGCTAGGGGTTTGCTAAGGAACGGTTTTCTTTTTTCTTATTCATTGCAAACCCTCTTATGTGGAATGTCTAATAATAATAATTAAAATTTTAAATAATAATAATAATAATAATTGTAATAATAAAATAATTATTGTAATGATAAAATAATTATTGTAATAATAAAATAATAATGAAACTTGTTAATTATTTTATTATTACAATAAAATTATGAAACTTGCTACAGGGCTCTCTCTCTCAGTCAACGGGCGTGAAGTTTCTCTACTTCATTTAGCATTTGTTTAATTATTACAATTATTATTAATATTATTATTATTTTAATTATTTAAAATTTATTATTATTACAATAATAATTATTACAATTATTATTATTACAATAATAATTATTACAATTATTATTATTATTACAATTCCTAGTATAGTCACCTAAGAGTGTATTATGTCATCTTCACATGCATTGAAATTAGAAACGATGTTAGGTGGTTTAAATATTAGTGTTACATAAATTTTAACATGATAGGTAGTTGGTCCAGTGCCTTTTGTTGAAATATAAGGTTTCTAGTTTCAGGAGGTTTGGAGTTCGATACTCGTGAGCAACATTTTATTTTTTAAGCATGCCAAGCCTTCTGCCCTCCACGTCAGCAAATAACGGGTCACGTCAACAAAAATAACGGGTCAATGTGCACAATCAGCATTCCGAAAATTAAAAATAATGACCATTTTGTAATTTTTGAGAGTACAGTTATTCGATTGTATCAAAAAAAGTTTCGGTAACCACAATAAAAATCGGACCCTAGTACTGTGACCAAAAAGTGTATTATCTCGTAGATAATTATGATAGTAAGAATATAAATGAAAAGTTTTTGAAATCAAATAAAAGATGAAAAAATAATTTTTGGTTTCTATTCCTAAATTTTAGGATTGAAGGACCATTACTAAATTTTATGGTTGAGAGACCATTTTGTGCTATTAACTATATATAGATAAATTGGGGATTTCGTCTAAATTATGGCAATTTGACTGAGATTAAAATATTTAAAAAGTTTGTGGACCAAATGCATGGGAAAAAAATGCTTGGGACCAAACATGAAATTGACAATAAATTTGGGGACGATTGAAGTGGTTATCCCAAAACTTAAATTGTGTGAATTCGGTTTAGTTGTGAAAACAACAAATCGTAATTTCTTGTACTTTATAGATAGTTTATACTCCTTCCGTCCCATGATAAAAGTTCTTATTACTATTTTGGTAGTCCCATGTTAAATGTCTATTTTTCTTTAATAACCAAACTTTTACACATATTTTCCTATTATACCCGTAACATTAAATATCTAATACTTTTCTTATTCTAATTCTCTCTCCGTATTTAATGACATTATTATAGACAATTTTGTCATTTTATTCATCTTCTTAATATGCGTGAAAAGTCCACCAGGACTTTTATCCTGTGACGGAGGGAGTAATAGTTATATATTAAATGCAAACAAATTTTAACTTCAAATTTATATCACTTACAAGTTTTGGAATTCACATGTTCACTTTTAATTTTAGTTTGGAAAAGGTCTGAGGCCTTTTTGTGGAACTTAAGGGATAAATAAAGTAGGTTGGTATCTTTGAGCTTTTTTAGGAGAGAAAGGGCACCACTTCTTCTCCAAAGTTTCCAAAAATAGAATACTTGGAGAGAGGAGAGGTTTGTAATAATCATATCTGACCGTGCTGATTTTCAACTTATGTTTTGAGCAAATAATGGTAAAAATACCGAAGAGAAAGCAATTTTAACTCTCTTATCTCTCCATAAACTCCCTCTTCAGATTAGAGAAGGTCACCTTTGTTGCTCTCCCATTCTCTTCTCTCCCTTCTTCTCTTCCTTTCTTCTTATGAAAAAGTCTGCATTGTTACACTAAGTTTGTGAGGGTATGCGGAATTATTAGAAAAAGAAAGTGAATGAAACTAAAATAACTTAATTTACATTTTTTTTATGAATTTTAGTGAAGAGCCCATTTGGAGTAAACACATTTTTGAATTAAAGTTTGAAACCTTTTGGCGTTTGGTGGTTCTCCAACATCAATTTAATGAGTCAAGATTCGAGCTCCATACCACTTTTGGCAAAAGTAAAAAAATTGTGCTTTTGAAACCGCGATTGGCAAATATTTCACTATGTACAAATTTTTCCTTTATTTTTTGAAGAAAAATTAAAGGTCAACACCACACAGCTACACACTAGTCACCAGCTTATAAGTTTGTCCCTAATTACTTTTTTTAAGTGATAATCTATAGTGTTTGTATCACATTTGATCCCCAAACTATAGTGTTTGTATCAAATTTGATCCCGAAACTATAGTGTTTGTATCACATTCGATCCCCATACAAAAACTTCCTTCCCCTTGGTCCCCCTACTTCCAAAAAGTTGCAATCTTAGCCCATATCGTCTAAAAGAAACAGAATAATACAATTATGTTACCTTTTAAATCTGTGATAGTGGTAATATAGTATTTTTACAAATACAAAAAGCAAAAGAAAATAAACGGGTTGGGTTAAACAAACCCCATCATATTTGCTTTAGATATGAGATCAAACTAAAAAGGGTTTTAATAACTCTTTCACTTTCTTCATAAAAAATAATTCCCAAGATCCATCAATAGATATAGACCTGCCTTTCTTAAGTATATCTAAACTCCAACATAGGCCCATATTTTTTTTTTGATAAAAGAAGAAATTTAATAATAGAAAGAAAGGATACAATAAAAGGGGAACAAAAAATCCATCCTCAACGGACTAAAAAACAAAAATAAAAAAGAGCACTTATAGAAGTGCATCCTTCCAATCTTTACACAAATCAGACACAAAAAAACTTGTAAAGGCCCCATAGAACAAGCCCATAGAGAAGCAAGGAAAATAATCCTATCATTCAATAGCTTAAAAAAAATCAACTTCCTCTAAATAGTCTAGCGTTATGCTCATTCCAAATTCCCCATAATTTGGAAAAAAGGCGTACTTCCATAAAATTTTGGCATCTTTTTTTTCTTCTGAATCCTCGAAAATGAACTACCAACATATCTTTCATTGAACCGGGACATGCCCACTCCTCTCCTAAAACTCCAAAGAGAAAGCTCCACAAGCCCCAAGCAATAGGACAATACAAAAATAAATGAGCATCAGTCTCATTACTTTGCCTGCACATAGAACAAATGTCCGGAGATAGAATTTTGTAAGGCCTGCGATTTTGATAGAGAATATTAGTATTCAATCTTTGTAAAATTAGAGACCACACAAAAGCCTTGACTTTGGAAGGGCCCTTGACTTACCAAATATAAAAAGCCAAAGGAAATGAATTAGGAACAATAGTTTGTGTCAAAAAAGAGAAATAACTCTTACAAGAAAAAGAACCAGATGGTTCTAAAGTCGTCCAGATGCGCTTATCAGAGGAGGATAAATGAACCGAATCAAACAAGATAAACAAAGTTACCACTTCAATAGTGTTGTCCGATTTATAGAATGACAAATACGCTCAAGTGCACACGGTTAATCAAGTAATAAAGTGATAAGAAATGTTGTCGAACCCACAAAGAACAGTTACTAACAATTATTTTAATTATCAATCTTCTACCACTTTAACCCACTTAAACAAACACTCCAATTGATTTGTGAAACTTGATTAAAATAAAGTAATTAAGAACTAATTAAAATGACAAACATTGATTACCAGATGATTAAGACATAGGAATACAATTTTTCTGATTGCTTTGCAATAATCCCCTTGCATTATTCCCACTTGATTTAATCCAATGAATTGTTAACTAGGTCGTATAGTAATTTATTAACACCTTTCAATGATTAATAAAAAGACTTATTTCAGTTATTTTGCTATTTTTATGCAACACTTGCGCTCTGTTTCTGAGTTTTAAAATGGACAGAAAAGAAAAGAAATGGACGAAAAATTTAAGTTTTCTTTCCAATTCTTATGTTTTTTAGTTTTTTAATAAACAAAAAAGAAAAGAAATGGATAGAAAACTTGGCCACTTTTCCTGCCAAAGTTTTTCGTCCAAAATTGGCCTGATTAGGACGGAAAAGAAATTGGAATAAGTAATATTTTTATAATTCCCATATTATTCTCAACTTTTAATATAATAAATTTTAAATTACAACTCATGTCCTCAGTTTTAAATTTTCTATTCTTTATATTAAAAACTCAGAAACAACACAAATGAAAACTTCAAGTTTTCTATTCTTTTCTTTTCTGTTCTAATTTAAGTTTTCTGTTCTTTTCTTTTCTATTCAAAACTCAAAAACAGAGTGTTAAAGTAGATTAATTAAGTACAAATTCCTATCAGAGTTACTCACGACGTATAAGTACTTTCGTCTCGTACACTATTATGTTATCCTTAACAAGAATCCACAATTTCATGTATTATTATATTCAGATATAATATAAGATTTCCTCTTTCAATTCAATCAAAGATATGAGATTAAATGTTGTCTAAACAATTATTTAATTAAGTACAAAATATAATAATCAATTCAAGAGGATCATCAAGTGGAAATAGTGATAATTGAATTAAAGCTTTGCAAAAGGTTCCTTTGTACCCCTAATTAAGAAATTAGTTCATCATCATGATAGGAACTAGAAAATTAAAATTAAATAGCATCACAAGTACAAATAATGAAAATAAGAGAGGAAGAAAAACTTTATCGAGGAATCTTCAATCTCCAAGCTTCAATCACCACCTTGAATGCTCTCCAATGAAATCTACAAATCTCCACCAGTGGTTATCAATGATTATCAGTTCCCAAGATATCCAAAACTAAGTAAACAACTAATACTTATAGTCTTAACAAAACCCTATTACATAAGGTAAGTCAAAGTCCTTAATTAAATCAACTTCTGCATTAAAGGAAACAAAATCAGCATTAAATCCGTCAGGCCGGCATGTCAGGTTCCTTCACTAAGCAGCGCGGCCCGCGCTAGGTATGCAGTGTCTCCCTTCAACTCGGCGCGGCCCGTGCCATGTTCAAGCTTCCTGCAGTGCGCCCCGCGCCACCTGGACAGAATGATCACTTTTTCTTAATTTCTTCTCTTTTCATCCCATCCATGCTACTTTCCTGCAAATTAACACAAAAACATATACGAACAACACTTAAAAACGCACAATATATCAAGCCAAAAGTACTCAATTCATAGGTTTTCAACCTACTCATTAAATTCCCCAAACTTGAACATTGCTTGTCCTCAAGCAAACACACTATGCTAACACAACTAAACAAAATGAATGCAACTAAAGAGATCGAGCAATAACTACAATAGCTAGACAATGCAAATGCCTCAGAGACAAACACTTGGCTCACAGTTAATATTGCAACATATACAGTTATAGCTTTTCACATTCTCACCTCACCAACACCAGCTAGCCTCTTTCCGTGTGTGTCCAATGTCTTATCAACAGTTTCAAAGTAGTTTATGTGATCAATTTCATGTGTACACTCGCCCTTTTCACAAATATCTAACCAAGCATGTCATCCACATAAGAAATAGGGAAAACAGGCTTAAATGTAAATAAATATAAGACATTAAATGCTCATGCTTCGCGGGTGCATTTTGATGCTCCATCCCATTGATTATTTTCAGTTCGACTTGTGCAATGTTCAACCCCCTTAGGCTTTTCAAATTTAACCGTGTAACGGACTTTCGTCCGACTCCCAAGCCAGATGGCTTTAGGGCGCTGTAGGGCGTACTTGTTCGAGTAATAGAGGCCATGAAGTTGAACTAAGTCGGCTTTTATTCCTTGTATATCTGGATATTTTTTTTATATATGTTTTTGGATTTTTTTCTTATATATATATATATAGAGGCCGGATCAGGTCTGGACTCCCGGACCGGACCAAAATCCGGACCTTTTTTTTTTGCTTTTTTTTAAAACAACTAAAAAAATAAATAAAAAATTATAGAATTGAAATTTACTCATAATACAGTGTTTTGGGTGTGATTTGGGTACGTATAACAAAACATGTATGTACAGTCTGTGCAGACTGTACCACCATTTTTTGGTATAGGTATTCAAAACACGCCCAAAACATTGTATTATGGAAAAATTTCAGTTCCATAAAATATTAATTTTTTTTAGTTTTAAAAAAAGAAAGCAAAAAATAAAATAAAAATATGGGGTCCGGATTTGATCAGGTCCGGGAGTTCGGACCTGATCCGCTGCGTATATATATATATATATATATATATATATATATACGGAACCAAAATTCCCACAAACTTATGTATTGGCCAATGCTCAGTTTCAATTGGTGATGCCCATGTCCCATCACACATAAATTTTCTAATCGCTACTGATAGTCAAAAGGTGTGCTTGAATGTGAAAGGTCAGAATAGTGTTACGAGGCTCCTATGATTAAGACTAATCAACATTGATAATCAATTTTCTGCAAGCAAGGGTGTACCAATCCTATCATTGGCTATTATCTAAACTACCAATGCACAAAGCCTAATCTCAATGCAGGATGCTATGTTCATGCTTCTACTCGCATCAAATCCTACGTGAATGAATGAATGCTTTTTTTTAAATATAGAATGCATGAATGACAGTTATATACTACGAATGCAATCTAAAAATGCAACCTACTATGCATGAATGAGTTGCACAATATAAACACAAGCAAACCCCCCCACCCCAACATAAGCCTTGTCGTAGTTGCCTTCATCATCTGAGGGAGGATATGCATGAAGAAAAGGAGGAATATGCATCTGTACTTGATCGGAATTGGAATTCAATCGAGAGAAGGCCTTCGCCAGTGCAGTGAAGGTGCCAATATTGTACTCATGCATTGTTGCTTGGAGATGGGCGAGCCGCAAGTTCTGTCTTTGAATCTGTCTTTGAAATCTGGTAGGCGGCTCGGCCTCCGCTTCTTCGGCCATTGGCTCATAATATACTGGAGGCGACGGTGGGGGCCTCATAATGTACCCTTCTCCTCGTGGGTGTGATATGGCGCCATCCCATGCTTTATATTTATCAATTGTTGCGTGATCAATGATCGTCATAGGTTGTTGTGTTTGCTCAGACACATGCCATTGGTTCCCAGCCTTTCAGCACAAGTCTGTGATCAGAAATACATGTAGTAATCCTCCGATAGTACCTCCTCAACAGCCGCTCAATGGATTCCTGAATGCACAGACCCACATCCACTTTATAAAAATAAATCGCATTGACTGCCCGGAAGTGATGATGTACAATGCCATATAATAACTGAGCCCTCTCGTTAGTCACATCATTCTGGTGGCGTGGGCATCAACCAGGTGCATAGGAACGCGTACCAGGCTTTGCCATAGCAACTCAATGCAGAGTGTGGGAAGCTAATCTTCTCATTGGTTCCCGCTCTAGTTACCCATTGTGTTCCCTCGCCTGCACAAGCTTTCAATTATCCTTTCCAAGTCGAAATTAAACTCGTACCGATTACCCTGAGCTAGAGTCTAACCCAAAGTAGGCATTGATAGAGTGTCTGTTAAATGCCATTGGCTTGCCACGAACCATCACCACATGACCAACTCGCTCGATGGCGTTCGCATAAAAATTCTTTGACGATATTGATCACGGTAGGCTTAGGTTGCTCGACCAATTGGAACCAGTTGCGTTCAGCAATCATGAGGGCCATGTCGATGTCCAAGTTGGCATCGGTCTTCAACCCCCGTTCCAAAACCAGTGTTTTCTTGTCCAGTACTGTTTTAAACCTAGTTTCTGCCGCCTCACTAACAAATTTGGAACCATCAAATTGTTGCCTTGTATTGGAGGTTGAAGCCCCTTGGCCTTTTAGCTGAAGACATGGTGTGCTAGCTTACTTAGTTGTGCAACAATAGGGTCCGCAGTTGGTTTACGTAATTCAACGAACACTTGGTGGGCAGTTTTTAGTTCTCCCCCAAACTTACTTTCCTTTGTACCAGTCAATTCCCCGAGTATGCACAATATCAAAAACCTTGGACCATCAGTAGCCCAAGGTATCCCGAATATCGCAGAATATAATACGAGATGGACAAAATTGATCACTGAATGAAGTGTTTGAATGCACATGATTTTTATTTTGTTACCTCATTTGATGAACTTGGACTGTGATGCTCGTAGTCCCTACCCTTGATAACAGAGATTTGCAATTGTGGAGTGGAATTCGGTAGAGTCCGAATGGGATGGAAATAGGTTATTTGATGTAGATGAGTCGGATTAGGGATGGAGGAGTAGGGTTCGACTGGTGTGGGGTTGGTGTATGGGGTAGTGTATTTGATATTTTTAAAGGAAATGGAGTGTACGAGTGGATTGGGAATGGGTTATGAGCAGGAAGGATGATAAGGTTTTCTATCCGAGTGAGGGAAAGAAAATTAGAGAGATTGATTGCCTTGAGATTGGAGTTTGTAATGGGGTAGGGTAGCGATGGAATAGGATTAGGGCTTATTGCAAAGGAGATTGAGTCCACGTTGGAAAGGAGAGCTTTTGGTTTGAGTAGGAAACAAGGCCGAAACCCTTCTTTTTATGTATGTACTGGCCATTCAATGCGCCCCGTGCCTGGTTCCCTTTATTATTAGCGCTCCTCGCGCTGGGTATGTAGATTGTCTAGACTACTAGCGCACCCCGTGCCTTGGTAAGCGCCCCCATGTCGTTCTGATGAAACTTGAGTTAAACTTTCTGATGGTGTAGCGCGCTCCGCGCTATGTACCTATGTTCCCTAGCGTGGCCCGCGCCAGTCTGATTTATTGAATGCGCTCCTGATTCTTCAATTGCTTCCTTTGTTTAACTGAAGATTACACCTACAAATTCATTAAATAAACCCGTATTATCCTATAAAAGAAAAGTCTCAAATGTAACTAAATGAAATAAAATAAAAAAAATAAAAATTGAATGAATGAAGAAACTAGAAATTGGGTTGCCTCCCAATGAGCGCTCGGTTTAGCGTCGTCTGTCCGACTTTCTTGTTTCTCAATTTTGTTCCTCGAGGGTGATCGAGGTGTGTTGCCGGTTTACTTCTCCCAGATAGTGCTTTAGCCAGTGTCCATTGACTTTGAATGATTGTTTACTGCTTGGATCCTGAACCTCTATTAGCTCCATATAGGAAGACTTTAGTAACTGAGAATGACCAGACCACCTTGATTTCAACTTGTCCGGGAAGAGTTTGAGCTGAGAATGGAAGAGTAGCACTGATTGACCTAGCTCAAAGGACCGTTGGACAATTCGCTTATCGTGCCATCTCTTGGTCTTTTCTTTGTAAAGTTTGGCATTCTCATAAGCTTGCACACGAAATTCGTCTAGTTCATTTAGTTGTAAGAGTCTCTTTGCATCGGCTGCTTCAAGATCAAGAATTAGCTTCTTTATTGCCCAGTACGCCTTGTCTTCTAGTTCAACAGGTAAGTGACAAGCTTTACCGAACACCAGTCGGTATGGGGACATGCCGATTGGAGTTTTGTAAGCCATGCGATATGCCCACAATGCTTCATCGAGTTTGCTCGCCCAATCTTTCCGTGTTGGATTAACAAATTTTTCCAAAATCTGTTTCACTTCCTTTTTTGACACTTCCGCTTGCCCATTTATTTGCGTGTGATAGGCCGTGACAACCTTGTGTCCAACTCCATATTTTTCCAAGAGAGCCGCGAAAGACTTGTTACAAAAAGGCATCCCTTCATTACTGATGATGGCTCTCGGTGTCCCAAATATTTTAAAAATGCTCTTTCGAAGGAAGTTCAGAACTACCTTGGCATCATTAGTAGGTAACGCCGCTCCCTCCACCCATTTGGAGACGTAGTCCACAACTAAGATGTATTTGTTGTTGAAGGATGATAAGAATGGTCCCATGAAGTCGATGTCTCATACATCGAATAATTTCACTTCTAACATCGTATTGAATGGAATCTCATGGCGACTCGTTATGTTCCCCACTTGTTGGCACCTGTCGCATCTTTTGATGAATTCATGAAAGTCCTTAAAAAGTGTGTCGTTGTCCGATCCCCACCGTAATGTCCACCATATAACGAAGAGTGGCAATGTTGTAGAATTCCTTCAATTTCAGCCCTAGCCACACATTTCCGTATCATATGACCGGCACACTGTTTGAAGAGGAAAGGATCATCCCACATATACTGTTTTACCTCATATGGCACAATCACGCTAACGATATAGTTCACATAATCCGCGTACCAAGGGGTTTCTGTTGCCACATAAAATAGTTCTCATCCGAAAAAAATTCATTGATTGTGGTTTTTTCTGTCACATGTTGCTCATTTTCCAACCTTGACAAGTGATCGGCAACTTGATTTTTCGTTCCCTTCCTATCCCGGATCTCTAGATCAAATTCTTTAAGTAGAAGGACCCAACGAATGAGCCGTGGTTTTACCTAACGAATGAGCCGTGGTTTTGCGTCCTTCTTTGAGATAAGATATTTAATAGCCGAGTGATCTGTGAATACAACCACCTTTGTACCAATCCAGTAGGAACGAAACTTATCAAACACGAATACTACAACAAGTTCTTTCTCTGTAGTTGTGTAGTTTACTTGTGCATCATTCAAAGTTTTGTTAGCGTAATTGCGTGAAACATTTTGTCCTTTCTCTTGCCCAAAACTGCCCCCACTGCATAGTCACTGACATTGCACATGAGTTCGAATGGCAAATTCCTATATGGTGCAATGATGACTGGTGCTGTGACAAGCTTCTTTTTCAACAATTCAAATGCTTCAAGTCACTCAGAGTCAAATTTGTACGGAATATCTTTTTCCAGTAAGGCACACAAAAGCTTAGTGATCTTCGAGAAATCTTTAATGAAACGTCAATAAAACACTGCATGTCCCAGAAAATTGCGGATCCCTTTTACCGATGTTGGAGGAGGTAGATGCTTGATTGTCTCAATTTTCGCTCGGTCAACCTCCAAACTCTCCACTGAAACCCGATGGCCTAATATGATCCCTTCTTTGACCATAAAGTGACATTTTCCCCAGTTAAGGATCAAGTTAGTTTCCACACACCGCTGAAGCACTAATGTCAAATTTGCCAAGCAAAGATCGAAACCGTCTCCAAATAACGAGAAATCGTCCATAAATTCCTCAACGTTGTGCTCCACCATATCAGAAAAGATTGCCATCATGCAGCGTTGGAAAGTAGCTGGTGCATTGCATAACCCGAAAGACATCCGTCGAAATGCGAACGTTCTATATGGGCAAGTGAAAGTAGTTTTTTTCTGATCTTCGGGTGCTATGACAATCTGGTTGTAGCCCGAATATCCATCCAACAAACAATAGAACTGATGCTCTGTTCTAAAAATCCCCGCCTAGGTCCGCCTAGGCCCCCTCTTGGCGCCCCGCCTAGGACCTAGGCCCCCCCTTGGCGCCTCTAAGCCCCTAAGCGCCTCACCTAGGCCTAAGGCGACAAAAAAATCCGTCTAGAAAATTAGGCGGGTTCTAGGCGGAGAGATTTTTTTTATTTTAATAACTACTCAAACCAAATCTTGATATATTTATTTTTCTAATGATTACCATATTCATAATACAGGTTGTAGCATATCAAATCACAACAAGAAGTGAACAATATCAAGTCAAAATGGATAATTTTATTATAGTTGTAATTTTTTGAACTTGTACCAACTTCAAATTATATAAATGAGAATACATTTGTAATATTTAGTTTAATTCAATTTTATAATTCTTAAATTTATGTTTAGTTTCTTAAGTTTTAATATTGAATTAAATTCTTGAAATTTTAAAATTTATTATTTAATAGCAATCTTATTTATAAATAAAACTAATACGTTAAAATATGTTTAAACTTTGAACAATTGCATGTTTGTGTTTAAACTTTGACATTGGCAATATGAATGTGTTTGAACTTTAAGAAAAGGCCTTTATTGTTTTTATTATAGATTGTTTTGCTTTATATTATTATTTTGTTTGGATAAATGTAAGATAAAATATTAAAATTATCTTAAAATAAAAAAAACCCTCCTAGGCCCCGCCTAGGCCCCCCTCGGCCGCCCGCCTCCCGCCTAGCGCCTTTTAGAACATTGAACTGATGCCCTGCTAGCCTATCAAACATTTGATTAATAAACGGCAATGGGAAATGATCTTTGCGAGTTGCTTTATTCAACCTTTTGTAATCCATACACACCTGCCATCCCGTTACAGTTCTCGTTGGAATCAGCTCTTTTTCATTGGCTTCCACTGTCATCCCTCCTTTCTTCGGTACATATTGCACTGGACTAACCCACGAGCTATTAGATATGGGGTAGATGATTTCGGCGTTTAACCATTTAATGATTTCCTTCTTGACAACCTCCTTCATTATCGGATTTAATCTGCACTGTTCTACAACTGGTCTAACATCTTCTTCCAACAAGATCTTGTGCATACAAAACGAGGGACTGATTCCCTTGATATCGGCTATCGTCCACCCAATAGCAGTTTTAAACTCTCGCGAAAGTCTCTCAATAGCTTCTCCTCTAATGATTCAGTAAGTGATGCTAAGATGATAACTAGCAGAGTAGAATCTCCTAAGTAGGCATACCTGAGGTGACTCGGTAATTGTTTCAGGAGGTTCTTCAATGGATGTCTTTACCCGTGAATTTGATTTCTCAGCTCTATCCAATGCCTCGAATCGCTTTCCATATGGCATAAACGAAGGAGATGCGTTCAATATGTTCAAATACTCCAACGAGGATGGGAAATTTGTTGCATGTGAACTGACCAAAGCTGTTTCAAGCGGATCCCCATATACATTAATCTCAGAAAATTCCTTCACTGTTGATTCAACCGAGTCAATTCTAAAACAATCCTCAGCCTCTTTCGGGAACTGCATTGCCTTGAACACATTGAAGGTCACCTCTTAATCTTGAACCCTCATCGTGAGTTCCCCTTTTTGCACATCAAATACAGTTCTCCCCGTGGCTAAGAATGGACGCCCAAGTATAAGTGGAATTTCCTTGTCCTCAAAGTTAAGTACTATGAAATTAGCTGGGAAGATGAATTTGTCAACTTTAACCAAAATATCCTCCACTATCCCCCGTGGTTAAGCTAGAGACCGATCTGCTAGCTGAAGAGTTACATTGGTAGGCTTTACTTCCGGTAGCCCCAACTGAGAGTAGATGGATAACGGCATTAAATTGATACTAGCCCCCAAGTCGCACAGTGCTTTTCTGAAAAATTTATCCTCAATTGTGCAAGGTATGGTGAAACTACCTGAATCCTTGAGCTTTGGCGGTAACTTTTTCTTCAAAATGGCACTACACTCCGTGAGTGCAACAGTCTCAAAATCTTCCAACTTTTTTCTTGTTAAAATCTCCTTCATGAACTTTGCGTAACTCGACATCTGCTCTATCGCCTCTGCAAATGGAATGTTGATGTGTAACTTCTTGAACACCTCCAAAAACTTCGAAAATTGCTCATCTTCCTTAGCCTTGCGGAGTCTATATGGGAAGGGGACCGGTGGCACACATATGGGTTGAGTTTCTTTATCTCTGCTTTCTCATCTGATTTACCCTTCTTCGTTGTTTTACTCGATTCCACTTCCTCTTGCATTTACTGCTCCACATTGCTCTCATTAAGTAATTTCGTCGTCTCATCTTTGGACGTCTCTTCTAATTCCTTCCCATTCCTCAAGTGATTACCTTACAGTGTTCTTTTCCATCCCTTGGGTTCGTTTCTGTGTCGCTTGGCAACGAACCTTGCAGACGAGCATTCATAGCTGAAGTCAACTGCCCGATCTGATTCTCAATATTTCGCAAAGTTACCTCATGTGTGTTCTTCCACGTCTCATTATCCTTGATGTATTTTATCAACAACTCCTCAAGTTTCGGTTTCCTTTCATGTTGTGGAGGTTGTTGTCGCCTATTCTAAAATCCTAGTGGTGCTGCTTGTCTAGATGTTTGTGGTTGAGCTTGGGGTGGGTCTTAATTGTTGCTCCATTAGAAATTTGGATGATTTCTCAACCCCAGATTATAACTATTTAAATTTACCCCATACTGTTGCTTACCGAAATTTCCCACAAACTACACGGATTCGGTGTTGATAGTACATTGATCCGATGGATGAGCTCCCGCACATTACTCGCATACCACTTCTACTTTCTGAACATTTTGTACACCCAAAGCATCAATCTTCTTTGTCAAACGCGGAAATTTGAGTTGTTACCTGTGCTGATAGTGCTGTTACTGCATCCAATTCAAACACCCCTGCCACTTTCGGTTGAGTCAATTTACTTGTAGGCCACTGATAATTGTTAGCCGCCATGTTTTCTAACAATTCATAACCCTCTTTGCAACTCTTTGCCATTAAAGCTCCACCTGCAGCGGCATTGATGCTCGTCCTTAATTGACTGTTTAGACTGTTGTAGAAGGTTTGCACTTGAAGCAAAAGTTGTAGCCCATGATGTGGACATTTCTGGAGTAGTTCCTTGTACCTCTCTCAAGCCTCATACAAGGACTCTGAATCAATCTGACTGAAGGAGATGTCGTTCCGCATTTTGGCTGTCTTCGCTGGTGGGAAGAACTTGACAAGGAACTTTTGAGACAAGTCATTCCATTTGGTAATTGATTCCGGTGGCAATGAATGTAGCCAACTCTTTGCTTTATCCTTCAGTGTGAACAGAAACAGTCTCCATCTGATTGCATCTTCGGACACCCCGTTATACCGAAAAGTATCACAAATCTCCAAGAAGATGACAAGTTGGTCATTGGGGTCATTATTCGGTGCTCCCCCAAACTGAACTGAGTTTTGGATCATATGAATTTTGTCTGATTTGATCTCAAAACTAGTAGCTGTAATTGCAGGTCGCGAGATACTTGACTGTATTTTCGTTACCTTCGCCATAGCATATTTCCGAAGCGGTTTCTATTCTTCTGCAACCATAACAACCTCATTTTCCATTGTAACTTGATTTGAATTTACTCTCCTCCAGAATGTACGTTCAATTTCACTGTTGTAAGGAACTAAATAAAGACCCTTGGATTGTGTTTGCATAAACCATTGAACAAAAGTAAAACAATAAAAAATAAAAATATGTTTAAATAAACTAAACTAGTATTAAAATAATAATTAAAATCGCTCCTCGGCAACGGCGCCAAAAAACTTGTCTGATTTATATAATGACAAATACGCGTAAGGGTGTAAACGAGTCGAACCGAATAGAGAATTGCTCGAATTCGACCCGAAATGATAAATTCGTACTCGAATTGTATTTGAAAAATTCTACTCAGATTCGACTCAACTCAAATATTTATTACTCGAATTCGATCCGATTTGGATCGAATTATATTCAAACTACTCGCGAACTTCAAATTCAAGCTCGAATTCGAGTCTCCATATAATAAATATAATTATAAATTGAATTTGTTATTTTACCTAAAAATGAGAAAATATATTTACTATTACTCTTTTCAAATATAAAATCACAATAAAAATTAAAAAATAATAATAATAATAATTAATTATTCTAATTTGATTTAAACTTGTTTATATTATAAGAGAATGTATCGAGCATCTAATCGAAATATATATCAATCGAGTATGTATCGAATCACAATCAAGAATTCGAGTATTTTGAATCTTAAACGAGACGAGTATAACCTTGCTCAGATTCTACTAATATTTTTATTCGAACTATTTTTAATACTCAGATTTGGATTATATTATTAACGAATCCGAGTCTCGCTCGTATTTTTTCGAGTCGAGCCCGAATCGAACCCGAACTGTTTGGCTCGTTTACAGCCTCATGCACAAGTGCACACGGTCAATCAAGTAATAAAGTGATAAGAAAGGTTGTCGAACCCACAGAGAACAATTAATAACAATTATTCTAATTATTAAGCTTCTACCACTTTAACTCACTTAAACAGTCATTCCAATTGATTTGTGAAAGTTGATTAAAATAAAGTAATTAAGAACTAATTTAATTGACAAATATTGATTACCAGATGATTTAAGACATATGAATACAATTTCCCCGGTTGTTTTGCAATAATCCCCTTACTTTATTCCCACTTGATTTAATCCAATAAATTGATAACTAGAATCGCATAGTAATTTATTAACACCTTTCAATGATTAATAAAGACCTATTTCAGTTATTTTGCTATTTTCATACAAGACACTTAAAGTAGATTCATTAAGTACAAACTCCTATCACAATTACACATGTTATATAAGTACTTTCGTCTCATACACTATTATATTATCCTTAACAAGAATCGACAATTTCATGTTTTATTATATTCAGATCTAATATAAGATTTCATCTTTCAATTCAATCAAAGATATTAGATTAGTTGGTCAAACAATTATTTAATTAAGTACATAATATAATACTCAATTCAAGAGTATCATCAAGTGGAAATAATGATAATTGAATTAAAGCTTTGCAAAAGGTTCCATTGTACCCCTAATTAAGAAATTAGTTCATCATAATAGAAATTAGAAGATTAAAATTAAATAGCATCACAAGTACAAATAATAAAAATAAGAGGAAGAAAAATTCTATCGCGGAATCTTCAATCTCCAAGCTTCAATCATCTTGAATACTCTCCAATGAAATCTCCATCAGTGGTTCTCAATGATTATCAGTTCCCAAGATATCCAAAACTAAGTAAACAACTAATACTTATAGTCCTAACAAAATGTATTACATAAGTCAAAGTCTTTAATTAAATCAACTTCTGCATTAAAGTAAACAAAATCAGCATTAAATCCGTCAGACTGGTGCGCCTCGTGCCTGGTTCCTTCACTAAGCGGCGCGGCCTGCGATAGGCATGTAGTGTCTCCTTTCAGCTCGACACGACCCGCGCTATGTCCAAGCTTCCTGTAGTGTGCCCTGCGCCACCTGAACAGAATGATCACTTTTTCTTATTCTCTTCTCTTTTCATCCCTTCAGCCCATTCGTGCTACTTTCCTGCAAATTAACACAAAAACATAAACATTAACACGAACAATACTAAAAAACGCATAATATATCAAGCTAAAAATACTCAATTCATAGGTTTTCAAGCTGCTCATCAAATAGTCTCCAAATCAGTGAGATTCTTGAAGAAATGAAAATCTCAAGAAAATAAATTCCCTTCGCACTTTATGAAATTAGAAATGAGGGCATCATGCAGTGAAGAAATACGATACAACTAATTAAAAGCAAGAGAAATGTGATTAAATCCCAACCAAGAATCCTCCCAAAATCGAATCTGATGACCACTACCAACCCCGTATCTCAAATGACGAATAAAAGTAGTATAACGTGGGGAGATGTATTTCCAAGGACCATAGTTGTCACGGTCAAGGCTGGACACGGCGGTAGTTGACCGCTAGGACGCCTAAGCGATAAGACGCCCGCCATGGCATCCTTACGGCGATAAGTCTTTAACAATGTGCAATTTATACATTATTTATTTTATTTGAAAATTATATTGCACAATAAAATTTATATACTCTTAAACTCAAAACATAATAACTAACACTATGAAAAAGTTTCCACTCTCTACTCTGTTTCTAATCATAGCTCAAGCAAAGTCATCAACTACGAAGTCATTTTCGTCTCCCTCACGAGCATTACTCTCATTCGAAAGAGTAGGGTCATGGGTTAGGTTAAGGTCATGGGTTGAGTTACTTAGGTAATTGGAAAACTCCATGAGTTATGATGGGTCATGCTAAAAAATGACTTAATCACTTAACTTGGGTCTGCTACCAATGTGTGAGCCTTGGCGCTTCGGCGTCCAAGGCGTTGTCTTGCCCTTCTCCAACGTCAAGATGCCTAGACGACACCATGACAACTATGCTAAGGACTTGCATGAGTACCATAACCCCAAACCTAGCATCCCACCTATTCAAATGCATACCGAACTTGCTCCTAATAACCTTATTTACCAAAGGAAATCTCCAAAACCATTTGCCAACTAGTGCAACATTCTTAAGGACCAAATTACCCAGTACCTCCATATTGCAAATCCTATCATATTTTTGAGTAACCTAGCAAATATTGATAAATACTACCTCCATCCTGCAATCTCACCATCATCCAAAATTAAGATCCTATTTTCTCTCTCGTCCATTCACTTTTATTTTTTTTCTCCCCAATCCCCCACCATTCCCATTCCCATTCCCATTCCCACTACATACCTTCTCCCCAAACTCAATGCACGAGTCTATGCGCTACTTTATCCTTTTCGGAAGGCGGAAGCAAAGAGAAAGTAATGCATAGGCTCATGCATGGAATTTTGCGGGTTTGGGAATTAGGAAGAAGATGAAAGAGATGAGGTTTGAGCTTAGTCATGGATGGGAGTATGATGAGGGAGTTTAATGAGTGGTTTTGGGTTGCTAAAGTAGTTATACATGGAATGGGTCTGAAATATAGTTGATGTTGTGTTCAGATTCATAAGGCTTATCTTATTTGTCAGAATTGATTTCTGGTATGTAAATGTGTATATAAACATTAGACAGAGAGGTTGGGAAGAGAGAAGCTAAAGATCTGAGGGTGGAGGCGAGGATTACATATTGCTGCACTTTGTAGCAAGAGATGGGGTTTGGCTTCGAAAGAAAACAGTGATTCAAGAAGAAATAAGAGAGAGAAGGGACACGTCTTTTCTTTTTTCCTTTTTATTATGGAAAGACTAATATGCCCTTGAGCTCAAACAAGCCTGCAGTGCTTGGGGACAATTATATCCCTGAAATTATGTGTGCGCGTGCCACACATGTGCCTTTAATTTTACTTTTCTAATTTCTTCTCCGCTTGATTTTGACAATTTTGACTAAGATTGCAACTTTTTATGAGCTACTAGGAGACCAAGGAGAAGGAAATATTTGTTAGGGGACTAAACATGAAAATCCTTTATAATTTGGATTGGATAAATCTACTTTTGGTACCTGTACTGGGACACGACTTACAATTTGGTACCCGAAGTGAAAAAAGTTACAAACTGGTGATTGTACTCAAAAAATGTTACACTCCGTTAAACATTAGGGACACAACTTACAATTTGGTACCCGAAGTGAAAAAAGTTACAAACTGGTAATTGTATTCAAAAAATGTTACACTCCGTTAAACAGTAGGGTTTCATCTTTATTCTGTTTGAAAATTAGGGTTCTCTTCTTCTGTCTTTCTTCTCTCATTCTTCTTGTCTCGATTCTCCATTGATTACTGATTCTCATATATTTATTAAAGGGTTTTCAGTGTTTAATTGAAAGGATGAGCTCGTCTTGGAGTGGAATCGTAAATGAAATCGGGGAAGAAGATTGTAGTTCATGCAATAAAAATGAATAGATTACACCAGAGTTCCCAAGTTGGTGCCATTGTGGAGCAATGGTGCGAATGTGAGAGGCAAGGAAAAATGGAATAAAACATCGAGGATCTTTTTCGCATCGACTTCGCTTCTCTTTCTGTATGTTTGTCTCTCCCGTTGGATCAATTTTAACGATTATTTAAAAATTAGAAAGTACAAGCACCAGATTTCAACATTTTTCGAGTACAATCACTAGTTTGTAATTTTTTTCACTTCGGGTACCAAATTGTAAGTCGTGTCCCTAATATTTAACGGAGTGTAACATTTTTCGAGTACAATCACCAGTTTGTAACTTTTTTCACTTCGGGTACTAAATTGTAAGTCGTGTCCCCGTACAGGTACCAAAAGTTGATTTATCCCTAATTTGGAGACCAATGGAAGGATTATACCTTTTTTAAAAGACACTTCTATAAATTGTGTAACCTAACATTTTAACTTTCTGACAAAAGAACTTTTATCGAAAACTCTAAATTTAGAAATGTTTCATGTCGCTGCACCACACTGCTTTGGCAAACGAGCACCAAGTTATTACAAATTTGTCTGTCCTTAATTTTTAGGATACACGCGCAAAATTAAAATTTGAAGTTTGTTTCTCTAAGGATGATATTAAAGAAACTTTCTTTGAACTTATTTCACTTTCCTCCCAAATCTTACCGTGTTAGAGTTATCATTCGGATCAAGGGACTAGGTTGGAAAGGAATGGAAGACATAGGAGGGAAAACATGTTTTGTCAGGCTCAGCTACTATGTAGGAAAGGAAAGGAAAGGAGGGGATAGGACGGAACAGTGTTCTAAAAAGCACTCTAGGCACCCGCTTAGGCATTGAAGGCCCCTTCACCGTGCCTAGAGCGCCTAGCACCATGTCCTCAACTAGTTCATGACTTGTTCGAGTAGCATGACCCAAACACCAACTTAGACTCGACTCAGCATTGAATCATTTGAATGTACCAAAAAGAAAAAGATGAGCAAAAGAATTGAAGAAGAAGAATACATTATGGAGACACCTCCATAGCTGCTTTTCTAAAATATATGCAAGATTCATTACCATAAAATTCCATAGCTTACGTAGAAAGGGGTTAAAAGAAGTGTTTTCTCCGGTGACTAATTCATGTACAGACTCCCCATCGTGGAACACTAGCTGCTATCACTGGCTCAGCTATCGCGTCTTTCTTATATCGAAGCTTTTGGGTTTTCTTGAGAGATATACTAGTACTCGGGAATTGTTGTAAGATTATGTATTTAATAATGGTATAGTCACCGTCTCATTATTTTCATAATATTACGTTTCGTATGTTTTAAATCCCACCCCTTCTTTTAGGACTTTTGTTCTTTTCCTTCTCCAAGTAGTTGTAGGAAGTTGCTTGGGACTATATATATGTTATCTTAGTATTTTTGATACAACCAATCTTTGACAATCATTATATTGTTCTTTTTGAGAATTTACTATCTTTCGTGTATCTACAAGGGATTTATCTATGTTTGTGTTGGTACGTTTAAACTAGCCATTATTCGCTACGTCAAATTGTTTGTGTGGTTTTCTTGTCTATGCAAATAATTTATGTTATGTTTCTTGCTGTAGAATGGATCTTGGCACGGCTTTAGGAGGGATGCCAATGGATTGGATAAGTTGATATTCAGAGCGGAGAGAACACTGAATACCTTCAATAAAACTGAGTTTGAGATATTTCTTGTTAATGAAGATTTTGAAGTATCAAAGCCTGATTTTAAGATAAAAGGTTGCGCCTTTTACAGAGCATGCACCATTTACAGAGGCAATTCCATAGTTGCCCAGGTATATTACTTTTAGCATTTTAAGTTGTTAATGAGACTGTTTGCTTCAGGCTTGAGATGAACAAAATCACAACAGGTCCAAATTTAGAAATATAGATGAATGTTTTCTATCTTAATAACTACGCTGAGCTTGCATCATAATTCATAATGATTCAACACTCTATCTGCAAGATGGCAAGCCTCAATGATATCATCAGCTGCTTGTCAGCTGTTGTTAGCATAGTGCTCTTTTCCGTTTCCACCCTTTATTGGTGTAAAGGATCATTGTAGTGTTTCAACATTTCATACAATTTGTGGTAATTAAGTCGACTATTATGATGAAATATATTTTAGAGGCTTTTATTCACAACAATGGAGAGAGAGTTATGTTTCTTAGTGATTGGAAAACTGCATCTCAAATTAGAAAATTACCTTATTTAGGTTGTTAATCTATCCAGAATTGGCTACTCAAGTCGATGTACCCTAACAAATACATTAATAGATTTTTGTTTTTTTTTTGTTTTTTGATCTTTTATCTTATGTTCCTTTTGGTTGTTCTACTTTAAACTTCAACCTTATGGATTTATTGCTCTCGCAAAAAAAAAAAATCATCAGCTAGCCTCTAATTTCGTAGTTGAGACTGCATTCATTTGTGAGTTATTATTTGCTGCCTCAAACTGTTCAGGGACGTATATATCCAAATTTATCATTATTTATTTCTGAGTGCTATTCCATGAAGTTATTTTTTAGATAATCATTAATGGTATTTTTCAGATTGGTCATCCATCTTGTCTCCTAAAATTGATTCTAATATAAACTCAATGAATTTTACTTGTGTTTGGTCTAAAAAATCTGTAGTGTTGAACTTTTCTTTGCAGCATAATATAATTTTCTCTTAATATGCCCTTATTAGTTTGCTTCTACTCATTCCGCACTTGTCACATAACTAATTACCTTAGCAGAATAATAAAAAAAGGTTAGCAAAGTTATTGGACTCAACTAGCAACTTGTATTTTATGTGATTATTTAAACCAGTTATTATTTCCTTAACTCTAACTGAAGGAAATAAATGATTTTTTTTCCCAGACCTTTAGCAATCAAGCCTAGATGTTGTCAGCTTCTCGAGCTTAAAGTCCCTTTCTTAGTGAAAAGCTCATATTTTCTCATACCATAAATAAATATAACAAATCACTGTTTTATCTCATTCATGCCATCTGCTTTATTTTTGGATTTTATCTTAAGCTAATTGAAAGTTTATACCGTTTAATCAAGTCTCTTACATTGGAAATTTTGTTGGTTGTTTCCTTTCTATGGTTTGCAACTTAGGAAGAATTTATGAGATGTTAACCATCTACTATAGACATCCGTTTGACCCATACACAATTCTATTCTAATTTGGATGTTATTGTTTCTCTTGAACTTAATGCAGACTAGCCTTATGTACAAGCTTGGGATCTGGAAGGTTTATGTTCCGAGAAGTAGATTTAGACTGACCATATTTCCTGGATTAGTTCATCATGTTTTGGTTGTGGCTTTGATTATAATATTTTTTGATGGACGAAAGATCTGTATCTAATAAAGTTAAGTCTAATGTAACTATTTTCCACTACAATATTGAAATGCATGTCACCTGGGTTGAAAAGATGCTATGACCTTTTGCTTTATATGACCTCTTTACCACAGCATTTTAGTCTTTCTGCCCTCTTCCCAGTTTCTTCCTTAATCTACAATGTCTTGTTTCCGGCATGCATGATTGAGGATATCATTATAGATATGTCGGAGTTCCCCCACATCATTATCCTTTGTTGGCTTGTAGGGTTTCAGAAATACTCCTTCCGTCCCAAATTAACTGTTCAGTTTTGATTTTTTAAAGTCAAATTGACTATTCTTAAAATTAATAATTAAGCATATATAAATATATTTCTAAAATTATAAAAATTAGGATTAGTAATAAATTGTATATATTTTTTTTGGTTATAATCTCTTCACCTATATTTTAGCAAAAATAGTAAAAAGATTAGTTTTAAAAATGGTCAATTTAATTTTAAAAAGTCAAAATTGAGCAATTAAGACGGAGGGAGTATAATGTAAGCAATATTTTTTAGATACAAAAATATGGGAAGAGAGAACTCTATTAAGTAGTAGAAACCTCCACTAGAGGCAAACTCTATTTTTTTATATTACAAAAAAAAAAAAATACCTTTCACTGTTAATAGTAATCATACCGGATGTTAATAATGTTATACTAGGCCGTGGTGTAGGTTCAATTGTTCATTGGCTCACCAGCTGGGGGTTGAACGGTTGACCTGGGTTTTTATATTTAAATAATTTTCACGGACAACTCCAAAACTATTGAGGCTTTTAACGTTTGGTCCCTGAATGAATTTTTTTGCCCATTGATACCCTTAACTTACAAAAAGTTGCAATCTCAGCCCATTTTTTGAAAATCAAACAGAATAAAAGTATCATTTCGTTCCTCTCTTTCATCTGTCATCCATTAAGATTTTGTCAATTGGTGATTAGAATTATTTTGGGTTACTTGATGTTTTAGTAATTTTCATTGTGGCTACCAAATTTTTTTTTGTTACAAATGCATTATTATACTCAAAAAAGGTAACAAAATGGTATCGCTTAAAATTTCGTCCAAAAAAGTCAACGAAAGTGTTGACTAGACTAACGACTAATAGAAGTTAATTTTGCTGAATTTTTTTTTTATCAAAATAGGAAATACAATGATTCAGATGTTTCAAATAGATAAACATTTTTTTTATTTAGTAGACACTATTCAATTCAACTCATTCAGATATACTTGAGTATTCAGAATTTTTTATTCACTTTTATAAAAATCAGACTGAATAAGCCGAATAAATTTGTCCTATTTCACCAAGTCTCCTTTGGTAGAATAGCAAGTCCACTTCTTGAACATCGGGAGGTCTTGGGATCCATCCCTGCCAAAAGCAGGAATGTTAAATTTCTTCTGAACCTATCAAAAAAACATAAATAAATTTGTTTTTCAGTCGGACTCTTGCAACCCTTACTTATCAAAGAAATGGTCTCAATGGCTGACCAAATCAGATATGGGACCATTCAGACCCATTTAAGTGTATTAAACAAACCCCAACAAAAAATGGCAGGATAATATTGAACAATGGTAGCAGCATTACATGAATAAATCCTCTTCAAACCAAAAAACTATGAAAATCACATCTAAAGAAAAATAGTGAAATCACTGGCGCAATAATCAGACAACAATAAAAAATACATTAACATCCCGATTATACATTTAACAGTTCCATTCAGAGCACACACCTAGCGTGTTAGGGGGTGTTTAATACTCGATATGAATCTGAATGAAAAACAAGTGCACTAAATGGCTGACCGATTCAGCCATTCAATCCTAAACAAAGTGATATTGTAATCGTGAAAAGAATCAAATTAAACCTGGATATTGAAAGCATAGAAAGAATCAAATCAAACCGGCAGTGCTCACTCAAACACAAGTTATGTTACATTACAGTTCTTCCCTCCTATTGTCCTAAAATAAAATTCACAAATTAACTTACTCAAGAAAATTGTAAAAGACAAACTCCACAAATACATGTAAACAAAGTTTCTTACCAACATTTATTCTTTCACCCATCAAGGTTGAAACTCAAACACAAACATTCCAGGAATAATTCATGATTATCCCATGGCATACTTCTGCGTCCAGCTACGAGCAGTGGCTTCATATTTGGCTCTGTCAATCTTATACATGTGAGCAATTTCTGGGACAAGTGGATCATCAGGGTTTGGGTCCGTCAATAGGGAACAAATAGACAGCAAAACCTGACACAATAAAATATCCAGTTCATACTAGCTGCCTAAACTCCACTGAGTATCAGAAATTTGAAGCTATACATATTCATTGATAAGGAAAAGTAACTATACAGCCGTCCAAGAGTTCTTTAAATGCCAAGATTTGAACACTGATCTAACAATTAATGCAACAAACTCTACGATGAAATCAACTAAGAAGCAATTCACACAAATAGAATATGGATGTCCCATGATGTTTACAACTAACAATTTAGTTAAATTTTTTCTTTTGGTAAGCGATCCTTTTAACTGTTGTTATTCTCCAACTTTTATCATGTTTGGGAGTGGGATGGTGGATTAAAGGACCCATGGAATCAGAGCTTCGTTTCTTCCCTCATCCATGAAAATCATAAATAGGTAAAAAAAGACTACACGATGACAAGTGATATTAAAAATTTTAAACTATGTTGCCATTCTCCAACATTTATCACGGTGGAGGAGAAGGACCATTGAGTCGGAGCTTCAATTTTCCCCTCTTCCATGAAAACCGTAAAAGGTAAAAAGACTAGATAATGAATAAGTTGAAAGTTGCAGCATGAAAATTCCTCACCACACATCTGGTGTGACTTCTCTCGGTCCCACTAATAAGTTAAAACTTGTGCCCCTATTATCTAGTAATATAGTGTATGCCGATACAGCTGCGATTGCCAGTTTTAGACTATAATATTTTACCAAATTGCTCCTGCACATTTCACTTCTCTGCAATCCTTCATAAACATAAATTTAAACAATTCAGCACCTATACAACTTCATATTCTCTCTTTCTCCCTCTCTTTTCACATTTAACATTGAGAAATGTTTTATATTACAACTCTTTGTAGACATGAACCATCATGAAACCTTGTCTACATTTAGGTATATATGATTGCAACTTATAGATAAGAAAATCTGCATTAGGAATTTGAGACCTTGTGCGCAACACAGGAGGCGGCCAGGCAGGAGAAGACTACTCACACTTTACACCCATCCCCCTCCCCCTTCCCCAGTATTCAACAACCATCATAAAACCTTGTCTACATTTAGATATATGTGATTGCAACTTATAGATAAGAAAATCTGCATTAGGAAGTTGAGACCTTGTGTGCAACATAGGAGGCCAGGCAGGGGAAGACTACTCCCACTTTACACCCCCCCTAGGGTAAGCTACCATAAGAACCAATCAATTGTGCATGTTAATAAGGACAGTAGGTACTATAGGTCATCATTCCAGAATACCTTTCTGACATCAATAGCGAGCAGTGTAGAATGAAAGTTACCCAAGCTTTGAAGTTTATAAAAGCTTATAAACTATGGAGCTTCAACTTGAAAAAGTTTATAAACTGCTCAAACTAAGTTCAAAAATAAGAAAAAAATTCAAGCTTTCAAGACCAGCAATGATCATTTGCTTGGGAATTGTTATAGGATGATCCGTAGTACCGTAATAGGAATTTGTTGTTTCCAGGATAAAACGGGAGAAGAATTATAATATCAAGTACAATACTCACCATGAATAGAATCCCTGGTTGAACATGGAAAAAACTCTGCCAATGCTATCTATGGGAATTTTTTTCAAATCCTAGGAGATTGATACAAAACTAAAGAGTAATCAAATCAAACAATCCAACAATTACAGGGACATATAATAAAATATTAAAACACTACAGCCCAAACACATATATTTAATCTATTTACTAGGAAAACATAAAACAATGATCTCAACAGAAGGTAAACAAAATTGATTGTGTTGTGCTATATGAAGGGCGTTTCCCCCTCCTGAAATTGCTTTTAGGTGCTGCGCGTGAGATATACAACATCTGAGGTTCGTACAATTGAGTCATTGGGTTCCCAAAATAGTGGGATAAGATTCAAATACCAGTCCCCTGAAGGGCCTGGACCAAGGAGACTAAACTGAAGAACTGAAAGAATATGTAGACAAGGAGTCTCATGGGAATAAAAGGCCATAGTGTTGTGGAACCAATTACTTAGTGGACATGATTGGTTAATTAGCTTTGGACATCCTTCAGTAGCAAGAACCATACATGTAAAAATAAACCCACTTTAAATGAAAAATATTCCCACGTGTCCAGAAGTTTATTGAAACAACCATGTGGCATAGCTCACAGTTTCTAACTACTATCATAATTGCTATACACATGATCCCTGACCAAAAGTAAGAAAAGCTAGTTAGATCAAACCTTAGATATTGTTAATGCTGGGCTCCAATGTTCTTTGAGGATATCTAAACAAATACTTCCATTGCTATTGATGTTTGGGTGGAAGACCTTAGTTCTAAATGCAACCTGGAATATTAACCACAGAAGCTTCTCAGGTTAGAAAACTTCAGAGATATATCCATCAACATTCATAAAACAGTAACATCTATGAATAGATATGCTTGCAAACTAATGCATGAAACATGTGTACTCTACAACTTAAGATCATATTCATACTATACAATCATACATAAAAGAAATGAAAGCGACCAGTGTGCATGTGTATGTCAGGGAGAGCACGTGTGGCCATACTTTCTCCCTATTCTTCTAATCCACACAAGAAATATGTCCAAGACTTGAAACAAATTTTAGATAATACAACTTATATAAAGCCTTATAAGCAACTGCAATCAAAATCAAACATCGCTTTCCCTATCAAGGTCACCCCTCACTTGGCAACGCTCAAATGCTTGACGATATCGACTTGCTGCAAAAACTAATCATTCCCCAATTATGTTAATCTATTCAGTATCATAACCCATACATTCACTATTGATTTTTTCTTCATGTTCATCATACCATCCTATTGACTAACTTACCTTTGCCATTGATACTAAAGGTAATATATGTACCCATGTGGCCGTGGGCTTACAGAAACAGGAAACTTGATCTTTTCAGGTCAATGTAGAGCAGTAAACTAAGAACTTACGGCTTCAAACAGCAGACCTACTAAAGAGATGTAATTCCAATTGTTTATTGCATAATGAAATTTTCTCTATTTTATCTAATTGTGAGAGAGGATTCCTTCTCCTTTTCTGCCAGGTTTACCGTCAATACCACGTAAACAGAATAAAAGCAGCTTAATCAATATGCTAGTCCCCTTATACAGTTATACTTCATACCTATCCTGCCATAAATCAATTATTTTCAGTTATCAGATGGTAAACCACCAGAACAAAAAGTACCTTTGGAGGCTTAAAAGGATAATCGGGAGGAAAATGAATGGAAACTAGAAACACGCCTCCTGAATATGGGCTGTCAGTAGGTCCCATAATAGTTGCTTGCCAATGGAACATATCTTCAGCTACAGGACCTAGAATACATAAATAGTGCGGATGTAAATCAGTACAGAAAGTCACCCGGGGGGGGGGGGTTACTAGAAATCTAGATGAGACCAAATAAAAAGTAGAATGTAAAGTGTAAACAATCAAATGCACAATGGCCATCCAAAAGTTTAAAATAGTTTTTCATGCATATTTAAAAGAATAATTTAATCACATGTTGTAATCCCTACAAGATAATTCCTCTCCCTCTCGTCTTCCCTCCAAGAAAAGAGAGAATGAAAGCATCCCGCAAAGCCTATTAAATTGTAGAAATTGTATCCCAAGTCCAGGGAATGCAGTACAAGACATGGAGTCTTAAAGCATTAAACAAGTTCAGAAGAGTGAAACGCAAAAGAAATATATTGCGTTAGTTGCAATAATCAGAAGAAGAAGCCGAAGCATGTTAAGCATTCAAAATCCAATCAGTAAAAGCACAAGAAAAGATAAATTAAGAGAGACATTTTGTGTTATGTATGCAACTTGCTAAATATATCATACAGAAAAGAGACCAGGACCCGGAATTAAATACTTTCTGTCTATATCAAAGTACTCTCCTGGTCCGAAAAATTGGAAAATTGGAAAATTGGAAAAATGAGTCCTACCATCTTAGTAATTTCCACTGAAATTCGAACTCCTTTTTTATAAAAAAAAAAATGGACAGAGGGGATATAACAATGACTGCCTTTTTCCACCTTCAATTTTGTTTAGGCTTAAATACCAAATATCATTTCACATCAAAAATAGATACAAAAGTTCAACCACAATAAGTAGTGAGTATTACATATAATTAAAATGAAGAGCATATGGAGATATACCAGCGCTGCATGATGTAGGAGGATCCTTCTGCAAATCCTTGAGCTCCTTCAATATCCTTTTTGACGACATTAACACAAAAATATACCCCTATAACCTAACCAGCAACAGTGCTGTTAATTACTACATCAGTTTGGTCAATCAATATACCTTAAAGCCTAAATAGAAACTAACAAATAAATCCAAGCATGAATTAAGTAACCAAACAATCAAACAAATGGAGCTAAACAATAGTTGCACCACAAATTTCAAGATCTAACTTATTCTTTACACAATAATAGAAAGGAAATGGAAGGGAAAGAAAACAAAAAAAAACATAAAATCAATACCAAGCTACACAAAACATATACAACTACGAACACGTATACAATCATACTATACATATAGAGAATATCAGAATACCTGATAAGCAGGAAGACGTGTGGAAGTGAATGATTGAACCTTGGGGAATTTAGTGCAGAAGGGAGGAGAGCAGATTTAAGAGCCAATCTTGGTGAAGGAGTAAACTGTATTAGCACTGTTTGGGTTAAATACATTTATTTACCGTAAAGTATAAGCCATCTTATAAAATTAACCATAATTTATAAATGTTGTGAAATGATATATCTATCTATATATATATCTAATAAAATACAAATGATTTTGAATTTTTCGTTCACTCAATAAATCATCTGGGCCGTCCAAAGTTTGAGATAAATCTCACCGTTCATACATCTATCTAATAAAATACATCTATCTATCTAATAATCTAATAATAATTTAATAAAATACAAATGACTTTAAATTTCCCGCTCACTCAATAAATTATTTTGGTCGTTCAAAGTTTGAGATAAATCATATTATCCATACAGTGCCGGAGGCACGGGACCCAGCTAGTATATATATATTGGTCGGGAGTGTTTTTACCGACCCTCATGTTGGCTGTATGTCTGAGCTGGAATCGAAGGAGTTGGGCCGATATGGCCGAAGACATACAGGAGGTCGAGGACGTTCGGGTTCGGATACCCGAGCCCAATAGGCCGGGATCCTGTGGTGATCATGGAGGTCGGGGTCGGGTCTTCGCGTCCTCGGGATCGAAGCCCAGACCGGTGTTTATGATGCTTGATAGGTTGGGCATATGCAGTCGGACGACCCACATGCAGAGTTGAGCGTAATAAGGGGGTCTACGTGGTTAAGGGTCCTAACCCTAATCATATGCTAACAAGGCAACTCCAAAGGTAGTGTTGGAAAGGGATTCCACTTGCACCTTTTAAGGAGATTGTGTTGGACCCAAATATGGGTAACTACCATATTTAGAAGTCCTATTCCAACTCGGAGAAGGAGGCTAAGGCAGTGAGAGTACTATAAATACCAGGCCAATGTTACAATTAATAGGTAACACATCTTTGAGCACTAAACACTTAAGCCTCCATTGTTAAACCTTGTGAATGGCTTGTACTTATTCTCACACCGGAGTTATCCCCCGGCGACACGGCCGTCAAGCTTCTGTGTGATCTGTTATTGTGCAGGTTTCAGCGCGTGAATTATGTGATTGGACGCGTTGGCGTTAACATTGGCGCTAGAAGGAGGGCTTTAGTGCTTTTCTGGCAATCACAAACATTTTTCCGGCGGCAGGCTATGACGAGTAAAGGAAACAACGTCTCCGTACCGGAAAAGGCGAAGACCCAGCAGTCACACCAGACCACACAGGTGCGGGGGTCGGTGAAGGATCGACTGGGGTCTAAAATTTCGGAGGTTGAAGAGATATCGACTCCTGATCTTCGGCGAAAGCTCTTCCACAGTAGTCAACACACGTCTCATCAAGCGAGTCAGGCTGACGAGAGTCACTCTCGGGCCCTCGTGAGGCATGAAAGAGGGGAGGGTAGCCGAGACCAGCGAGAGTTTTTCCTGAAAAAGAAAATGGAACAGAACAAAGATTCCATATTGGCACTCCGGCTGCAACAGAAAGAACTCGAGAAACAGATAGCCAACATGGCCGAAGACCAAGAAGTGTGTTCTAAAAGGCGTAGGAATCGGAGCCGATCCCGGTCACCTCGACGGGGAGAGGCAAGAAGAGAACAGAGCAGGCACAGGAGTCGCTCTCGGGACGGCAGGGGCAGAAGAAGAAGCCGTTCGGCAGAGCGCAGATCAGAACATCCAGGCAGATCTGACCAGACGAAGAGGGATGCGTCTCCGGACTACGGGAGGGATAGACCCCGATCGTCCCCCTGGAAGGAAGGATCCGACCCCCTTGCCCGAAGAGTGGCAGAACTGGAGAAGTTGTTGGGGACAAAGAACTCAATGGGGACACCTTCGGCCTTTCTAGGATCCCCCTTTTCGCTTGAAATCAATCAAGTCACAGCCGATCCAAAAAAGAAGATGCCTCCGATGGAGACATATGATGGACTGGGAGATCCTTATGACCACTCGGATGGATACGACCGGCTAATGTCATACTATAGACATTCGGATGCAGCCAAATGTCATGTTTGCTACAACGCTAAAAAAGAGCGCCCGGGAATGGATGGGGGCTTTGGCAGCAGGATCAATCGGGTCGTGGAACGATCTTCGAGAAAAGTTCCATGCCCAGTTCAGAAGCAACCGAAGACGAGGAAAGATCACGGCGTCCCTCATGCAGGTCCGACAGAAGTCAGATGACACCCTGGGCCAATATGTAAAGAGGTTTCGGGAGGCGGTGGGGTCTGTAGCAGAGCTAAACTCTCTATAAGCCATGGGATTCTTCACCACGGGACTGGACATCGGGTGGTCGAAGAAGCTGGTAAAGGATCTGGTGATCAACCCTCCGGCGGATCTGATCGAGGCCTTCCATCGGGCAGAAGGGTTTATCGCGATAGAAGAAGCTTTGGGTAATTTTAAACCGCACTCTCAATCTTACGAGAAATCAAAAGATCGAGACAAACCAAGTTATCAACGTTCAGACAATAGAAAGTGGAGATCGGACCGACCGAAAAAGAAAAGCTACAACGGGAGAGGATCGGGAAGTAACCGACCTCCGCTACTTAATCGTAACGTCAGCAAGGTCTACACCCCCTTACTACAGGACGATCGAAGATTTTGGAGGAGATGAAGAATCAACCCTTCTACGAGCCCTGCCCAAGACGAACCAAACCCGGAAAGAGGGGTCGGGACAAGTATTGCGAATACCATCAGAGTATCGGGCACTCGACCGAAACATGCACCCACCTGATGGACTTAATAGAGAAAAATGTTCAGAATGGACAGTTGATACAGTATGTAGCCGGTCGGGGTAACGCAGTGGCACCCAGAGAAGAAAGCAACGATCACGATCAGGATACCCAGCCTCCGCAGAACCCTCCCGCCCGAGGCGTAGTTGATGTCATTTCGGGGGGTTCTGTCGGACGGGTATCGGGAAGGAAAAGAAGTGGGCATTTGGGAGCAGTGCTATCTGTTACGGGGTTGACTACCAGAAAAGATCGGGCATATCCTGGAACGTCTATCTCATTCTCGGACGAGTATTACCCGACATATCTCATCGAGCCACATGACGGCGCACTAGTGATAATGGCTCAGGTCGGGATAGTTGATATGAAACGGATGATGATAGACAACGGGTCCTCGGTCGATATCCTATATGCCCATGCCTACCAGAGGCTAGACCTATAAGGAAAGAAGATGGATCTAGGAGGGGAAGGACCCTTGTACGGTTTTAGTGGAGACCCGGTGTATGTGTCAGGTATCATTGAACTACCAGTCAAGTTCGGCACCACACCCAATCAGGTCGAAATAATGGTCAGATTTTTCGTCGTACAAGTAGATTCGGCATACAATGCGATCCTCGGAAGACCAACCTTGGCAGCCCTGCAAGCAGTAACGTCCATACCCCACTTTAAAATTAAGTTTCCAATACCGAACGGGATCGGGGAGGTAAAAGGAGATTTAAATATAGCCCGAAGGTGCTATCAGAACAGCTTGATTTCTTCAGGGGTCGGGGTCAGTAAGTAGAAACAGACAATGACCATTGAGATCGAGCCATTCACTGAGGGTAGTACATAACCGCTCGCTCTTCCGGCCGAGGAAACCCAGGATATAGAGTTGGTGCCAGGGAAGAAAGAAAAACTGATCAAGATCGGATCAGGGTTACCAGGACCTTTCAGGACAGGATTGATAGAATTACGCCAAGTCTACGCCGACATCTTCGCATGGGAGCCGAGTGATATGCCCGGGGTAAGTGAATCGATAGCCCTACACAGACTACACGTAGATCCGAGCAAGAAACCAGTTATACAAAAGCGAAGAATTTTTGCCCCAGAAAGGCAAAAAATAATCGATGAAGATATCGCCAAACTTCTGGAAGCCGAATTCATCTTCGAGATTGACTACCCGGAGTGGTTGGCCAACGTGGTATTGGTCCAGAAGCAGAACGGGAAGTGGAGATTGTGCATCGACTACACGAATTTGAACAGGGTATGCCCGAAGGATTTCTACCCTTTGCCCAACATAGATCAATTGATCGACGCCACTTCGGGATACGGTATGTTGAGTTTCATGGATGCATTCTCAGAATACCACCAGATTTCAATGAGTAAGGAAGATATCCCGAAGACCAGTTTCATCACACATCGAGCAATATACGCGTACAAGAAAATGACCTTCGGGCTATTGAATACCGGGGCGACTTATCAGCGGATGATGAATTTTGTGTTCACAAAACAGTTAGGGAGAAGTATGGAGGTCTACGTAGACGACATGATCGTGAAAAACATGTCAGTCCGTGACCATCTCGAAGACCTAGAGAATTGTTTCGAGACAGTCAAAAGACGCAAGTTGAGGTTGAACCCGACTAAATGTACGTTCGGATTGGGATCGGGAAAATTCCTCGGGTATTTGGTCAGTAAAATGGGAATAGAAGCAAACCCAGAGAAAATCCAGGTCGTCCTGGATATGAGATCTCCGAAGTCTTACAAAGATGTGCAGAGAATGACAGACCAAATCGCGGCCCTTCGAAGGTTCGTCTCCAAATCGGTTGAGAGATGCCTTCCTATTCTTCGACACCTCAAAAGGGCCCAAGAACGAGAAAAGCTTTCAGTGGACTTCGGAATGCGAAGACGCGTTCCAAGGGATCAAACGATATTTTTCTTCGGCACCACTGCTGATGAAACCGATCCCTTCGGAACCAGTTCCCAGTATACTACGTCAGCCATGTGCTTCGAGACGCAGAAATTCGATACCCGAACCTGGAAAAATTCACCTATGCTTTGATCATAGCAAGCAGGAAAATTCGGCATTATTTCCAGGGTCAGGTGATGGTGGTATACACGGATCAGCGGTTAAAGAAGATTCTACATCGACCAGAGGTTTCGGGAAGATTAGCAGCATGAACAATGGAACTGACACAGTTTGCATTGGAGTATCAACCCCGAACAGCAATCAAAGGGCAGGCATTAGCAGACTTCGTCGTGGAATGTTCGTTCACAGAATCGGATGTGGGATCGGTGACCGAAACGAAACCCATAAGGGCTTCATGGATACTATATGTCGATGGCTCGTCAACGTCGGACATCAGAGGCGTCGGGGTCATACTGACAAGCCCCGAAAGGTTCAAAGTCCAACAAGCAATTCGGTTTCAGTTCAAAGCGACCAACAACGAAGCAGAATACGAGGCCATTCTAGCCCGGTTGAAGTTGGCCCGAAGCTTAGAAGTACAAAATCTAGTCATCTATAGTGATTCACAGTTGGTCATCAAATAGATATCGGGGGAGTACGAAGCCCAGAGGAAAGAATGACGAAGTATTTAGCCGAAACAAAAAATAAACTAACATACTTCAGCTCGGTCAGCTGTCAGGGAGTAGATCTATCCGACAACACAGTAGCAGATGCCTTGGCTCGACTGGCAACGACAGAAGCAAGTTCCTTTAGCGGCTCGGTTTATCTGGAAATATTAGAGCAGCCAAGTGTTCCGAAAGAGGAAGCACTATGTGTGGATCGGCTGGACTCCTGGCGTGAACCTTACATTTTCTACTTGGCAGATGGGGTACTGCATTCGGATCGCATTCTAGCAAAGAGGATCAAGCATAGAAGTTCAAACTTTATACTCATCGATGGAGATCTGTACCGAAGGGCCTTCAGCTCGCCATTACTCAAGTGTTTAACACCATCAGAAGCGAATTATGCACTTCGGGAGGTACACGAAGGGATTTGCGGGATCACATGGGGACCAAGTCACTGGCACATGAAATTCTGAGGCAAGGGTATTATTGGCCGACCATCTACACAGAGGCCAAGGAACTCATCAAAAGATGTCCCAAGTGTCAACTGAACAGCAATATCCCACATCAACCACCCGAAGAGCTTTACTCAGTCCTATCCCCGATCCCCTTTGCAGTATGGGGAATCGACATCCTAGGGCCTCTGCCGAAGGCCAAGGGGCAAATCAGTTTTATAATAGTGGCTATTGACTACATGACGAAGTGGGTAGAAGCCAAACCGCTACAAAAGATCACCGAACAAGAATGCCTGAAATTTCTGAAAGAAGGAGTAGTGTATCGGTTCGGCATTCCGATAGCAGTAGTTTCGAATAATGGCAGGTAGTTCGTGGGATCTAAATTCGAAAGTTTTCTGAAAGAATTGGGGATTCAGCACCGGAAGACTTCAGTTGCCCACCCCCAATCAAACGGTCAAGTAGAAGTGACCAACTAAACCCTACTCAACGGAATAAAATGAAGATTGGATGAGTTGAAGGGTCGATGGCCTGAAGAACTACTCAGTGTTTTGTGGGCATATCGGACAACTCCGAGGACAACAACTGGAGACTCTCCTTTCCGACTGGCTTACGGAACCGATGCACTCATACCAGTCGAGATCGGGTCCCCCACTCTTCGAGTTAGTCTGTACAAAGAACTATCCAACGATGAAGGTCTGAAAACAAATTTGAATCTACTGGATGAAGCCCGAGACTCGGCCATTCTGAGATTGGTTATTTATCAACAGAGAATATCCCGACACTACAATCAGAAGGTGAAGCTGAGAAGGTTTGAAGTAGGAGATTTTGTGCTGCGGGAGATAGAGGCATCAACCCCCCAGAACACAGGCAAGCTAATGCCTAACTGGGAGGGATCTTATGAGGTAGTGGATGTGCTGAAGCCAGGGACTTACCGGCTTCGAGTAATGGATGGGTCTGAGGTAAAGAATACATGACATGCTGGAAGACTTAGAAAATATTACCAGTAAATGCATGTCTATTCTCCCCTTCATTTATATAATTTATGCAATTTATCAATGGAATAAAAACTTCTCTTCGAGAAATACTTGTACTTCATTTGAATTTGTACTGCTTTACCACTCAGACACGTTTCAAACCTAAACTGATCAGACAGTCTGGAGGGGCCTAACTGATCATAAAAGGTCACAAGTATAACTGATTGACAAAGTTACACATCCGATCAGATAAGCTTCGAGCGTAAAACGATCAGGTAGTCTGAAAGAACTTAACTGATCGATAAACGCCACAGGTATAACTGATCGATAAAGTTATAAATCCGATCATGTAAGCTTCGGACATAAATTGACCAGACAGTCAGAAATGACCTAACTGTTCGATGAAAGTCAAGCAAAACTAATCGAGATAACAACTTAGAACAATTTTTTACTATTCATATCAAACATGTCTTATAATTCTCGATCAGACAGGCTTCGGGTACATACACCACCGACCTAACTGATCGGACAGATTACAAAACTAAGAAAAGAAAAAATTACAAGTATGAAAAAACAGATACTAAGGGGAACTAAGGTGGACCGTCATCTGCTTTGGCATCGGATTCCTCATCTGAGGAATCAAGGATTGAGGCATCTAGTTCAGCATCAACAAGCTTCGCTCGGCCCTTCTCCCGATAAGTTTCAACACCCTCGGCAAACTGGGCCATGATCTTATCAGTCAAGGCAGAAGAATCTTCATATTCTTTAATAGCTGCCTGCTTGATGACAACCTGCTCCTCTAACAAAGCATTGTTCGACCGGATCAGCGTCCTTAGCTGGTCATGCATTGTGCCGACTTGGTCCTCGATGGTGTGAAGATTCCCCACCAAGACCTTGTTCTCCTCGGCCAGCAGATCCTTGTCTTGCATAAGCTTCTTGGCATGACCGTCGAGACCGACGAACTCTTATTGAAGTAAAGAATATTGCTCTTCGAGTTCGGCAATCTGACGTTCAGCCTTTGTCATCTTGTTTCGGGTATCAGCGTGCAAATCCATCTCCCTCTTCAGTTCTGAATCACGACCTCGTAACTCGGCTTCGAGAAGCGACACATCATGTTTCAGCTGATTTTTTTTCTTAGTGGTTCGGGCAAGAGAGGGGATGGCCCGAGCAAGGATGGCATTGGCCTAAACATAGAAGAAACATCAGATATACAAAACACAACCTAGCGGTAAAGGGCAAAATCTTTAAAGCTGATTGAGAATATCTGGGTTGGAGCTCTGATGTAGGTAACCAGATACTCTTCCGACGAATAGTTCTTGAACCGCTTGTCGTCGCTAGGAAGCTTGAAGTGGTCGAACAAGTTAAAAGGGAATATGTCCCCAGAACTCTTCGACCAACAGGTAGTTGGCGACCCTTGGGAAGAACTGGCCTTGGAGGTAGGAGTGGACTCAGGGATCGGGCCATCCACCACATCAACTGGAGTAGGGCCTTCGATCAGACGGGGTTTCTTCAGTGGAGGTTCGAGGGGCCGATCTTCTGCCCCCTCCAAATCCTCAACCACCGTTACTATGGTATGAGGGGGGGGGGAGTTGGTTTTAGAGCTGGTTTTGGCTGGATCACAGAAATGGCCTTGGAGGGGGCTCGGGCAGAAGAAGGCTTCTTTGATTTTTTTCAGCAAGGCCATCTTATCAGCCCCTTTCATCTTCAACACATTCTTTGTGGAAGGTTCGGTTTTGGATGATGCGAGAATAAGATCGGTGGATGACCCGACAGATAGTTCAGTAAGGAGAATAGTCTCATCTTCGGGAGAATCATCAGCAGCAGGAGGATGGATGGGTTCGGCAATGATCGACAGAGGGGTCAAGGACGCATCAGCCTCATCGGGCTTGAAGATAGTCATTACAACAGAAGATAAAGAGGTTAATAAAAAGGCAGTAGGGGGTCAGGAGGGGAAGAAAAAGAGATCGGGATTGTTACTTACAACCATGTTCGTAGAGCTAGGATTCGTTGGACACGATCCCAAGACCCCAACTAGTTTACTTCAGCAGCGAGTAGAACTTCTTGAAGGTGGCAGAGCGACCCTTCGGGAACTTAATTACCTTCAAGGGCTGATCCTCGGGACAGGCCCAGTCCGGTAAGAGGTTGAGGTTGGTTCCCTTTATGAAGAACCACTGTTCATGCCGCCCTTTATTGCTCGAAGGGGTCTTCACAAAGGTGGCTCGGCCAGGCACGCGGTTCAGATGGCGTAGGCCAGGTTCCTTCGATCGATCAACAGAAAATAGGACAAAGAAGAAGTCCAACCCCGGAGTGATGCCGACTTCTTGGCCCAGGGCAATGAAGTTGATCAGCTGGATGTAGGAGTTCGGAGCCAGCTGCGAGAACCCGATCCCGACCAGATAGAGGAAGGAGGAAATAAATTCGTGGAGGGGGAACCGAACTCCATACTTCAAGGCAAGGTTTTTAAACCCGGATCGGACATCGAACCGGAAAAGTTACTGGGTGGATGGGTCACTGGTCCAACCAGTGGTCGGACCGTTATTGACCCAGTGACATCATTAATATGTAATAACTAATAAATAATTAATTATATTAATTATTATTATATATTGTATATAATATTTAGTAAATATGTAAAATTAATCAATTTATCTACAAAAAAAAAACTAAACATCTCTAAGATACATTCAAATTCCGAAATTCAACCACAAGTTCAAGTGTTTGATTAAATGAATGCAAAAATATGTAAAATACCAAACAAAGTCTCAACAAAATCACTAAAATAAAATAAAATCCGTAATATTTTTTTTTAATCTTTAAGGAGAGAACAGGTCAATCCCGTGAACCGGTCACTGGTTCACTGGGTCAACCGGTTCTGAACGGTTTTTGAGCAGAAGTGGTTTAGTGGTCCAAATCGGACCGTTGAGTGAACCGGGTCCGGTTTTTTCCGATTTGACCGGCGGTCCGGTCCAGGTTTGAAAACCTTGCTTCAAGGCATAAAGATGGAAGGCCATCCAACCTCCTTCGGGACGCCAGAACATCCTCTTATTCGGCTCAGCCACCCAAAGCTTGTACTCTTGGGGATTATTGAATACGGTTCAAATGTCGAACAGCTGGGATTGGGTAATGGTCGACACAGTGTTGATAATTGCGTAGTCGGCCTCGAAGGCGTAGAGACGGCGAATTCGAGTATCGGCACTCTCAATAGGGATGTCGACCGGAGCCCTTGGTAACTCGACCTGGACCAGGTCACCGGAGGTGATGGTAGCGACGCCGGTGAGGATAACGGTTGGAGTGCTAGAATCAGCCATTTGAGGTGTTTTGGAAGAAAACGGGTAAGGATGAAGCTAGAACACTGGCAGGATGATGAAAATCAAAGGATTGGTGGAAATTGGATACTTGCCGGAAATCGCCCTTGCCGAAAAAGTTTTAGAGAGATTTGAAATGTTGAAGACTCGAAAAAGTGACAATGAAGGACTGATGGGGGCTTATATAACGTGTCTGGCCCGGTTTCTAAGGGCGACTATTTATGGCTTATATAGGTGTATCGGCTCATGAGTCGAAAATAAACCGCTTGGGTTCCCAAGACAGCTCATCATCATTGGGCGCGACTATTCAAAATCGTGACCTTTCAAGTCTCATGTCATAAATATTTTATAACAAGAGACTGGGGGGCAATGTTCGGGAGTGTTTTACCGACCCTCATGTTGGATGTATGCCTGGGCTGGAATCGAGGGAGTTAGGCCGATATGGCCGAAGCCCAATAGGCCGGGATCCGGTGGTGATCATAGAGGTCGGGGTCGGGTCTTCGCGTCCTCGGGATCGAATCATCCCTGCACTACGAGCCAATGATATTCTTTAGTATCACAACCACGAATTATCCATGCACTACGTGCCAAGGATAATTGTTTTTTCATCAATGGTCATGATCATGCCATAAAACTAATTTATCTTTGCACTCTTGGCCGAAGAGAACCCATGGCCATGATCATACTAAAAATTGTCCATCAATGCACTACGGGCCAATGAGGACTTTTACCACATCATTTGTAACATTACGGTCATGATTATACCGAATAATTCTTGGTCATAATCTTACCAAGTACATCTATACACTACGGCCAAAGATGACTTTCATAACAATATAAAATAAAGGATGATGACAATGACATAATAATTCAATAAAACAAGTTCAAGGATAAATTTTAAAGATTTATAATTTAATGTATCCAGAAATCAATAACGTCTAAATTGTCAACATGATACTGTTTTGTGGAGTAAAATTTAAGAATAATACTATATCAAAATAATTTGGACCGAAAAGAAATCAATTCTTGTCATGAATAGTGCCCCGGGTGAATAGTACCCATGAATAGTAACTTCGAGAATAGTAACCCCGTGAATAGTACCCCAGCATGAAAATGTTAAAACTTATCAAGAATGCTCAAAATAATATTTTCATGAAAAGATACGGGATGAAGCGCAAATATCAAGGATATTCTTCTAATTTTATGGATTATAAAATCCAAAACTTAACAAAATGAATATAGAATTCAAAATCTGAAACGAAATAATATTACTTACATACTATAGAGTATGGAAAAAATATCATTTTATACGAATAGTGAACAAAAATAACATCCGTTACGAATATTAAACGAAAATAATATTTATTTCAAATATTGAACGAATATAATATTCCTTACGAATATTAAATAAAAATAATATTTCTTTCGAATTTGAACGGAATAATATTCATACAAATACGAAAAATAATATATCTTCAGAATGTGAAATAAATAATACCCCTTACGAGTATTGAAAGAAAATAATTCTCTTCGTGAATACAAAAGAAATAATACCCCTTACGAGTATTGAAAGAAAATAATTCTCTTCATAAATACGAAATAAATAATACCCCTTACCTTAAAAAGAAGAGTATTCCAACTGGTATAGCGGATATATTCTTGAAGAAAACTTTTACTATTTTCTACACTCAAAGCTTTCTAAAACTCGAAAGAAATACTCTCAATATTATTGAAAAAGAATCCTCTTATTCTGGTGTGATTTTCAATTCTAAATAAGTATCCTATTTATAAGAGAATGGAAATGATACTATTTGAACGCACAGTGTACACAGGTTCACGGGCAGAATTCAAAATTCACGGACGAAGAAATTTTTTTGTATAACTTTACTATGCAAATACTATGCATAATAAAATATAATATATTCTGTTTTCATAAAAAACAAAACTTATAATATATATATATATATATATATATATATACAAACCACCCGTGAAATCCTTCCCCTGACATTTCATTTCATTTTTCTTCTAGTGGGCCCCACATGTGGCCCCCACCTTTATTATATTAAATAATTTTCTATCGATTATTTTAAAAAATGGGTAAATGGGGGTCCATAAAATAAGCAAAATTTACATCAAATACTTCATAAAAATTTTCTCAATATTTTGAACAACATTTATTCATCATTATTATTATTCGCAATATTTAACAACCAAATCGTTTTCAGGAAAGAGGGAGTTTTTCAATAAGGATTTCTCCCTATTGGCGCGCAATTAGGTGACCAAACCTCTCCTCGACAGAACTTTCTAGATATCATCAATATTATAAATAATAATATGAATAACTGTATCGTCTCAGTTATTGATTTAATAATATATAAAATATCGACAATAATTGAATCAAATAACGTGAGATATTATGCATCAATTATGGTAGGAATAATTGAAAAAAACTAAATGACTTCTCACGTAAGCATCAATAATCAATACCGTGTGCTACTATGCAACCACACATATTACTGTACTTTTATCATCGGGTAATTCAATAGTTAACTGTAAAATTTCTGTCGTTATTTTAATAAAAAGATATTTCTGTCGTTTTCCCATTCCGACAATAATTCCGCTGTGGGGTCCACCAATGATTGTGTCGCCGTACGAATATTTCCCGACCAATCGAATATAATATAACAACTTGCATACTTTGTAAAATTTATAAATATTACCCACAACTATAACATTATATCAAATCCACATTATAATATTAAAAAAATATTTCGAGAAAATTAAATCTTTATTCGTAAAATTTGGGGTCTTACAATCTCCCTCCTTATGAAATTTCGCCCTCAAAATTTACGTACGTACCTGGTATGGCGAACATATGAGGATACCTCGTCAGATTCTAACTCTTGAGGTATAACCTTTGAGCATAGAATATATTTCTTCTTATCCAAGATTTTAGCATGTATCTCCTCATACGTTAAATCTTCCACTATCTCGTCCAGTTCTTAATCAATAATGTGGTTCGGGTCTTCCACATATTTACGTAACATCGATACGTGAAAAATATTATGAACACGCGACATACTTGGCGGTAAACCGAATTTATAGGTCACAGTTCATACTCGATCAATGATTTCAAATAGACCAATAAAATCGAGGGTTGAGATTTCATCTCTTCGTCAATTCTTGATTCTAGAATAACGCACTCTTGAACCTTCTTCCTCACATTCATCAGCTCTGAGTTTGTAGCTTGAGCGGCTTTAACTTTATCAATTAAAGTCGGTTCTAATCGTATATTCGATATCTTCACGTAAGTTCTTGGAATGATTATGACGAGGAATTGTGTATTGGTATAATCATAATAATTAATACTAGCTGGGTCCCGTGCCTCCGGCACTGTATGGACAATATGATTTATCTCAAATTTTGACCGACCAAAATAATTTATTGAGTGAGCGATAAATTTAAAGTCATTTGTATTTTATTAAATTATTATTAGATTATTAGATAGATAGATGTATTTTATTAGATAGATGTATGAACGGTGGGATTTATCCCAAACTTTGGACGGCCCAGATGATTTATTGAGTGAGCGGGAAATTCAAAATCATTTGTATTTTATTAGATAGATTACAGATAAAGTCCTCTTTGGCCCGTAGTGCATAGATGGACAAGTGTATGACATAATCATGACCACTGGTGATTAGGGGTGGGCAACCGATAAAAATCGGCCCGAACCGGCCCGGTATCGAACCATACCGGTACCGAAATTACTCAAATTTTGGTACCGATACCAGAACCGATTGGACCGGTATACCGAACCGACGGTACCGGTTTGGTACCGATTTTTATCGGAAATTAATATAATTATTATTTTTATTATTATTTTATTATTATTATTATTATTCATATTTTTATTAATATTATTATTATTTTTATTAATATTATTATTATTATAATCAATATTTTATTATTATTATTATTAAATTATTAATAATACAAAAATTAGAAAATCGGTATATACCGGTCTGGTTCGATTTATACCGAACCATAAAAGTGTCAGACCGAAACCGGTACCGAAAAATCGGTATATACCGATTTTTTTGTACCGAACCGGGTCGGTTTATATTTATACCGAATCGACCGGTCCGGTTCGACAAAAAACCGAAAAAATCGAACCATTTGCCCACCCCTACTGATGATACAAATGATTATATTTGGCCCGTAGTGCATAGATAATTCGTTGATTGGAAATAATTATTGATTGGTGTTACATGGATAAAATATTGATGATCGACTTTTAAATCATAGAATATAGTAAACATCATGCTCTACTTGATTTTTCTAATAGATTGTTGTTTCCGCTGCAGTTGTACGTTAATCTAAAATTTATTGTCTATTGTATTCTATCAGATGTTTCCTTGTTGAGGACTAAGGATAATTTATTCTACATTATCTTGGTCATAATATACTTTATTGGGCTAGTTGAGCTCACCCTTTTACTTTTGGTTCCATTGTTCTTCTCAAGAGGCCAGAATGTAGTTGAGACTAGTCGGAGAGTGGAGTAATGGTCCAAAATAGTTATTATAGTAGTCATTACTACTTTGTAAAAAAGTGTGACAATAATTGCAATGAGAATTTTATTTGAGTTAGGATATTGTCTACGAGACAATATTTGTATTGAAACTCACAACTTATATTTTATCGTATTTTACACGACAATTAATAGTTGTATAAATGAAGTTTGTATTTGAATTTTGTACCATGTATTTGACGACTCAAAATAAATTGTATAAATCTATTTTAGGAACATCACATTATTCGTATATATTTGTACGTAATTGTTAATTGTGAAATTGAACAACATTAAGTTATATGTGAAAGGATAGAAATTTATTTAGTCTATACCAAGTACGGTGAGAAACTATGTTTTTGAGTTTTACAATGGAGATAAAAAGGGAAAAATAAATAAAACTGCTAAATTTTTTAAAGAGATAAAAGAGAAGAAAAACTAAACTCTCAAAATTGAGAAAATTTTAAAGAAAATTTATTGAAGAATTAAATAATGTATTAAAATGTCAAAAAAATTCAGTTCTCAAATAAGAGTATATTATATAATTTTATTAGGGTGAATAATAATATTTTTTGAAGTTAATTTTTTTTCCAGAACGCACAAAAGAAATTAATTTTTTTCCCTTCTCCTTTTTATATTATAAATTTTAGTTTTTTTCTCTCTATCCGAACTAAATCACAAGCACACGAAAGATTTACTGGTAATTTATGGAGTAATTTATTTATAATTTATGGTGTATTATCTTTTTGGGACCATACACAGACAGAGGGAGGTTCTAGAATTTTCAGGGGATAAATCATAAATGATATAACCTGTAAATTAGTTAAAAATAAGAATAAAATACACTGACACTGCCGGTAAATAACCATAATAACATTCACTTGTTTAATCCTACTAAGAAAATGGAAGAATTTGACAACCTGACAGCCATACAACATGCTAGCAAGGTTTCAATTAAGAAGTGGGGAAAACTTACCAGGCATGTAGAAATCAAATGAAATTTTCAGAACTTACAATGCAATCAAACTTAAAATTAAAGAGTTCCAGGGGAATCATGGGGTCTGCACATTTGAGTCCTTGGATTTGTTCTCTTCTGAAGACGGACGGTTCTCTGAGTCAGATTGCCGAATCTCTTCAATCATTCGAACGACTTCATTTATGTTGGGTCTCATGTCTGGCACCCTTACAACGCACGCCATGGCAATTTGCAGCATTTGCACCATCTCTTCTTCAATGTTTTGGAACCTCATCAATTCAACATCAAATACTTCAGCTGTCCATTCCTCCCTGACAACCGACTGGACCCACCTCGGGAGATCAACCATATCATCGCGTGTTGGTGATTGAATCGGTTGCTTTCCAGTCAACATCTCAAGTAGGAGGATACCAAAGCTGTATACATCTGATTTATGAGAGTGCTTCCGAGTTTCAATCACCTCAGGAGCACGATACCCTGCAGGCCGAGATGAAGTCGCAGGGAAGTTCATGAGAGGTGCTAAGCCAAGATCAGATACACAACCATCCAGATCTTGGTTGAGGAGGACGTTTGATGACTTGACATTGCCGTGAGTAAATTTACCACCACCTGCGGAATGGATATGGGCAATACCCCTTGCAGCACCCAGAGCTATCTTAGTTCTGGTGTCCCAGTCTAGTGGAGTTCTCCCAGCACCCCTAGTTCCTGAGATAAGTTGATATTCAGCAGGGAGGAAAATAAGGAATAGTAAACCTAATGTGACTGGTAGTCTTAATAAATATATGTTACCACACACTCCCTCCTTTTCAAATTATAAGATCATTATTGACTTTTAAAAATCAGTTTAAGATATTTTCAAACCCAAGATTGAGATGAATAAATCTTACAATGAGTAGTACTCTTTAGATAGTTTACGTTATTCATCATTGTATTGACTAACATTAAAGGGATTTATATATTTTGAAATTAAAAATGTCTTAAATTGACTTCAAACGGTCAATAATAATATTATATTTTGGAATGGGGGAAGTACTATAGATCCTCTTCAATAAAGAATACAATTAGTGACTAATCTGGGCAAGTTAGTATAACATTATAACATAATCTTTCACATTGAAGTGGTTCATATATACATATATATATATATATATATATAGGGTCCGGATCAGGTAAGGACTACCTTACGATACTAAAATGCGGACTTTTTTTTTTGTTTTTTTTAAAACAACTAAAAAAAAGTTTAATATTTTATGGAATTGTAATTTTTTTCATAATACAGTATTTTGGGTGTGATTTGGATACATTTAACAAAACAGGTATGTACAGTCTGTGCAGACTGTACATACATTTTTTGGTATAGGTATCCAAATCACGCCTAAAACATTGTATTATGAAAAAAATTCAGTTCCATAAAATATTAAACTTTTTTTTTAGTTATTTTTAAAAAAAGCAAAAAAAAAGTCCGCATTTTAGTATCGTAAGGGAGTCCTTACCTGATCCTCTCTGTATGTATGTATATATATATATATATATATATATATACACGATACAAGTCAATGCAAAACATTAAAAGGAAAGGTATAGCTCTATATCTGGGTGATGCAGCAAATTCAGTCTGGCAATAATATATTCCAGTTCAGAAATCAAAAAGGACAAATATATTGCATCTCAAGTTCTCAGCCTAACTTTTTATTCTATCTAACATGATTCAAGAGTGTTTCGTTCATTATTATTTTTTTCCATACAGTACGAGAGAAAAAGAAGGCTTTCAGAAAATGCTCAAGTAGAGTTCATCAATGTGCTTGAACTTGACCAACATTAATGACAGACATTTATGAAATCTTCAAAACAAAATATAAGAAAGGTTTAAAGGCATACCATGCAAGAGCATTGACAAACTACCCCCAGGGATATAATCATAGACCAGAAGCTTCTCATCCTTAGAGTAATAATATGCGCGCAGAGGCACCACATTTGGGTGTTGCCCAACTCTCCCTATGATGTCCATCTGCTGCTCAAAGTCTTTTTTCCCCACCACTACTTCTTTCAACCTTTTTACCACTACAGTCGTTGACTCCTCCAAGACAGCCTTATATGCAGTCCCATAACTCCCCTTTCCAAGCACTTCAGCTGAAGCCCTCAACAAATCCTCAAGATCAAAATTATAAGAACAGCCTTCAAAGAAAACCAGCTTGTTCTTTTCAGGCTCTTGCACTCCACTACCAAACTCCTCCTTGGGTTTCTCACTCCTTCCACCAGTAGAAGACTTCCCTTTCATCACACCTCTGCCATCACTCTCCTTTTTCTTCAGACAGCACAAAAATATGACCAGCATTAGAAGAAACACAACCACAGCCCCTCCAACTGCAATAGCAATAATAGCTCCTAAGCTGAGTTTCATTTTGGAGCTTTGTTCTTTATGGTCTGCTGATGGGGGTGGAGAATAAGTAGGAGAAGGAGAAGGTGGGGGGAGTATGGATGAACAAGAAGTAAGAGGGGGTCCACACAAGTTGGTGTTTCCTACAAAGGAAGAACTTGGGAACCCTTTGAGGGAAGATGGAATAGAGCCATTCAGCTGGTTATGACTCACATTTAAATGTCTTAGCTTTGGGAGGGTGACATTGGGAATGTGTCCGGAAAGGGAGTTGTTCTGAATGCTTAATCCAGTAAGTCCAGTCCAATTCTGAATAGCCAATGGAATGTTACCAGTTAAGGAATTGAATGAAAGATCTAGTATGTTGAGTTGGGGGGGAAACAAGGTTGGAATATTACCAGAAAAGTTGTTATGTTGGAGAAAGAGGTTATGAAGGGAAAGAAGGGAAGCAATATCAGAAGGAATGCTTCCATTAAGAGCATTTGATCGAAGGCTGAGAACTCTCAATGCATCTAACTTTCCAAGCGTGTTGGCTGGAATGGGCCCCACAAGTCCAACACCAGGGAGTCGAAGTGCAAGCACATGTTTGCCATCTTGAGTGCAAGTGATTCCTACCCAAGTTGTGCAAATGGAGGCGGAAGAGTTCCAGTTGAGCTTTCGACCATGGGGAACAGCAGAGGCAAATGCAAGAAGAGCTTGTTTGTCAGAATTCAAGTCACCAAAAGTCTGAGACAGAAGAGCAAGTATGATGAAGACGGAAATGATCGATTGAAAAGGAGAGCAGAATTTCATGAGGAATCGTTCAGATGTAAGAGAGTGAAAATGGTCTAGGTCTCTCAATTTTCCTGGTTACAGACAAAGGCAATGGAACAACATTAAGAATCAAATAGCAAGCTGAATAATTGATCATCAACCAAAAACTAAAGAAATTTAAGGGAACTTCTTATGGACGAATAGATAATAGCGATAACTAACCAACTTTTCATAAAATGGAAGGAAAAAATATAGGTAATGATTCATAACATGTATTGGTATGGATCAAAAATGGGCATACACTATCTCTATTGTTCAATATAGAAACCAACGGCCAATATTAGAACTGAAAAAATTCACGTCTGCTATTATTAATAGCGGACGACGGGTTACGTCCGCGGACAACAGTACTATTTTCAGCGGCATTCGCTACTATTTAGTAGCGGACGACACTCATCATCCGCTACTATTAGTAGCGGACGTAACCCGTCGTCCGTTATTAATAGTAGCGGACGTGAATTTTTGAATTTTTCAATTCTAATCTTGGCCATTGGTTCTTGTATTGGACGCTAACGATGGTGTTTGCCCATTTTTGATTCATAACAAGTACATCATTCCCCTATAGATATATAGATATACATACTCTCGCATTTGTTTATTCTCATGATGTGGAACCACAATCATCAGCAGAATTAAGAACAAAATTTGAAGCTATCACAACTTCTCTCAAAAGGGTAAACACCGATGAAATAAGCTCAATAAGCAACCATTTTTTCAGCTAAGAAGTCATTGGAAAATTCAGTACAACAAATCTTCCTAATTAATTTCTCATTTCCTTAAAAGTGTTCCTGGCAGAGCATGTGATTGAAATTCAGGTGCATTTGAAGCAGTGTAAGTTGTCAAAAACTCCCAAACTATTTAAAATGGAAAACGCTTAATTGTTGTAAAATAAAAGCAGAAGACGACATTTCCTTTGTCCTGGCTCCTGACATATATCTAAAGAAATTTCAGTAAGAGTGGGAAACTCAGTTTTGAAAAGACAGAGGTCAGGGCATATCACAATTCGCAAATAAACCAAAGCACACCACTTTGTTCTAATACCCAGCAAGAAAAAAAGTAGTAACAAAATATGCCTAATCGTCAATAAGTGGATCTAGTACTACAGAAAAAAAAATACTATAAATTTGGGTAATGACAATGTAACACACAAAACATGTTATTGTTAATTGAAAAATCTGTAATTGCAATTTTGAATTAATTGTCAAAGTGGATACAACAATCAATCAGATTCTGGCTTTTATGTGAAGAAAATTGCAGGGGGATACAACAGTCAAATTCACAGATGTATGGTGAAAATCAAGGTTGTTAGGATTAGGATACTTAACATCTTGGTAATGATTGTAAGAAATAAAAGTTCATGCTGGAGCTAAAAGAGCTTTAAGAAAGAAGCTCTAGAATTCCCACTATTTGAACCCCCAACTCATTATATTTGATTAGTAATTAGAGGGAGGATTTACTCCTCAGACAGTAGAGACAGAAAGAGAAAGCAGGATTCTAGCAAATTATCGCCCGGAAATGGGACATTCTCTAATGAAACTCAAATTAGACAGGGTTGGTAAACAACTCAAATAAACACAGAATTAATTAAGATCTGGAACCCAGTAACACAGTAATCATATGGGTTTACCTAAACTACAGCCAACTTTATAAAGGGGCAGAAAATTCGTTTCTACATTACATTATCATAACAATTATTAAATAAAACAATTAAAAATCTTAACCAAAAAAAACACTTGTAGTAAGAAGATTGTGAAAGTTCAACTTCCAACAAAGTTAAAACCCAACTAAAAATTTAAAAGTAAGAATTGAAGAAGAGCATTCAGGACCACCAGATATAACAATCATTAGAAATAAGAATTGAATTTACGCATCAGTATCCACTCAGATCTAACATTGAACACATTTAAGCACATTAGTTATGAAGTAGAGAGTAGACAGAAAAAGAGTAGTAAGAGTTGAACAAAATGAATTTTTACCTGGAGACATTGCATTGGGAGCAGGAGGAGCAAAGCAGTGATATTTAATTTATATTAATTATGTGAAGAGAGAGGCTCGACATTAGAAGGTTCAAAGTGAAGGGGGCAAGAAACGAAGAGAAAATCAAAGGGGGTGAGAATACGATGTGGCAACCACATTTGCAGGAGCAATAATAAGCCCTAATCAGCAGAAATTGAGTCCCTCTTGATCTAGCAAACTAGTAAATTCTTTACAGTAAAATCGAGCATTACGTACACATGAGTGTTTATATATATATAAATGTTATGCAAGTGTATATATATATATATATATATATATATATATATATAATTGGAGGTTGATGGAGAAGCTGCGTAGAGTTAATTAGATCTGTAAAAAGAGAAGGAATACTGGAAGAACATGAGGGGTGGGGGAAAACAGGAAAGGAAGGCTGGTCTAGCTAGTAGCTAGTGGTAATGGGAATACTAAAGTTAGTTTTTAGTAGTACAGACATGTCGTTATTAGAATTATTTATCATTTGTATTTATTATCATTATTTTTTAGTAGTATTATTCCTTTTCTAAATACGGAATTACTCCGATAAGAGTATCATCGACTACCAGCTAGGCCTGCAAATGAATTGCGAACAGGTTTGATTTGATTTGAGTTTGATTGAATTGTTTGTTCAGTCGAATTCTCACATAATATCTTGTTCGATTGTTCGATCGAATATGTTTGCTAATTATGCAATTCAGTTCTATTTGTTCACAAAGGGATAAATAACGTTTTGGTCACTGTATTGGGTCCGATTTTTATTGTGATTACCGAAATTTTTTTTGTTACAATCGCGTAACTATACTCTAAAAAACTTACCAAATAGTCATTCCTTACGATTTTCGTCCAAAAAATGGACGGAAGTGTTGAGTTGCTGATTTGACTCCGTTTCTTTTGTTGATGTGTATATGGTTTTGCCATGTGTATCATAATGTGTCAAGCATATGCTCATAAGCATTAAGAATAATTGTATCTTAATAATAATTTTAAAATAATAATAATAAAAATAATAATAATATTAAGAATAATAATAATAATTTTAAAATAATAATAATTTTTAATAATAATAATAATTTCAAAATAATAATAACAACAATAATAATTTTTAATTAATAAAAATAATAATAATTTTACAATAATAATTTTCTATCTAACAATTCCTGTAAATGGGATTTCTTTTTCTTTCTTTTTGAGCACAGATTATTCTCTTTAATTTCTGTCTCCCAATTCACTAAAATTATCTCCACAATAAAACCCAAAAATATGTTACAACTGATCTTGGTTCCTGTCTTCAGACTAAGAATGAAAGATTGATTTCACGAGCGTCATTCAGGGAGGAGGGAGAGAACAGAGGTTCGGCGGCGTCTTTAGAGAACAAAGGGTGAAGTCAGAGGGTGGGGGCGTCATTCAGGGAGTAGGGAGTAGGGAGGAGGGAGGAGTGAGAGAGATCTCAGATGTTTTGATGGTGGGTTTGGATCTGGGTTTCGTTTCAGATCTGGATGGTTAGTCTTTGCTTATGTTCAGATTCAGTGGGTTTCGTTCCAGATCTAGCATTTTGTTTTATTGATTATCTTTGCTTATGTTCAGATTCGGTGGGTTTGGATTGATGTTGTATTTCCGATCTGGTCTCATGGTGTAGTTCTTACTTATCTATGTTGCATGATCAGATTTGGGTAATGGTGTTGTTATTTGAGGTTTCATGTGGCGCTGGAGTTTTAACCGGAACCATGGTCCGGTGGTGGCTTCGCCAGAGCTGAGGGGTTGATAATAATAATAATAATAATAATTTTTAAATAATAATAGTAATAATAATTTTTACAAATGTATTTATATAAAATTAATGAATTTATATTATTATTTAATAATAATAATTTTTAAATAATAATAATAATAATTACAAAATTATAATAATAAGTTTTACAAATGTATTTATATAAAATTAATGAATTTATATTATTATTTAAACATTATAATTTTTAAATAATAATAATTACAAAATAATAATAATTTTTACAAATATATTTATATAAAATTAATGAATTTATATTATTATTTAAAAATTATTATTATTTTGAAATTATTAATATTTTTATTATTATTATTTAAAATTTATTATTATTATTAATACACATGGCAAAGCATATATGTACACATCAGCATTTCAAAATTATGTGTATGCAAAGTCAGCACTTCTGTCCGTTTTTTGGACGGAAATCGTAAGAAATTACTATTTGGTAAGTTTTTTAGAGTATAGTTACGCGATTGTAACAAAAAAATTTCGATAACCACAATGAAAATCGGACCCCAGTACAGTGACTAAAACGTTATTTATCCCTGTTCACAAATAGTTCGGTTCGAGTTCGATTTAAGTGATTCACGAGTAGCTCATGAGACGTTCGAGTATTTATAATATTTGGCCTAATTTTTACTTCAATACGTTCATGATGTTGGACTATATTCGTGAACATTATATGTTTGATTATGTTCGCGAACAGGCACATATGTTAGTTCGATCGTATTACTCAAATATATTCTAGTTTGATTTATTGCGTTCAAGTTTGATAAAGTTCGGATCGTATGCAGCATTAGGTAATGGGAATATAGAGTGCATATGGAGTACATTTATTTATCTAGAGAATTGAGGTTTTTATAAATAAAAATAGTAATAATTTTAAAAGATTCATTTCATTTCATACGTAGAAAGTGAGAAAATATCTCATTGTACTCATAAAAATATTAATTTTCTTTATTTATTGTGAGTTATTCCCTCATTCCTCCGTTCTTTTGTTTAGTCAAAATTCTAGCCTATAATTCTCTTAGTATAATTTTTCAATAGACCCTCCTAAATTTTTGCCTTCACGCTCTTTTTATTCTCTTCATGTGGAGTTTATATTGTCTTTTGTAAGAATTTTTCTTCACTTTAGAAGAGCTTCATTCAATAAATTATGCAAGTAAAAAGTGTTTCTATGGTCTCTAATCCCCTTACTGAATAAAAATACTCTATTCATTCTAAATATAATAATATTGTTATTAACTTTTTAAAATGAATTTAAGATATTTAAAACTTAAAATCAAAATAAATTTATTTAATTTCTATTCAATTTAATAATAAATATTATATACTATTTATAAAAAATTGTTGATTACAATAGTTAAATATTATTCTATAATTTTTACGAATCTTATTAATTTTGAGTATAAAAATTAATAATAATTTTATAAGTCGGAATATTTTTGAACATGCATTCACTATTGGGCTCAAGCCTCAAAGTGTAGAGTTGGGTTGGGGTTGGAGTGTATGTACAATAAGAACCCGAGTACACGATCAGGTTGGATCTCCCACGGTCCCACCTAATTTTTTTCCTTTCTTCTTCTTTCCCCCCCCCCCCTCCCTCCCTCCCTCCCTCCCTTTTTTTTTATTTTTTATACGTGATATGTGTGTCAAGTATACATACGTACGTATACAGGGCGGAATAGATATAATGGAAATGGTGAAATTCCAACAAATCGCTTTATTGAAATGTTAGGAAAAGTGGGTGGAACAGTCCAGAGACTAAAGTGTGGTTTCTAGCTGCTACTTATAACTTATTCCTGATATTATATAGTAGAAGCCAGTAAATGAGCTTGTAGTAAAACTCGGGAGTATACATGTATACAGAACCGATCAAGTGAGGGTTCCTTTACTTTGTTAAAATACGGACTTTTTTTTTGTTTTTTTTTAAACAACTAAAAAAAATATTTAATATTTTATGAAACTGAAATTTTTCCATAATATAATGTTTTGGGCGTGATTTGAATACCTATACCAAAAAATGGTGGTACAGTCTGCACAGACTGTACAGACCTATTTTGTTATACGTATCCAAATCACATCCAAAACATTGTATTATGAAAAAATTTCAGTTTCATAAAATATTAAACTTTTTTTTTGTTATTTAAAAAAAAACTCAAAAAAAAAATCCGCATTTTAACAAAGTAAGGGAGTCCTTACCTGATCCTGACCCTACATATATAATACTCACCCCTTACTAAAATATAAAATATTATTAATTTTTTAAAATTAATATAATTTAATTTTTTTAATTTTAATCAATATAATAATTAATATTATAAATTATTATAAAAAATTAATCTTTTAAAATCTATTATTTTATAATTTTGATAAATTAATAATTTTAATTTAAATTAATTTTTATAAGTCAATAATAATCTTATAATATATCACGTACGTGATGAACCAACTTATCATCTATGTATATAAATTTAAAATAATACTACTATCACATAAAAAAGGTCATATATGTAAAACCCCAACTTTTTGAATAAAGATGAATTTTCTATAAATATTATTTTTAAATATTATGAAGTGAAATTGATATAATGTTATAGTTGTGGGTAATATTTATAAATTTTACAAAGTACGCAAGTTGTTATATAATATTCGATTGGTCGGGGAATATTCGTTTTAACAGGAAATATTCGTACAACGGCACAATCATTGGTGGTCCCCACAACGAAATTATTGTCGGATTGAGAAAATGACAAAAATACTTTATAAAAATAACGGCGGAAGTGTAAGACCCCAACTTATTATAATTAAAATCGAACTTCCTCTAATTATATTTGTGAATAATAAGATATTAATTTGATATAATTCTCTGGTTATGGGTGAAATGTGCAAATTTTGCAAAATATGCAAGTGGTTATAAAATAATCATTGTTGTTGGGGAATATTCATTTGGTCGTGGAATATTCTTGTTGTCGGGAAAATTCGTACGACGGCGCAGTCATTTGTGAGCCCCATAACAGAATAATTGTTGGATGAAGAAAACGACAAGTTTAAGTTTTTATAAATAACGGCGTAGTTGTTACCGTTAACACTGTTGGAATACCCGGTGGTTAAAATACAGTAATACGCGTGGATGCACAATATTGATAAATTATCGATCCTTACGTAAGAAGGCACTACTCAATAATTGTTACAGTAGTTACTGTTCAATATTTTATTTTATTGATTCAATAATTGCTGCGTTGATATTTTATATTATTGTTGTTTCAATAATTGTCACTGCACAGTATTTCCCGTTATCAGATCAATAATTCATATTATTTGAATAATATTATTAGATAGCATTATTGGAAATGTCTAGAAAGTTCTGTCAATGAGAGGTTTGGTCACCTAATTGCGCGCAAATAAGGATAAATTCTTATTGGAAAGCCCCCTCTTTCCTGGGAACGGCCTGGTTGTCATAAATGTGATTCTGTAATATTATTTGTGAATAATTAATTATTGATTCATGTGATAAGAAAATATTTATTTTATGTGGATATAAATGTTGGATATATTTATTGTGGTTAAAGATGAAGGAGTTAATGTTGAGGTATTTTATCAGTATTTTTGTCGGAATGAATGTATTAAAAATTAAACAAGTGTTTTTGAAATATATTGTGTGAGTTGTAATTTTTAATCCAACCGTTGGATCGTTATAATTTTTGGATATGTTATACATATATAAGTTGAGTATATGTCCATAAATTTTGAACCGTTAAAAATGAACGTATGATTTGTTATGAATTTTAAGAGGTGACTGATTCAGAAATTAGGTTTATAAATGATTTTGGTGGAAAATTCTAGAATTGAGTGGGCCCCACTTGTGGTTAGTGAAGAAATGTGCTGAATTTATTTCAAATGTGATGGGTGTGAATAGTAGCAGGTAAAGCCATCAGGTTGTAGGTCAAGTCTGCTAACATTTTCCTATAAATAGAAGGCTAAGTTAGAATTAAAAATCACACCAGAAACAAGTTTTCTCTCTTTTTCTCTCTAGAATATTGAGTTTATTTTGTGAGTATTTAGATACTTTGTGAGTTTCTATTCATCAGTGCAAGTTTTCTTCAGCCTTATACCGATATTCCGATCAGAAGTACTGATATTTTGATGTAAGGGATGTTATTTTTCTTCATAAATGATATTATTTCTTCAATATCATTATACCGAAGTATTGATATGAATTTTTATCAAATTTAGAACTTTTTGTGTCGGGATTACTATTCACGTATACGGCATTATTCACGAATACGGCACTATTCACCGAAAAATAAAATTTTCTTCTTTTTATCCAAGATGCCTATTATGGTTATTATCTTTGATTGTATCCATGTTTTGATCTTTATTCTTGAATTTTGCTTCAAAATTGGTTATTATGGAGTATTATTGATCTTGGATAAACTGTTATACGAATCCCTATTATTTGTCCTTCTGTCTCACTGGATTCGTTTTTTTTAAAATATTTTTCATCATCCTCAGTACTAAATGATGATATTACTAAATATCTTTGGTCTGTAGTGCAAAGATAAATGATTAACTGATGAATATCTTTGGCCCGTAGTGCAAAGATGAACAGGTGTTGAGATGAACATGACCAACTGGTGATACAAATGAATATCTTTGACCTGTAGTCCAAAGATGAATATTTGATTAAAGATGTATATTGATTGTTGTTACAGGGATAAAATATTGATGATGAACTTTTAAATCTTAGAAGATAGTAGAACTCATTCTCTACTTGACTCTTCTAATGGATTGTTGTTTCCGCTGCAGTTGTTGATGTAAAACTTGTAGGCTATTATATTTTATTAGATTTTCCCTGTTGAAGACTAACGATAATTTGTTGTATATTATCTTAGTCATAATATTCTTTACTGGGCTAGTTGAGCTCACCCTTTTCCTTTTTGTTCCATTTTTCTTAGGAGGTGAGAACATAGTAGGAACTAGTCGGGGTACGGAGTGATGGTTCTAGAAAGATGTTTTAGCAGTTCTCACTATTTCTGCAAAATAATGTTTGAATAATTGTAACGAGGACTTATTTGAGTGTGGATATTGTCTAGAAGACAATATTTGTATTTAAACTCACAGTATGTGTTGTCGTATTTTGCACAACAATTGTATTATTGAAGTTGTAGTTTGCTTTCTGTACCATGTATTTGGCGACTCAGAATGGGTGTTGTATACCTATTTTGGGGGCGTCACATTTGGTATCAAAGCTTAGGGATATGGTCTCTGGCGGAGATCGGAGAATAGAACTAGGAGGGGAGAGATGTGTAAATCCTTCGCTAGTGTGTCCTATCTAAGCTTATTTGTTGGTCAGTCATAATATAGGGATATTATGTGATATGTTAATTTGTTTAATTAACCCTTGTTTTATGGAAGTATTTAAGAATGGCTGCTGAGAACGTTAACGATGGAGTGTATGAGACTGTGGAACAACCTTTAGTTACAAACCAGGAGAACGTGCAACAAGAAGGCAATATTTCTCCTGTAAACAACACTACCGAGCAAACGAAGAATGATGGAATGTTTAGGAGCTTTTTGCAGTTCATGCAAAACCAGACGAGGGAGACTCGTGCACAAAATACGGGTGGAATGATAGAAATGCGCGGCTTGTCACAGCCAAGCAGTTCAAGGAGTTGGGACCACCAGAATTTAAGGGAAAGCCGGATCCGATCATGGCGGAAACGTGGGTCAAGCAAATTACCAAGATATTCGATGTCTTGGGATGCACGGAGGAACATAAGGTTCCATTCGCCACCTTTATGTTCTGCGGTGAGGCAGACTACTGGTGGGAGTCTGTGAAGCGTACCCAGCCAGCCGCACTCAGCATGTCTTAGGAAACGTTTCAGAAACTATTCAATGACAAGTACTTTCCTGAAAGTATTCGTCATATGAAGGAGGTGGAGTTTATCAGACTGGAACAAAACAACATGATGTTGTCCGAGTACGAGGCGAAGTTTGCAGAGTTATCCAGGTTTGCACCTCATTTGGTTAAAAATGAGAAACGAATGACGAGGATATTTCTGAGAGGTCTAAAGCCCGAGATTCGGCAATATCTTATATCTCATAAATTTTCTTTATATTCAGATGTTGTAAACATGGCTCAATTATTAGAGAGAGATAATGAGTATGTTCAACCGAGGGACCACAACCAGGGTCATACCGGTGACAGCAGTCATCAGAGCGATGATAACCAACGAGGAGGGAAAAATACGAAGAAAGGCGGTAACCACTCGGGTGGTCATCGTAGCCATAATAATAGGAGAGGTGAGTCAAGTGGAAGTTTCAGAAAGAGGAGATTCAACAATGACGGGAAGACATCAACAACAGCACCAGCACCAGTAACAAATTCTAGGGAGGAGAACGACCGCCAGTTAGATGTTACAAATGCGGAAAAGAGGGACATATTAGCCTAAACTGTCCACAACAATCCAATGTATGTTACAACTGTGGAAAGGAATGCCACATAGCTCGGGATTGTTCTGTAGCAAAACCAAGTTCAACGGGGATGGTGACTCCAAGGGCTGTCCCGGATAAGTCGAAATCAACGGTTCTTAGAAGAGCGTTTGTCGTGACTGTCCAAAATACGAGGAACCCGAACGAGGTGATTACAGGTAAGTTAATCTTGAACTCTTGCGAAGTTTATACCTTACTAGATACCGGTTCTACCCATTCTTTTATCTCTCTTTCTTGTGCTCAATGTTTAAACTTGACTCAGGAGAAATTGGACTTTGACTTATCAGTTGAAACTCCGTTGGGTGAAACCTTCGTTACATCTACAGTTTATAAATCTTGCATGATCCAAGTTGGCACTATCACATTACCTGTTGATCTTACATCTTTAAAGATACTTTCTTTTGATGTGATTTTAGGAATTGATTGGTTAACCACTCATCATGCCAAAATTGATTATTTTCTTAAGATTGTTAGTTTTCATATCCCTAACCAACCTGTCATACGAATTCAAACAACTAAACCACTAAAATCAGTCACCATCATATCAAGCCATAAAGCTATTCGTTTATTGAAAAATGGATGTCAAGCTTTCTTAGCCCATGTTATGGATTTGAACAAAGACAAGTCAGATTTGAATAATATTTCTGTTGTTAGAGAATTTTCTGATGTATTTCTGAAGAACTTCCCGGTCTACCCCCAGAACGTGATGTTGAAGTCTTTATTGACCTTGAGCCGGGTACATAACCCATTTCTAAAACCCCATATCGAATGACTCCTATTGAACTTCAGGAGTTAAAAGTCCAACTACAGGAATTGTTAGACATAGGTTTCATTCGTTAGTACATCTCCTTGGAGTGCTCCTGTTTTATTCGTAAAGAAGAAAGACGGGAGTATGCGACTTTGTATTGACTACCAAGAATTAAACCATGTCACCATCAAGAATAGGTATCCGCTACCTCGTATTGATGACCTGTTCGACCAGTTGCAAGGAGCACAATTCTTTTCAAAGATCGATCTTTGTTCTGGATATCATCAGCTGAAGATTAAAACTGAGGATATTCTAAAGACTGTTTTTAGAACTCGGTATGGGCATTATGAATTCTTAGTCATGTCTTTTGGATTGACTAATGCTCCTGCTACTTTCATGGATATGATGAACCGTGTATTCAAAGAATATTTGGATCAGTTTGTTGTTGTCTTTATTGATGACATCCTCATCTATTCCAAAAGCCGGGAAGATCATGAACACCATTTGAAGCTGATACTTGAAAGGCTTCGTGAAAACAAACTTTATGCCAAGCTGAAGAAATGCGAGTTCTGGCTTGAGGAAGTAGCATTCCTTGGGCACGTTGTGTCAAAATATGGAGTATCTGTCGACCTGGCGAAGATTGAAGCAGTACAAAGTTGGGAGCAACCAAAGTCGGTGATCGAAGTGTGTAGCTTTCTGGCCTTAGCTGGTTATTATCGGAGATTCGTGGAAGGATTTTCTCGAATCGCTACTCCGTTAACTCAGTTAACTCGGAAAGATACAAAATTTGTATGGAGCGAGGAATGCGAGAAGAGTTTCCAAGAGCTCAAGAGGAGACTCATTTCGGCACCTGTTCTAGCAATACCATCTGGTACGGATAAATTTGTTATATACGGCGATGCTTCAAGCAAAGGGTTCGGATGCGTTCTCATGCAACATGGGAAAGTCATAGCCTATGCCTCACGACAACTCAAAGAATATGAGAGGAATTATCCTATTCATGATCTAAAGTTGGCAGCAGTCGTATTTGCGTTGAAAATTTGGAGACACTACTTGTATGGGGAGAAAGTGGAGATTTATACGGACCATAAAAGCCTCAAATATTTCTTCACCCAAAAAGAACTCAACATGCGGCAACGACGTTGGCATGAACTATTGAAAGATTACGATCACACTATTCAATATCATCCTGGAAAAGCGAACGTAGTAGTTGACGCATTGAGTAGAAGATCATATGCAAGTACGAGTGCGATATTGTTAATACAAAGGCCCATTCTGTATGACTTGAAAAGGATGGAGGTAGAATTAAAGACTCCAGGGACCCACATGATGATGGCGAATATACGAGTAGAACCGACTTTAATCGATAAAGTTAAAGCTGCTCAAGCTACGGACCTGGAGCTGATACGTACGAAGAAGAAAGTACAAGAAGGAGCTATTCCAGAAGCGAGAATCGATGAAGATGTAATATTTAGATTCAACTCCAGACTTTGTGTTCCTAACGATTCTGACTTGAAGCATAGAATCATGATGGAGGCACACAACACCCCGTTTGCAATCCATCCTGAGAGTACCAAAATGTATCATGATATTCGACATACATTTTGGTGGAACAATATGAAGAGAGAGATCGCTGAGTTTATCTCGAGGTGTTTAACTTATCAACGTGTAAAGGCGGAGCATCAAGTGCCAAAGGGTCCATTACAACCACTTGAGATTCCGAAATGGAAGTGGGAACACGTTACTATGGATTTCGTTACAGGTCTTCCTAAAGTTTCTCAAGGCATAGATGCGATTTGGGTTATTGTTGATAGATTAACCAAGTCTGCCTATTTCTTACCGATACGTGAGACTTATTCCCTTGAACGTCTTGCTCGCATGTACGTGAATGAGATTATGAGATTGCATGGCATGCCAGTATCCATAGTTTTGGATCGTGATCCAAGATTCACTTCACGATTTTGGGTTAACTTGCAGAAAGCTATGGGCACAGATTTACGATTCAGTTCAGCATACCATCCTCAAACGGATGGACAATCAGAGAGGACTATTCAAACCCTTGAAGATCTATTAAGACTTTTTGTCCTAGATTTTAAAGGAAGTTGGGATAAGTACTTGCCACTGGTGGAATTCTCCTACAACAACAGTTATCAAGTAAGTATAGGCATGGCTCCATTTGAGGCGTTGTATAGACGAAAGTATCGTTCTCCAGTATGCTGGGATGAGGTGGGAGAAGCAACGTTGTTGGGACCAGAATTAGTACTCATGACTACAGAAAAGATACAAATAATTCGACAACGTATAAAAATGGCACAAGATCGACAAAAGAGTTATGCGGATCTTCATCGAAAAGACGTAGAATTTAATATTGGGGATCATGTATTGTTACGTGTTGCACCATGGAAGGGAGTTACAAGATTTGGGAAGAGAGGAAAGCTCAATCCACGATTTGTTGGTCCATTTGAGATTCTTGACCGAATAGAAAATGTGGCCTATAGACTCGTATTACCTCCAAGTATGTCTCGTGTTCATAATGTTTTTCACATATCCATGCTTTGTAAATATGTGAAAGACCCGAACCATATTATTGCGTTAGAACTAGACGAGATAGCCGAAGATTTAACGTACGAAGAAGTACCTGTTAAGATCTTGGATAGGAAAGAGCATGTCCTACGCACCAGAGTTATACCGTAAGTTAAGATTTTATGGAGAAACCATGCTATTTAAGAAATGACCTGGGAGTTAGAATCAGAAATGAAAGCGAGATATCCTCACCTTTTCGAAACACCAGGTACGTATGTCAATTTCGAGGACGAAATTTCATAAGGTGGGGAGGTTGTAAGACCCCAACTTATTATAAATAAAATCGAATTTTCTCTAATTATATTTGTGAATAATATGGTATTAATTTGATATAATTATCTGGTTATGGGTGAAATGTGCAAATTTTGCAAAATATGTAAGTGGTTATAAAATAATCATTGTCGTCGGGGAATATTCATTTGGTCGTGGAATATTCTTATTGTCGGGGAATATTTGTACGACGGCGCAGTCATTTGTGGGACCCAGAATAATTATTGGATGAAGAAAACAACAAGTTTGAGTTTTTTTAAATAACGGCGTAGTTGTTACCGTTAACACTGTTGGAATACCCGGTGGTTAAAATACAGTAATACGCGTGGATGCACAGTATTGATGAATTATTGATCCTTACGTAAGAAGGCACTATTCAATAATTGTTACAGTAGTTACTGTTGAATATTTTATTTTATTGATTCAATAATTGCTGCGTTGATATTTTATATTATTGTTGTTTCAATAATTGTCACTGCTCAGTATTTCCAATTATCAGATCAATAATTCATATTATTTGAATAATATTATTAGATAGCATTATTGGCAATGTCTAGAAAGTTCTGTCAAGGAGAGGTTTGGTCACCTAATTGCGCGCAAATAAGGAGAAATTCTTATTGGAAAGCCCCCTCTTTCCTGGGAACGGTCTGGTTGTCATAAATGTGATTCTGTAATATTATTTGTGAATAATTAATTATTGATTCATATGATAAGGAAAATTTTATTTTATGTGAATATAAATATTGGATATATTTATTGTGGTTAAAAATGAAGGAGTTAATGTTGAGGTATTTTATCAGTATTTTTGTCGGAATGAAGGTATTAAAAATCAAACCAGTGTTTTTGAGATATATTGTGTGAGTTATAATTTTTAATCCGACCGTTGGATCGTTGTAATTTTTGGATATGTATACATATATAAGTTGAGTATATGTCCATAAATTTTGAACCGTTAAAAATGAACGTATGATTTGTTATGAATTTTAAGAGGTGACTGATTCAGAAATTAGGTTTATAAATGATTTTGGTGGAAAATTCTAGAATTGAGTGGGCCCCACTTGTGGTTGGTGAAGAAATGTGCTGAATTTATTTCAAATGTGGTGGGTGTGAATAGTAGCAGGTAAAGTCATCAGGTTGCAGGTCAAGTCTGCTAACATTTTCCTATAAATAGAGGGATAAGTTAGAATTAAAAGTCACACCAGAAACAAGTTTTCTCTCTTTTTCTCTCTAGATTATTGAGTTTATTTTGTGAGTATTTAGATACTTTGTGAGTTTTTATTCATCAGTGCAAGTTTTCTTCAGCCTTATACCGATATTCCGATCAGAAGTACTGATATTTTGAGGTAAGGGATGTTATTTTCTTCATAAATGATATTATTTCTTCAATATCATTATGCCGAAGTATTGATATGAATTTTTATCAAATTTGGAACTTTTTGTGTCGGGGTTACTATTCACGTATATGACACTATTCACGAATACAGAACTATTCACCGAAAAATGAAATTTTCTTCTTTTTGTCCAAGATGCCTATTATGGTTACTATCTTTGATTGCATCCATGTTTTGATCTTTATTCTTGAATTTTGCTTCAAAATTGGTTATTATGGAGTATTATTGATCTTGGATAAACTGTTATACGAATCCCTACTATTTGTCCTTCTGTCTCACTGGATTCGTTTTTTTTAAAATATTTTTCATCATCCTCTGTTCTAAATGATGATATTACTAAATATTTTTGGTCTGTAGTGCAAAGATAAATGATTAACTGATGAATATCTTTGGCCTGTAGTGCAAAGATGAACAAGTGTTGAGATGAACATGACCAACTGGCGATACAAATGAATATCTTTGGCCTGTAGTGCAAAGATGAATATTTAATTAAAGATGTATATTGCTTGTTGTTGCAGGGATAAAATATTGATGATGAATTTTTAAATCTTAGAAGATAGTAGAACTCATTCTCTATTTGACTCTTCTAATGGATTGTTGTTTCCGCTGCATTTGTTGATCTAAAACTTGTTGGCTATTATATTTTATCAGAATTTTCCCTGTTGAAGACTAACGATAATTTGTTGTATATTATCTTATTCATAATATTCTTTACTGGGCTAGTTGAGCTCACCCATTTCATTTTTGTTCCATTTTTCTCAGGAGATGAGAACATAACATGAACTAGTCGGGGTATGGAGTGATGGTTCTAGAAAGATGTTTTAGCAGTTCTCACTATTTCTGTAAAATAGTGTTTGAATAATTATAACGAGGACTTATTTGAGTGTGGATATTGTCTAGAAGATAATATTTGTATTTAAACTCACAGTATGTGTTTTCGTATTTTGCACGACAATTGTATTATTGAAGTTGTAGTTTGCTTTCTGTACCATGTATTTGGCGACTCAGAATGGGTGTTGTATACCTATTTTGGGGGCGTCATATTTGGTATCAAAGCTTAGGGATATGGTCTTTGGCGGAGATTGGGGAATAGAACTAGGAGGGGAGAGATGTGTAAATCTTTCGTTAGTGTGTCCTATCTAAGCTTATTTGTTGGTCAGTCATAATATAGGGACATTATGTGATATGTTAATTTGTTTAATTAACCCTTGTTTTATGGCAGTATTTAAGAATGACTGCTGTGAACGTTAACAATGGAATATATAAGACTGTGGAACAACCTTTAGTTACAAACCAGGAGAACGTGTAACAAGAATGCAATATTCCTCCTGTAAACAACACTACCGAGCAAACGAAGAATGATGGAATGTTTAGGAGCTTTTTGCAGTTCATGCAAAACCAGACGAGGGAGACTCGTGCACAAAATACGGGTGGAAATGATAGCAATGCGCGGCTTATCACAGCCAATCAGTTCAAGGAGTTGGGACCACCAGAATTTAAGGGAAAGCCAGATCCGATCATGGCGAAAACGTGGGTCAAGCAAATTACCAAGATATTCGATGTCTTGGGATGCACGGAGGAACAGAAGGTTCCATTCGCCACCTTTATGTTCTGCGGTGAGGCAGACTACTGGTGAGAGTCTGTGAAGCGTACCCAGCCAGCCACACTCAGCATGTCTTGGGAAACGTTTCAAAAACTATTCAATGACAAGTACTTTCCTGAAAAGTATTCGTCATATGAAGGAGGTGGAGTTTATCAGACTGGAACAAAACAACATGACGGTGTTCCAGTACGAGGCGAAGTTTGCATAGTTATCCAGGTTTGCACCTCATTTGGTCGAAAATGAGGAACGAATGACGAGGATGTTTCTTAGAGGTCTAAAGCCCGAGATTCAGCAATATCTTATATCTCATAAATTTTCTTTATATTCAGATGTTGTAAACATGGCTCAATTATTAGAGCGAGATAATGAGTATGTTCAACCGAGGGACCGCAACCAGGGTCATACCGGTGACAGCAGTCATCAGAGCGATGATAGCCAACGAGGAGGGAAAAATACGAACAAATACGGTAATAGTATGGGGCGGAGGTAATAGTAATTACTCCTTCCGTCCTATAGTTATAGGCTGATTTCTTTTGGCACATAGTTTAAGAAAACAGTTTAAGTGACAATTTTTAACATAAATTTTTCACATATATCCCTTAATATGGAATTAATGAATAAATTAATTAGTCCTTACCTATCATATTGGAACTCTCAACTTCATTGATCGACGTGTATTAACAATTAAAGTCAATAACCATAGAACTTTAACCAAAGAGAATACAACAACATTAAATGTGGTGATAAAAATAATGACATTGAATGTTGTTTATTCAAAAAAAGAGTAATGGTTGAATATTTATTATAAGGGCATAAAAGTAAAATAATGAACCAACTAAATTTCATAAATAGTAATTAGCCTATATATTGGGACATCTCAAAATAGAAAATCAACCTATAACTATGGAATGGAGTGAGTACTAATTGAGTTCTTCAGATGAGACCGGTGGATACCGATCGGTGTAAATTGTTTTTTTTAACGATTCCCAAACAATTAATATGATTTATTGGAACTGAAATTTTTATAAAATTCAATAATTTAAATGTCATTTGGATACATATAATAAAACATGGTTACACAGACTGTACAATCTTGTTTTTTATATTTATATATATCCAAATGACACCTAAATTACTTAACTTTGTAAAAATTCTAATTTTTATAAATCGCATTAATTATTTGGGAGTTATAAAAAAAAATTGCCCGCCAAGACCGGTCCCCAAAATCCGGTCGCCCAAGACTTATTTTTAGTAATTAGGCATTAACAAAACTTGGATCCACATATTAGCTAGTGTAATAAGTAGTAGGCACCTCCTTACTTTTTTACTTTTTTTTGTTTTTTTTGTAATTAGTTTGGAATTGCCTTGTTAATCTTAAAAGATGGTAGTTAGCCAAATCAAATACTATAAAATATGTTGATGACATGGGAGAAATGAAAAGCATATATTCTTGTTGCCTATTTTAGTTGAACTTCCAACTAATATTTGTCTTCTGGTTTGTATTCTTTGTTGGATGGTGTGCCCTAGTTTAATAATCAACCACTCCCAATAATTGATATATACCTGCTAAGTTGTGCCACTAGTTAATTAGAAAAGTTTTGGTTTGATTTGGAGTATAGAAATTAGACCAATATTCATTAAGTTTTGTGTTGTGGTTGTTTTAAGAGCCCGCAACGTTTAGGATTTTACGGAAGATTGTGTTTTGACGTCCAAGTCTTTACATAGAGAGTGCGGCAAGTTGGTCAAAATTAACTATGTTATGCCATGCCATGCCATGTGTATTAATTCAGGTTTACAATGCAATCTGGTTTAACAAAAGATTTAGATGAGATGAGAAAAAATTGAAGCAGGCAGGTCTACCTAATACCAATACCAAACTTGTCTTACATAAACAAATAAAATGCTACGTTGTACTATTGTTGTTATGAGGAATCAACTTGGCTTCTTGGAGTATAATATATATATATTGTTTGTTGTTGCTGTTGCGGAGTTTCTTTCACCTAAGAAAGCAAAGCAATCATAATGACAAGAATTTACCTTCCTGCTGGCTCCAACGCAGGAAAGGATTATCTTCATAAAGTTGACTCACTTCACTCCTTTCTTTCACCTAAGATAGCAAACCAATCAGAATTTACCTGCTACATTGAATCCATCTTCATAGAGTTTGACTCACTTCGGTATCTCGGCGCTTTTTCCCTGTTTGCCAGAAAAAGGGTTAGTGCAGGCTACCAGCTGCATCATTTCCCAAAATTGATATTTCTGGTTTCCCTAAAGTTTTTTTTCACATCAAAAACTAAATACTGATAATAAATAATTAACATCATCCAACAGTACTCAAATTTCATCCTCAAAAGAACATTCAGGAAGCGACTAATTCAACATTGTTAAATAGACATGATTTGCTTGCCATTTTGTTTAAGGTTTTATGGGAATAATATAACCAAACGTGTGGCTGAACGTCATCTGAAAGTGAGTAACAAGCCGTTCAAATCTTCTTCGAGTCTTCAATCACTTGTAAAAATCAAAGTCAGTGTCTGGTTTCTTTACATTGGTTCTATAACCCTTCTCAAAGTCCTTGGGAAGTATGACGTAACGATTCTTGCGGACTGCATGCATTCCTGCTTCTTGACAAATAGCTGCAATCTGTAATAAACACTGATCTAGTTAAAAATTGTGAAACTAAGTTTTAAGGCTTTAAGCATGCATATGAAAATTCATCATAAAAAAATCTCTCATTTTTTTCCCCAAACTTCAAACTACAATAATCTTTTATGGGTAATAGTGTCCTTTGTATGTTTACCTCAATGTAAACTACAACAGTAAAAACAACTAACCTCAGCAGCACTGATTTTATCTGGCCGAGAAACATAATCCTCCAAGTCAACCTCATCACCCAAGTTCATCTTAGCAGTGCAAACCTGCTCAATTCTTACCCAAATTATAATGCAAATACAATCGACCAAGGAGAACGCACAGTCAAAGAAAAAAAGATAGCAGTTTATGTAAATAACAATCTCAACAACCGACAGAAACATTAACTACTGCCCCCACGAAAATAAGGCAGTTCGATGACATAATTTCTTCTTCTTCTTTTTTGAGAGGCAGTTTGAAGTCTTACCTGAAAAACAAGCCTCTTTTGTCTTCTATCAGGCAAAGGAAACTCGATCTTTCGGTCAAGCCTTCCAGGACGGAGCAGAGCAGGATCCAACGTGTCAGCTCGATTAGTTGCCATTATAACTTTCACATTCACTGTCTGGTCAAACCCATCCATCTGCAAAAGTTGATCTAATTATATAAACTTGAAAATTATTGCCCAAAAAAGATGGCCAAGTGCAGGATGCCTCCATCTATGATTTCGCACAAAGCAAACAAAGGAAGCTGATTATTCCACTCGCCAATAGTCAACTCTAATTATCTTAAAGTTTACCTGGTTTAGAAGTTCCATGAGAATTCGCTGGACTTCTCTATCAGCTCCAGTCTGAGCATCAAACCTAGCAGTTGCAATGGCATCTACCTCATCAATAAAAATAATTGCAGGAGCATTTTCCTTGGCAAGGCGAAAAACATCACGAACCATTCGTGGACCCTGCATAAAACAAGCGCAACTATCACATAAAAACAAAATGAATTTTTTTCCCATCATTATTTCTTGACACTGTAATGAACAGGATTCGTAATTTAAGTGAAGATCAAATTAAGCACCATTTGCAAATTAAACAGTGGGAGCACGAGGGGAAAAAATGCTCTAACTTATTTAGTAAGTTAATGTTCTAAAATTCTTAGGGAGGAAAATAGTTTCCTTTCCTTTCTAACTCTTTATAAAACACAAGCTCGCCAAATGTATGGATGATGACTTCCACACCCCAATGGGCAAGTGAGAGCACAAATTATCAGCAGTTCACTAAAAAGAATTACTTGTACCTGATGGTTGAAAGAAATGTGTGTTTGTGTAAAAAGATTACAACCATGAGTATACAAGAGAAAGATATGTCTAAGCTGCACATATAAGAGGATCAAATCTTTACATACCTCACCCAAGTACTTTTGAACAAATTCTGAGCCAACTACTCTAATGAAGGCTGCTGTTGTATGATTAGCAACAGCTTTGGCAAGCATTGTTTTACCAGTGCCTGGAGGACCATAAAGCAAAACACCACGAGGAGGGTCTATACCAATCTGCTTGTACAATTCATGATGAGTCAAAGGTAACTCAACAGCTTCACGAATTTCCTGCTTCTGAATGTCGCAGCCTCCAATATCCTAACAAAATGAAGAGATAACGGAAAAGGTAAATACTTGAAATTTGACAAGGACCAAAACACTTCAAGGATGCACAATCATGCAATTATTGAATAAGGATGGGGAAACAATATTAACAATTTAATTAAATAATATAGAGCCATATCAAAATAAGTCACTTTGGAAGATAATATGAGGCTGACACGCTACTTCCACCTTTCGACCACCTAAAGCTATGACTTAGCCACTTCGTATGGGCCATAATAACGCTAGGGCAGTAGATACTCTTACCAAGAATGCTGCACCATGGCCACCATAGAACCACAAAATATTACACCTCAATTCCGCAAAACAATTTTCATCCCCAACAAGTCTGGTGTATACATCTCCAATGCTTCCTATTATCCATAACTGTTGTTTTCCTAATTTTGGATCAGTTGTTATCCATAATTGTATTTGTTACCGTAGTTTCAAAAGGTTTCAACACTACGCAGAACCACAAAATATTAAACCTCAAATCCGCAAAATAATTTTTATCCCCAACACTTCTGGTGTATACATCTCCAATAATGCTTCCCATTACTCATAACAATTGTTTTCCTAATTTTGGATAAGATGTTATCCATAATTGTATTTGTCACCATAGTTTCAAAAGGTTTCACTGCCAATGTTCTAAAAGTCGCTAGGCGAACCTAGGTGGCTAATGTGGCGCCTGCCGCTTAGGCGTTTTCCTAGGCGGACCAGGCGTTTTCTTAAGCCGTCATTTATTTATTTTTTCTATTATACATACTTGTTATACTGTACAAAACAAAAAATAGATATAATTTTCTAAAATTTTATATGAAATTATAAAAAAAAACTTTTAAGATTTAAAAAATCATTTGAAGTATTATAAAGCTTTAAAGTAGAGGTCTGATTTTGCCTAGCGGAGGCCTACGTGCCCAACCTAGGCAGTAGAGGACCGCCTAACACCTAGGAAAGGATTTTTGGAACATTGTTCACAACTATGTATGGCAAGTTACTAAGTTCAAAATAATCATCAAGAATACATGTTGGCATGTTGCCTCCACTACTCAACTCAACAAATTCATTAATTTGTACCTCTACACTTCTATTCCCATCTGCATCACCAGCTCAGTTTTCCACAGTTTAGGTATTATCCCTACCATCATCAGTAAGTTATTCTTTTTACTTTCTTTTTCTTTTTTTGAAATCATGGTTGATCAAACCTCTTATTAGAGCATTCTACTAATCCCATCAGTACACATCTCCCTCTTAAAAAAATTCTCCAAGCTTGTGTAGGCATGTTAGGAACTAGATGAATTCATAACACTGGGAGATAGATATTTAGAGCAGAAATAGACTGAAGCAGAGTTTGGAGAGGAAGAAAGGTCAGATATAGGGGTAGAATGGAGGTGAGGAAGAGATAAGGGAGAAGAGCTCAATGAGACTCACTCAGATATTTCATATATCGTTGATAAAGCTTGAGAATGAAACAACTCACTGTTTACATATTTATACTAAAGTTACTTGTAGGAAAATAAAGTTTATCCTACACCTACTTTACTTATCCTTCACCCTTTACTAACTCACTTATAACATAGCTGTCACTAGAATATTCTATCAGATAGTAACTGCCCAATATGTCCTTGCCTGACAAGGTATCTCTTGGAATTGGTAAGATTTGATCATATGATCTCCCCTTGTGTTGGTGTACCCCTTAGAGTTGGCAGTAACTTCTTTGAGTTCAAACTTAAACGCACACTAGACAAATAAACATAGGGTTAGGGTTGGCACACATGTTGTGTAAGGAGAATTCATATGGTATCCTCTCATTGATATTACATCCAGTAGGTCAACATTAACACAACTTAATTAATTGTGTCAAGATTCTCACCAGCAGTCAACACTAACAATAACTACCTGCTAAACATGTCAACCCGTTTAGTACACATTAAATTTTTTAAATAGAAAATACTACATGATTTGTTTACTTATTGAATTATAACAAAATTTGTTTATCACAATATGATATATTTAACAAAATAAAAGATAACCTACTTAGAAAAGTAATCAAGTAAGCTAAAATTTATTATTTAAGGCAAATTATAGTGTCATATCATATTTGTTCCCTAATTATTTTAGATAAATGAGCAGTCTAATCGTATTAAACATGTCAATCCATTTATAACACGTGTCCAACCCATTTAATATTCGTGTACACCTTTCAACAAGAGGGTCATTACGCTCATTACTAATTGTTGACCCGTTTATAGCATGAAAATCGTTTACACTCAACAGTAACCTTTTTATTGTATGTAGTGTTCATGCCGCCCCTAATTAACCCAGAGCAAGCCTTAGATTTTGAAGTGAGACGCAATATATTACCATTCATTATATGCAACTAAATGGTATTGTTTTTCTTTGCTTTTTATTTTGTGTTAGGAGAGTAATTATAGGATAAAGATTGATAAGAAATGACCATGGGAAATATACTATCAAAATGTGCCGTGATGAGGCCATGAGGGCTTGGTTTTGGAACATGGTTCAAAGTCGCAATAGCGGCCTATGTTTCGAAAGGTCATTTTTTTTACTCGGTATCGGTTTCGGAATCGATTTCGAGCGATACACACTATTAGCAAGTTAGGTGTTTAAAAAAAGTTAAAAAATTATGAAAAAAAAATCTCAATAATAAAAATAACAAGATGAATCAATTAAGTTCATAAAAAACAATATGTAGTGCACATAAGATTGTCCAAATGATCAAACAGACATCTCGCAGATATGTTTAATCAATTTTACGTTTGAATAAAGTTGTTATTGATGTTGTCATTACTCAAATAGTTGAGCACACATGTTCTATTTAAGTACAAATGTACAATTTAACTTAACGAAGTATATTTTAAGTACAATTTTTTTAAGTTGTACTTAAGTAGTTACTATATAGGTACAAATTTAATGATAATTGAAGTACAATTTAGCTTAACCAATTATATATTAAGTACTCCCTTCGTCCTCAAAGGATGAGTAAAGTACAATTTGCACACACATTAAAAAAAAGTAAAGGAAATAGAGTAAAAAAAAATTAAATTTATTCTTAGTGGCCCCAATAGCTTATATAAAGTAATGAGTACTTCTATTTTTTAATACTAATGAACCCCAGTAAATGACTAAGTTACCATTCACTTTATGTACACAAAAATATTTGTTCATTTTGTCATCTTATTGGGGACGAAGGGAGTACATTTATTTGTTAAAGTTATACTTAATTAGTGTTATATAGATATATCGTGAATTATCTTTTATTTAGTTTTAAACCGCTACGCCATGATTTCTCTTTAAAACCGTGATTTCTCCTATATTCGGTCTAAAATTGTTACATCACGGAGTTGTCGAAACTTTGCCAAACGTTACCTTTTATATAAATAATTTCTAATTTTGCGATTCGTGTCAAGGTTGCGATTCAACACCAACCAATGTTTTAAAAAACGCTAGGCGGGTGGCCAGGGGCCTAGCGCCTAGGGGGCCGGGGCCGGGGCCGAGGCCTAGGCAAATTTTTTTATTTTAAGTCAATTTTAATATTTTATCTTACATTTATCTAAACAAAACAATAATATAAAGCAAAACAATCTATAATAAAGATAATAAAAGTCTTTGCTTAAAATTCAAACACATCCATATTGATAATGTCAAAATTCAAACACAAACATGCAATTGTTCAAAGTTCAAACATATTTTAACGTATTAGTTTTATTCAATAAACAAGATTGCTAATAAATAATAAAATTTAAAATTTCAAGAATTTAATTCAATATTAAAACTTAAGAAACTAAACATAAATTATATTGAATTAAATTAAATATTACAAACTTATCATCATTTATATACTCCCTCCGTCCCATAGTTATAGACTGATTTTCCATTTTGAGATGTCTCAATATATAGGCTACTTACAATTTATAAAATTTAGTTGGTTCATTGTTTTACTTTTATGCCCTTATAATAAATATTCAACCATTACTTTTTTTTTGAAGAAACAACATTCAATGTCATTATTTTTACCACCACATTTAATGTTGTTGTATTCTCTTTAGTTAAAGTTCTATGGTTATGGATTTTAATGGTGTACTTGGTTATGGACTTTAATGGTCAGTACACGTCAATCAATAAAGTTGAGAGTTCTAGTGTGATAAGTAAGGAGCAATTAACTTATTCATTAATTTCATATTAAAGGGTATATGTGGAAAATTATGTTAAAAATTGTCACTTAAATTGATTTTCTTAAACTATGTGCCAAAAGAAATCAGTCTATAACTATGGGACAAAGGAAGTGATTTGAAGTTAGTACAAGGTCAAAAAATTACAACTATAATAAAATTATTCATTTTGACTTGATATTGTTCACTTCTTGTTGTGATTTGATATTCTACAACCTGAATTAATAAATATGGTAAATCATTAGAAAAATAAATATATCAAGTTTGGGTAGTTATTAAAATAAAATAGAAACTCTCCGCCTAGACCCCGCCTAATTTTCTGGAAGGATTTTTTTGCCGCCTTGGACACAAGTGGGCCTAGCGCCTAGGCGGAGATTTTTAGAACACTGGCACCAACCGATACAAATATCGGCGTAACAGTCGATACTTAGAACAATGTTTTGGAATGATGCCTAAGAAAGTTTAATTCTCATACTATGCAACATTCGAGTTCGAGTTTTCTCCAACTAGGAGGAAAAACACAATGGAATTTGTAAGAAGCTCAATAAAAAGTAAAGATCAAGAAATTTGTTGCACCTTCAAATTCAAATTCAGGTGGATATTATACATGGTATAGAATATAATAGTCTTAATTTGGATTTAGGACATTCTTACATTTAATTTGTTGTTACTTAGAACCTATGTGTTCCTGTGTTTCAAAGTCCTATAATGCATTGAACAAGCCTTTTAGACTCCAACTCAGTTATTAAGTTTGGCCTTGTCATCTACCAAGTTTAGTCTTTTAGTTTGAAATTGGGTCATTAAATGTGCATATAAAGACTGAAAGATCAGTTCCAAGGTCTACAATCACAAGTCCAAGTCTATTGTCTCAATAACTGCAATTATGCATCAAATCTTTTAAAGTTTTAGGGTTTATAAAGACACTTGTAAGCTTTTGACAGAGAATGCATGTATTACTTTTATGTATCTTTATCTTGTTATATCATTTTTCCTTATCTCGTTTCTTATGTGGTTATTGTGAATAACATTGGAAAGATTTAAAAATCAAATGGTAAAAGTAACTTGCAAGTAAGGGAAAGGGAACTTAAAAGAAGAAAAAATGAATGTAAGAAAAGAAATGGTTTCCTCTCACGATTTTTCTCCTCTGACTTAATTCCATTATGGAAATGAAAGTTCCTCTACAAGTAAAAAAAAAGAGAGTAAAAGTTCTCTTATTTCCTTTCTTTTTCCTTTTGCTCATACTGTTTATTCTTTAACACAACCAAATAAGGGAATATGGAATTTCCTTAAAAAACTGTTTCCTTACTTTTCCTTTGAGTTCCATAGAAAGTATCAACTTCCAGCGAATCAGCCTTTCTAATTATTTATATTCCCAGACCACCTGATTCCTTCCTCTTTGGATCCAATAACTTTACTTTCTTAGCTCATTTTAATTTCATGTTCCTCCTAAGTCCTAATCCATCAAATGCCCATTGAATTTTCAATTGATCCAGAAGGCCAAGCACAGCAGGTGATACTGTCCAGAACCAAATCAGCAGAGATCATTCAATGAGTCAAACACCGCATAAATCACTTGAGCTTCAAAACAACCAGTGAGTTTAGAAGGCGAGCATTTTCATGACAGATCAAATGGGTTTTAGCTCGAATATGTTTGATGCGGAGAAGGGGGAAGATAACGAGGAGGGGAACAAGCGGCATTTTCAATATAGATATAATCATATAACATTTAATAAGAAGGAAAGATCGTCTTGGCCGCATTAAGTCAGCCTTCTATGACTTATTGGGTTCAGATTTTTTTGTCAGTTAAGAGTTAATTTTATGCCCAAACAAAATACTGAGCGCACTCAAATTTTGGGCCATCCAGATCCTATCAGACAAAAAGAAATAATCCCTTAAAAAATTCTAAGTCTAAAATTATTTTATATAGTCCAAATAAATCAATTTAATTTACATAATACTTGGATAAATACTTATGCACCAAACACACAAATAAAACATTCAAAATACAGGACAATTTCTTGAGTAACATAATTTGCAGCAACTAACTTTATAAAGCCCCAACTTTATACAAGAAATCATATTCTCTAGAGTCTAAACCCTGATTAGACAACTACCCTAGTAAACCCTAATTCACCTAAGCATACAAATACAGGATTAGAAATATCTAACAATCCATTGAAGCAACATATATACAATTTGTAATACCTGACTCTATAATGCAAAAGCCCAAAACTTTAAAAGGACATTAAGCTAATAACCCTAATTTTTTCAATTCCCATATTAAATTTAATTAAAGATCAATTACAACTTACTGTATAGGATACATCAGGTTTCTCCGACTGGCTGAGCAGCGAAATACTTGAATCGGCCTCCGGTGGCAAAACATCGACCAGAGCATTCGAGTGGCGGTGCAATGCCACCGACGCTGAGGGCTTTAGTAGTTCTCGATTGATAGTGCTCAAGATCCTCACATAGTAATTTGAGCCAGTGGTGGATCCAACAATTCCGTTGTTCTGATCGATCATCTCCATGAACTGTCCAATGACGAGCGGAACGGATTGGATCCGTTTAACCTCTTCTTGGGCGCGTAGGAGTTCCCGCTTAAGGTTTTTTTGCTCATCTTTTACGTACTCTTCTTGGATTTCGATGAATTCGAGCTGGCGTTGGAGGGATTTGAGACGACTGTAGAGATCGTCTTCGTCAGTGGAGGAATGAGATGATTCGGAGGAGATGTGTATGTCTGGGCGGGTTGGTGGTGGGTCTGAGATGGGCTTTGGGTCTAGAACCATCGCTGCGGCCATTGTTGCTGCTGGGATCTCTGTGAGTGAGAGAGAAAAGTAGAGAGAAAATATAAATCGTGGTGGAGACGTATACTTATTTCATATAGGTTGAGCAAAACGTCGTTGTTATTTCATTTAGGTCGCAAAAGAATCTTATAAAAACTATTCTCTATTTTAAAATTACATACAATATAATTTTTGAGTCAATCCACAATATATTAAACTTTAAAATTTAGGGTAAAGCACCTGGAATTTTAGCGCTTTTTCATTTAATCACATATAGTCAGTAAAGTTATATTTAAATTCTCGACTTTTTGAGTTGAAATGAATAATATTTTCCGTCTTAATTCCGTTACTTGAATTGGCTAAAGATGTAACGGGTCGAATTTATTGAGTCGTGATTCTTGGGACAGAATCTTTTTAAGGGAGGAAAATGTGACAAACAAGATTTTATAATTTAATTTTAATATTTATTGAATTAAATAAATATTTTCGATGATTTAATTATTAAATTTAATAATTAATTAATACAATTGTGGTAAATTAATTTAATTATATGTGTTATAGTTATTAAATTAATGTGGAGAATTTTATTACTCATATTATGTATTTATGTGAGCTTATTGAATTAAATGAAATATTTAGTAAGCATAATTTTATTTTAATTAATTTAATAATTAATTAGATATTAAATAATTTGACCTATTTAATAAATGAGAAATTTAATTTTATGACTATGGGAATTAATGAGAAATTATCATAGTTTATTTAAATTAAAGTAAATAAGATATTTGATTTTATTGTGTAATTTGGGTATGACATGTTTTAAACTATAGTATAAGAGAATTATTAAATTAATTGGTTTTGGAGTCTATTATTGCCAGCCAAACGAGGCCCTAAGGGAAGTTAGTAGCACTTAACCCATGACGGGTTAAAGAGATAGAATGAGAAATTGGAATTATACTTATCTACGCTTTGTGTAAGACCCCAACTTTTTATAAATGAAGATTTAATTTTCTCTATTTATTATTTTGAAATAGTATGGGGTTGATTTGATTAATGTGGTTAGTTATGGGTAAAATGCGCAAATATTTTAAATAAGCAAGTGGTTATAAAATACTCATTGTTGTCGGAGAATATTCGTTTGGTCATGGAATATTCTTGCTGTCGTGGAATATTCGTATGACGACGCAGCCTTGTGTGGGCCCCATAACGAAAAGCGATTGGATGAAAAAATGACAAGTATGAGTTGTTTATAAATAACGGCACAGTTGTTACCGTTAATACTGTTGGAATACCCGGTGGTTAAAACACAGTAATACGCGTTGTTGCACAGTAGCACATGGTATTACACCAATTATTGATTCTTACGTAAGAAGACACTACTCAATAATTATTACAGTAATTACTGTTCAGTATTTTATTTTATTGATTCAATAATTGCTGCGTTGATATTTTATATTACTGTTGTTTCAATAATTGTCACTGTAACGCCCCCAACATTAGGTATACATCACCCATCTTGAGTCGTCAGATACATGATACAGAATTCAAATACAACTTACTAATACAACTGTCGTGTACAATACGACAAACATAAACTGTGAGTTTGAATACAAATATTATCTACTAGAGATTATACAAACTCAAACACTACAAAAAAAATAGTCATAGGCGACGGGGATATTAGCGACGGCTTATGTACCGTCGATAATGACGTTAATGCCGACGGTATAGCTGTCGCTAATGGGTGCCGTCGATAATAACATTTTCCCAGGAAAAAAAGGTACGAAGATTTGGCGGTGGAGGGAAAACTCATTGGCGACGGCTATGAATGTCAATACCGACGGTAAAGCCGTCGGTAATGAGTCATGGGTGACGGTACATTAACGACGGTATATGCCGTCGAGAATGAGGTCCTATTTTTAATTCAGCAGATTCAATTTCTTTTTCCTCTCCATTTTATTTCCCTCTCTCGTTTTGTTCCTTCCCTCTGTTTCTCTCACCACGTCACTGTCCTCGCCGTCGCCGTTGGTCCTCGTCGTCTCTTCTCACCGTCGATCGCCGCCGTCGGTCCCCGCCGTCGTCCCCGCCGTCGGTCCTCCACGGTCTGGCCTCCCCCTTTCTTTCTAGCTCCCCTTTCTTTGGCCTGATACACTGTTATAATCTCCCCCAATTTTCGTTCCCTCTCAGCCTTGGTTCTACATTTGTTATTGTTGGCTTCCATTAGTAAGTTAAACTTTTTTTCTTATTAAGGTTTTATTTGTATATAAGTTCCAATTTAGTTATCTTAGGGTTTAATTTGGGTTTTTTTTCTATTACCTGTATGTCTTGTTTTGGGCAGTAAGCAACGAGCATTGACCTTCTCTGCATCTCTCTCTTTTTTGTAAGTTTTTCTTTCATCTCCTCTCTTTTTTTGGAGTATTATGCATGTCAGTTGATCATGTATATATGTTTAATATTGTAAGTAAAATCACTGATTCACTTAATTTAATTTTTATTGCTATTAATGAATATTCGAATTTTTCATTGATTTGGAGAATTCGTAACTTGTTGGCGAGGAGGTAATTGGTATGCTGATTTATTGAACAAAACAAATGAAATTAGAGACAGAGTATAAACAGATTCTACATTACCTCTATGAAAAATTATGTATTCTTATTTTCTTAGTAGCTAGGGATGTCATTAGGGTTAATATAATATATACATAAGACATTGGTATTTTATTGCGAAAAGACCAAGTGAATGGTGGTAGAATACTAAAGACATTGGTATTTTATTTATTGCAAAAAGACTATATGTGAATGTGGTAGAATAAGTAAATACATTTTAGAGATAACTGATAACAGGACCCTCAGTAAGCTCCGATAACATGGTGTAGATACTTTTTCTCTGTATTTTCTTATCTCTTTCAACTAGTGTTAAATTTGAGAAGTCTTGTATCATGTGAATCAATATATTTGGGAAGCAGAAACCTATATCTAGTTAGACTCCTTACTTTCTTGAATATATATCATATCCTCGTCTCGCATAATATTCTTAATGTGATACGTTTGAAAGTTTGAACTATGTGTTTACTTATGTGATACGTTTGAAAGTTTTCCTCAAGAAAAAGGTGTTGGGATATTTAAAACTGAAGTTCTTTAATTTGTTCCTTGTTCTAAATTTTAAGCAAAAGTTGTTGGGATATTTGAAGCAAAAGTTGTTGGGATATTTGATACATATATGAATGTTAGCAGATTTCAAGAAGTGGATGCATTCCTGTTATAGTCTGATTGATTGAATCTCTTTTTAGCTTATATAGATAAGTATGTTATGTTAATTCTCTCATGAAACTATTTTGAGCTTTTATGTCAAAGAAAATCAAAAACAGTTTTTATGAGTAAGAACCATAAAATTTCTAGGTTCATAATTCATATAGTTTAGGAAGCTTAGAAACCCGTTTGAGATTCACTTAGTAGGAGTGAATCTCAAATAGTCCCCGTTTTGGGACTGTTCTTGTATGTTTCGATCTCACTTAGGTCGGTGTTAACGACTTGAGCACGTCTTTATATTTTTTGAATTTTCGGTCAGTATATCTCTTGATGTTCTTCGGGTGCGTATTTAGACTACGATGTGTTAGTCTATTTCGTGTACTTGAAGACCATGGGGAGGTGCTGCCGAAAATTCTGAAAAATGTAAAGATGTGTTCAAGTTGTTGGCATCAGTGAGGCGACACATCCGGGAATGGGATAGAAGCCTGACCCGTTAGAGTGGGAGATGAAGTTAGGAAACTCATAAGCTTGCATATACATTAACTTGGAGACTTGATTGTGTTTGTCTAACTTTCCATATATATAGCAGACAGTTGTCCGAGATGTCTGTTGATCGAAGTTGGATGGAACGTAGGGTAGCCACTGAACGTAGGGCAGAACGCATTGCTGTAAGTTATTTAATTCTCTTATTTAATATGTATTTAAAATTCGGATATTCTTTTATATTAGTTCATTTTATACTTTGCGTAACATCCTATCCACTACTGTGTTTTTTGTCAGCGACGGTTCGAAGATCTTGCAGTGGCCCGGAGCAGCCAGAGAGGTGACACTCCAGTAGACGAGTCTACGCGTGCAGACGAGGAGATAGAGGATTGGCTGCAAGCTACAGGGGGACCGAAGAAGGGTAGAGTTGTGGGCATTCCCCATGTCCCAGCTTACACCCTAGTCCCTGCTGCGAGATCTCGACGACGCCCTCCCACTGGAGGTAGTGGTGCGAGTGGATCGGGCGCCGGCCCTTCATTATCCGACGACTTCTTCCGGCGGATCATAGAGGGGTGCATGTCAAGCGGTGTAGTGCAGTCAGGCGCACCATCACGCGAGCGGATCTATCAGCTGGCTCAGGAGGTTGTCCACGGCTCTATCGATCCTACAGCTGCCGTTGACGATCTCATGGGTGTAGTACGGGAGGAGGCCATCCGCGTGTGTGCAGTTGTCTTGGCCAACATCTTCCCACCACATATTCGACAGGTAAAAATAATTAAATTATGTATTTCCTTTTTTAATTTATGTAATTTGTAATTGTATTGCTTAGATAAACATAAGATAAAACCCGAACGCCACGCAAACACACACACAGCACCGCGTAGGTATTAGGCACGCGTTACAACTGACGGTACTCGATTCCGACATACGGAGACCGAGTTATCGCCTAGTTTGCGAAACTGAACCACACTTAGCCAAAAAGCCGAAAAAGAGCCCGAAACACGCATCGTCCGTCCGAACGCCACGCAAACACAAACACAGCACCGCGTAGGTATTCGGCACGCGTTACAACTGACGGTACTCGATTCCGACATACGGAGACCGAGTTATCGCCTAGTTTGCGAAACTGAACCACACTTAGCCAAAAAGCCGAAAAAGAGCCCGAAACACGCATTGTCCGTCCGAACGCCACGCAAACACAAACACAGCACCGCGTAGGTATTCGGCACGCGTTACAACTGACGGTACTCGATTCCGACATACGGAGACCGAGTTATCACCTAGTTTGCGAAACTGAACCACACTTAGCCAAAAAGCCGAAAAAGAGCCCGAAACACGCATCGTCCGTCCGAACGCCACGCAAACACACACACAGCACCGCTTAGGTAATAGACACGCGTTACAACTGACGGTACTCGATTACGACATACGGAGACCGAGTTATCGCCTAGTTTGCGAAACTGAACCACACTTAGCCAAAAAGCCGAAAAAGAGCCCGAAACACGCATCGTCCGTCCGAACGCCACGCAAACACAAACACAGCACCGCGTAGGTATTCGGCACGCATTACAACTGACGGTACTCGATTCCGACATACGGAGACCGAGTTATCGCCTAGTTTGCGAAACTGAACCACACTTAGCCAAAAAGCCGAAAAAGAGCCCGAAACACGCATCGTCCGTCCGAACGCCACGCAAACACAAACACAGCACCGCGTAGGTATTCGGCACGCGTTACAACTGACGGTACTCGATTCCGACATACGGAGACCGAGTTATCGCCTAGTTTGCGAAACTGAACTACACTTAGCCAAAAAGCCGAAAAAGAGCCCGAAACACGCATCGTCCGTCCGAACGCCACGCAAACACAAACACAGCACCGCGTAGGTATTCGGCACGCGTTACAACTGACGGTACTCGATTCCGACATACGGAGACCGAGTTATCGCCTAGTTTGCGAAACTGAACCACACTTAGCCAAAAAGCCGAAAAAGAGCCCGAAACACGCATCGTCCGTCCGAACGCCACGCAAACACAAACACAGCACCGCGTAGGTATTCGGCACGCGTTACAACTGACGGTACTCGATTCCGACATACGGAGACCGAGTTATCGCCTAGTTTGCGAAACTGAACCACACTTAGCCAAAAAGCCGAAAAAGAGCCCGAAACACGCATCGTCCGTCCGAACGCCACGCAAACACAAACACAGCACCGCGTAGGTATTCGGCACGCGTTACAACTGACGGTACTCGATTCCGACATACGGAGACCGAGTTATCGCCTAGTTTGCGAAACTGAACCACACTTAGCCAAAAAGCCGAAAAAGAGCCCGAAACACGCATCGTCCGTCCGAACGCCACGCAAACACACACACAGCACCGCTTAGGTAATAGACACGCGTTACAACTGACGGTACTCGATTCCGACATACGGAGACCGAGTTATCGCCTAGTTTGCGAAACTGAACCACACTTAGCCAAAAAGCCGAAAAAGAGCCCGAAACACGCATCGTCCGTCCGAACGCCACGCAAACACAAACACAGCACCGCGTAGGTATTCGGCACGCGTTACAACTGACGGTACTCGATTCCGACATACGGAGACCGAGTTATCGCCTAGTTTGCGAAACTGAACCACACTTAGCCAAAAAGCCGAAAAAGAGCCCGAAACACGCATCGTCCGTCCGAACGCCACGCAAACACAAACACAGCACCGCGTAGGTATTCGGCACGCGTTACAACTGACGGTACTCGATTCCGACATACGGAGACCGAGTTATCGCCTAGTTTGCGAAACTGAACTACACTTAGCCAAAAAGCCGAAAAAGAGCCCGAAACACGCATCGTCCGTCCGAACGCCACGCAAACACAAACACAGCACCGCGTAGGTATTCGGCACGCGTTACAACTGACGGTACTCGATTCCGACATACGGAGACCGAGTTATCGCCTAGTTTGCGAAACTGAACCACACTTAGCCAAAAAGCCGAAAAAGAGCCCGAAACACGCATCGTCCGTCCGAACGCCACACAAACACACACACAGCACCGCGTAGGTAATAGACACGCGTTACAACTGACGGTACTCGATTCCGACATACGGAGACCGAGTTATCGCCTAGTTTGCGAAACTGAACCACACTTAGCCAAAAAGCCGAAAAAGAGCCCGAAACCCGTATCGTCCGTCCGAACGCCACGCAAACACACACACAGCACCGCGTAGGTAATAGACACGCGTTACAACTGACGGTACTCGATTCCGGCATACGGAGACCGAGTTATCGCCTAGTTTGCGAAACTGAACCACACTTAGCCAAAAAGCCGAAAAAGAGCCCGAAACACGCATCGTCCACCCGAACGCCACGCAAACACACACACAGCACCGCGTAGGTAATAGACACGCGTTACAACTGACGGTACTCGATTCCGGCATACGGAGACCGAGTTATCGCCTAGTTATCGACATACTGACACGCGTTACAACTGACACAAACTAAAATAATATAAATATGATCTATTTTGGGGACTCCGTTATTAATATTTTAATTTTGTAGGGTCTTGTTGATGAGACTCGTGGAGGTGGAGATGGCGGCACAGGTGATGCTCGTGGAGGAGATGGTGATGATTTCCGAGCTGATGCGGATGAGACTATGGAGGATGGGACTGGCGATGGGACAGAGATTCCTGATCTTGGGCAGTAGTTGTTTATATTTATATTTTGACTTTCATGTATGTATTTAGCTTTTGAGTTGTATAGATTTGAGTTTGGTATCTAATTATATTAATTGTTGATAGTAAAAGATATGATTGTTATTGATATGCGTATATTGTCATTATTTATTTTTCTTAGTTTATAACAGGTACAACAGGTACAATGTATATGTAAATGAACAGGGGAATTTTGCAATTTTATTATTTTTTTTTAAAGTGGGTCATTGGCGACGGGACCATTGGTGACGGCCGTGCCGTCGGCAATGAGTCATAGGCGACGGCACGCCGTCGGCAATGACACCCGTCGCGAATGACCCACTTGCCGACTGCGAGCGACGGGAGACCGGGGCGACGACCCATACGGCGACGGGAAGGGCGACGGAAATTGCCGTCGCCAATGACCTCATTGCCGACGGCAATAGGATCATTGGCGACGGTATATGCCGTCGGCAATGACCTACTTTTTTGTAGTGAAAAGGAGTCCTCATTACAATTATCATCACACTATTTTACAGAATAGTGAGGACTACTAATACTATCCTCTGGACCATCATTCCGTTTCCCCGACTCGTCCCAACTATATTCTCATTTCTTGAAAAGAACAGTGAAAGAAAGGGTGAGCTCAACTAGCTCAGTAAGAAATATTATGACTAAGATAATGCAGAATAAATTATCAATAGTCTTCAATAATGTTAAACTGATAAAATACAATAGACAATCAGTTTAACTGCAGCGGAATATGCAATTCATTAAAAGAGTCAAGTAGAGAATAAAGTCTACTATCTTTTATAATTTAAAAGGTTTTCATCAATTTTTATCACTAAGACTCAGCTTAATGAATAAACCACAATATCTAATCATCCCTGTACCACGGTCAAGGATTTTCATCAAATCATCAATGGTCATGACTATACCGAATCACCCCTGGTCATAATCATACCAAAAACTATCCATCAATGCATTACAGGCCACTGAGGACTTTTATCACATCATTTATAATATGTCATGATTATACCGAATGATCCCTGGTCATAATCATACTAAGTTCATCTATGCACATAAGCTAAAGATAACTTTCAACATAATATAACATGAGGATGATGACAATGACATAATAATTCAATAAAACAAGTTCAAGAATTAATTTATCCAAGAACCAATAACGTCCAAATTGTCAACATGATACTGCTTTGTAGAGTAAAATTCAAGAATGCTGAGAAGAATATTTCCATCAAAAATGCTGGATGAAGCGCAAATATCAAGGATATTCCACTAATTTCATGAAGTATAGAAGTCAAAACTTTAACCAACTGAGTATAATAACGAATGGAATAACAAAAGAAATCAGCATGCATGCGGTACTTCGCATAGACAGGTTATTCCAACAGAATAATAATAACAGAACCAGGTCAGGTGAAAATCACACCGACAAGATGTTCCAACAGAATAATAAAGAATGGAATAACAACAAAAATCACCATGCATGCGGTACTTCGCATAGACAGGTTATTACAACAGAATAATAAAGACAAAACCAGGTCCGGCGTAAAGCATAGACATGATATTCCAACAAAATAATAAGGATGAAACCAGGTCCGGTGTAAAGCACAGACATGATGTTCCAACAGAATAATAAAGACAAAATAATAAAGACGGAACCAGGTCCGGCGTAAAGCACAGACAGGATGTTCCAACGGAATAATAAAGACAGAATAATAGAAGAATGTCACCAAGTATAGGGTAGCCCGCTTAAACAGGTTATTCCAACAGAATAATAAGGAATGAAATAACAAAAGTTCTCTTCATGAATATAAAAGAATAATATCCCTTACCGTAACAGAAACTGAATATAGAAAAAGAAAGTTAAGTAGCAGAAAACTTTTCTTATTTCTCTATTACAGTTTATCTCTCTAGAGTTTCAGTGAATTCGTAAGAAAATAATGAAGGAGTGAGCTTCTATTTATAGGAAAATGGAATGCATAGTAACTAATCCATGAACGGTCCAGATTGATTTACTTTAATCTGACGGTCTATATTTAAAGCAAAATTTTTTAAATAAAATATAATATATTCTATTTATATAAAAAGATTTTTACTATGCAAACACTATGCAATACTATGCAAAACACTATGCAACACTATGTATAATAAAATATAATATATTCTATTTATAGAATAACTTTCATAAAGTATTCTATTTTATATAAAAGATATTTCTGTTTTATTACGTTAATAATACGAATAAAACAAAATGTCATCATCGTTATAATAATTCATATTATTAATCGACAATAATGGAATCAAACTGAGTGACTTCTCACATAAACATCAATAATCAATACCGTGTGCTACTATGCAACCACACGTATTACTGTACTTTTACTATCGAGTAGTTCAACAGTATCAACGGTAAAACTTCCGCCGTTATTTCAATAAAATATTTTTTTCGTTTTCTTAGTCAGACAATAATTCTGTTGCGGGGTCCACCAATAATTGTACCGTCGTACCAATATTTTTTAACACTAAAAAAATATTCCCTGACCAATCGAATATAATATAATAACTTGCATACTTTGCAAAATTTATAAATACTACCCACAACTATAATATTATCTCAAATTCACACCATAATATTAAAGAATTATTTTGAGAAAATTTAAATCTTTATTTATAAAATCTGGGGTCTCGCAATCTCCCCTCCTTATGGAATTTCGCCCTCGAAATTAGGGTACGTACCTGGTATGATAAAGAGGTGAGGTTACCTTGAATACCGTTATCGTTAAAAATATTAAATTCATCATTGTAATCCGACCAAAGATATTCAATAACAATTCATCTTTGCACTACAGGCCAAAGATATACAACTGTAAAACCAATAATGCTGAGACTCGGCTTAATAGTATCACGACCATGAATTATCCATGCACTACTGGCCAAGGATATTCGTGTTTTCAATTACGGTCATGATTATACCGAATAATCCCTGGTCATAATCATACCAAGTCCATCAATGCACTACGGCCAAAGATGACTTTTACCACATCCATGAATTAATATTTCATTGCTGAGACTTAGCTCAATAATTAATCCACATCATCGAATCATCCCTACACTACAGGCCAAGGATATTCTTTAGTATCACGACCACCAATTATCCATGCACTACGTGCCAAAGATAATCGTGTATTCATTAGTATCACGACCACAAATTATCCATGCACTACGTGCCAAAGATAATCGTGTATTCATTAGTATCATGACCATAAATTATCCATGCACTACGTGCCAAAGATAATCGTGTATTCATTAGTATCACGACCACAAATTATCCATGCACTACGTGCCAAAGATAATCGTGTTTTCAATTACGGTCATGATTATACCGAACAATCCCTGGTCATAATCATACCAAGTCCATCTATGCACGTGAGCCACAGATGACTTTCAACATAATATAAGCATGAGGATCATGTCAATGATATAAAGAATCAATCAAATGAGATAAAGGATAAATATTAAACATTTATAATATAATTTATCCAGGATTCAAGAATATCCCCATGTTATCAATCACTTAATAATCTCATAATCTAATATCATTAATATTATAACAATATTTTAATCACTTCTTAAACTTATAAACAATTTATTTCAATTGTTTACACTTTACCAAATAATGCATTTAATCATTCAAAAATGCTATACTCATAAGATTTCATCACCAATTATCAAATTCCTTATCAACAATATGCATATAACTCATATAAGATTTTCAAGCCATAAAATCCTATTTTTCTACTTTGTTACTTCACATATTTAACTCATATATTCGTAACTAAACAATTTCCATGAAAAATACCAAATCAGTCCCAAAAATATTTCTTTTCTGGGATTTAGCATAATATAATTCCATAATGAAAATATTTTTTTCCCGGAATTTTTAAAATTAATTTAGTATTTTTCAAAAATCAATTTCTAATTAATTCCTTAAGAAATTTGCTACCTCAAGTTTAACTCCAGAAATTTCCAAATCTTGGCAAGACCTTACACATGTTAATGTGAGCCTCTAATTTAAATTACATGGTCATTGGAGTTGTAGAACTCTAGTTATAGCGTTTTTCGTCGAAAAAAACCTAAATATTGAAATGCTCATAACTTGCTCATTTTAAGTCAGAATGAACTCATTTTTGGACAGGTGGTTCTTTATACCATATACTTTCATTTCCCAAAAGGCTAGAATTTTTCTCATAATTTAAGTGGCCGAAAATGCCCTTTTAAAAATAAAATCAGTAGCTTTTTGAAATTTCCAGTTTTTTCATCCTTTATTAAAATCAGTCCACACGAAAATCTACAACACCTTTTCCAGTGATTCCACTTGGAGATGCTACAAAACTCGTAGATCTAACTCTAGAACTTGACCACACTGAAAAATTCAAAATATATAAAGAGATATGGTCAATTGAATTTCATGTTACGTTTTTCACAAAATCTGATTTTCAACTCTTTGTGATTTCTAAGAAACTTTCATGTTTTCTCATAATAACCAACATAACTCGTCATAACACTTACTAATACCACATATACCCATGATTTTCATTAGTCCAATGTTTTTATTACGACTTTCATCATAATCCACGTAAACAGATCCTTTTAGTTGAAGAAATATTTGAAGGTTTTAAGAAATGGGTTTTTGTACTGGGGTCAATACAAAATTCGATTTCATGCTCTAGGGTAGGCTAGAAAGTCTTCAAGAATACGTCAAGAAATTTATTAATGATAGAAATATCATTCAAAACTGTTACTCTCATCCAAGATTTGGATAGTACGTTACATTGATACCAACTGTGACTTCTATCCCTTAACCTAGATAGCACCTCACAATGATACCTATCAACTTGTCATCGTTATTCATGACGTCGCCTACAAAAAGTCTAGCTTCAGTGCATTCCACACAAAGAAGTCAACAACGAAAGTATCGGGCACTTTACTTATGGCTTGATATAACAGTGATTAACTTTAGTGTTTGGTTACTTTGAATTCGTATAACAGGTTGGTTAGGAATATGAAAGCTAATAACTTTACAAAAAGGATGATGAGTAGTTAACCAATTGATTCCTAAAATCACATCAAAGGCCAGTATTTTTAAAAAAATAAGATCGACAATTAACGTGGAAGTGTTTATTTGAATCAAACAAGATTTAAAAATAGTTGAGGTAACAAAGGTTTCTACTAACGAAGTTTCAACCAATAAGTCAAAGTCTAACTTCTCCTAAGTCAAATTTAAACGTTGAAAGCAAGCAAGAGAGATAAAATAATGGGTAGAACCGGTATCTTATAATTAACTAACACGTGCTAACTTCGTTCGGTTTACTCGCTTTTTGAGAAGTCACGAAAAATGCTCTCCCTTACACTACTGATTTTGACTTTTCTGGAACGGTATTTGGTGCCTCTATCCTAGCTGAACTTGTCTTCGGTGAACGATAAAATTGGGCTAAGTAACCTTCTTTTCCACAATTATAACATGCTTTGGACGGACATCGTGCAGTTTGGACTGATATGTCCCTCCCCTCCGTATTTTAAACATGTGATAGGTGGGCGTTCTCCTTCTTTAACAACGGGTGAAGGTGCTGACGTCTTTCCATCATTGTTGAATTTCCTCTTCTTGAAATTTTCATTCCTATTATCTTAGCCATGATTACCACCAAAATGGTTACCATTCTTGGCATGATAATTTCCCCCACGATGGTTATCGTTGTTCTGATGGCCGTTGCCACCGGTACGATTATTATTGTGTTGTTGATCGTTACCTTTTGGTTGTGCTGACTCATTATCGCACTCCAATAACTGAGTCCTATTCACAATATTTGAATACAAACAAAGTTTATGAGAAATTAGGTATTGACGTATATCGGGTTTCAAACCTCTTAAAAACATTCGCGTCATGCTCCTCATTATCGACCAAATGGGATGCAAACCGAGATAACTCAGCAAACTTAGACTCGTATTGTGACACGGTCATATTATTTTGCTCCGCTTAATAAACTCCACCTCCTTCATGTGACGGATATTTTCGGGAAATTACTTGTCGTTGAACAGCTCTAGGAACTTCTCCCAAGACATCTTAAGTGTGTCAGTCTGGGTACGTTTTACAGATTCTCACCAGTAATCTGACTCTTCATGCAACATAAAGGTGGAAACTGAAACCTTTTGCTCCTCTGAGCATCCCAAGACATCAAATATCTTGGTGATCTGTTTTAACCACGTCTCTGCCTTAAGTGGTTCTGCTTTCCCAAAAACTCCGGTGGTCCCAGCTCCTTGAACTGCTTAGCGGTGACCGACCGTGGGTTGCCATTATTTTCACCTGCTTTATGAACAAGAGCCGCCTTCGCCTGATGTTGCATGAATTCTAAAAAGCTCCTAAACGTACTGTCGTTCGTTAATTGATCAGTGTTGTTGTTTACAGGAGGATTATCGCCATCCTGTCGTACATTATCCTGATTATTGATCTGTGGAGAGTCAACGGTCTCCTGTGCTCCATTGCTTATCTCAACATTTTCGGATGCCATTTTTAAATACTGCCACAAAACAAGGGTTAATTAATATGTCACATATTATCCCTATACACTGACCAACCAATTAAATATCAAATAAAGTTAGGTAGGTCATACTAGTGAAGAAATTCCCCGTCTCTCCCCTCCTAGTTCTTGTCTCACATCATAGCCAGGGATCATATCCCTAAGCTTTGATACCAACTGTGACGCCCCCAAAATTAGGTATACATCACCCATCTTGAGTCGTCAGATACATGGTACAAAATTCAAATACAACTTACTAATACAACTATCGTGTACAATACGACAAACATAAACTGTGAGTTTGAATACAAATATTATCTACTAGAGATTATACAAACTCAAAAAGAGTCCTCATTACAATTATCATCACACTATTTTACAGAATAGTGAGAACTACTAATACTATCCTCTGGACCATCACTCCGTTTCCCCGACTCGTCCCAGCTATAATCTCATTTCCTAAAGAGAACAGTGAAAGAAAGGGTGAGCTCAACTAGCCCAGTAAAAAATATTATGACTAAGATAATGCAGAATAAATTATCAATAGTCTTCAACAATGTTAAACTGATAAAATACAATAGACAACCAGTTTAACTGCAGTGGAATATGCAATTCATTAAAAGAGTCAAGTAGAGAATAAAGTCTACTATCTTTTATAATTTAAAAGGTTTTCATCAATTTTTATCACTGAGACTCAGCTTAATGAATAAACCATAATATCTAATCATCCATGTACCACGGTCAAGGATTTTCATCAAATCATCAATGGTCATGACTATACCGAATCACCCCTGGTCATAATCATACCAAAAACTATCCATCAATGCATTACAGGTCATGATTATACCGAATGATCCCTGATCATAATCATACTAAGTTCATCTATGCACGTTAGCCAAAGATAACTTTCAACATAATATAACATGAGGATGATGACAATGACATAATAATTTAATAAAACAATTTCAAGAATTAATTTATCCAAGAACCAATAACGTCCAAATTGTCAACATGATACTGCTTTGTAGAGTAAAATTCAAGAATGATGAGATGAATATTTCCATGAAAAATACTGGATGAAGCGCAAATATCAAGGATATTCCACTAATTTCATGGAGTATAGAAGTCAAAACTTTAACCAACTGAGTATAATAATGAATGGAATAACAAAAGAAATCACCATGCATGCGGTACTTCGCATAGACAGGTTATTCCAACAGAATAATAATAACAGAACCAGGTAAGGTGAAAATCACACCGACAGGATGTTCCAACAGTATAATAAAGAATGGAATAACAACAGAAATCACCATGCATGCGGTACTTCACATATACATGTTATTCCAACAGAATAATAAATACATAATAATAAAGACAGAACCAGGTCCAGCGTAAAGCACATACATGATATTCCAACAGAATAATAAGGACGGAACCAGGTTCGACGTAAAACACAAACATGATGTTTCAACGGAATAATAAAGACAGAATAATAGTAGAATGTCACCAAGTATAGGGTAGCCTCCTTATACAGGTTATTCCAACAGAATAATAAGGAATGGAATAACAGAAGTTCTCTTCATGAATATAAAAGAATAATATCCCTTATCGTAACAGAAACTGGATATAGGAAAAGAAAGTTAAGTAGCAGAAAACTTTTCTTCTTTCTCTCTTACAGTTTATCTCTCTAGAGTTTTAGTTAATTCGTAAGAAAATAATGAAGGAGTGAGCTTCTATTTATAGGAAAATAGAATGCATAGTAACTAATCCATGAACGGTCCAGATTGATTTACTTTATCTGACGGTCCATATTTAAAGCAAAATCTTTTAAATAAAATATAATATATTTTATTTATATAAAAAGATTTTTACTATGCAAACACTATGCAACACTATGCATAATAAAATATAATATATTATATTTATAGAATAACTTTAATAAAGTATTCCGTTTTATATAAAAAGATGTTTCTGTTTTATTACGTTAATAATACGAATAAAAAAAACGTCATCATCGTTATAATAATTCATATTATTAATCGACAATAATGGAATCAAACTGAGTGACTTCTCACATAAACATCAATAATCAATAGCGTGTGCTACTATGCAACCACACGTATTACTGCACTTTTACTACCGAGTAGTTCACCAGTATCAACGGTAAAACTTCCGCCGTTATTTCAATAAAATATTTTTTTCGTTTTCTTAGTCCGACAATAATTCTGTTGTGGGGTCCACCAATAATTGTACCGTTGTACCAATATTTTTTGACACTAAAAAAATATTCCCTGACCAATCGAATATAATATAACAACTTGCATACTTTGAAAAATTTATAAATACTACCCACAACTATAATATTATCTCAAATTCACACCATAATATTAAAAAATTATTTCGAGAAAATTTAAATCTTTATTTATAAAATCTGGGGTCTCACAGTCACTATACAGTATTTTCCATTATCGAAGTAATAATTCATATTATCTGAATAATATTATTAGATAATATTATTGACAATGTCTAGAAAGTTCTGTCTAAGGAGAGGTTTGGTCACCTAATTACGCGCCAGTAAGGAGAAATTCTTATTGGAAAACCCCCTCTTTTCTGGGAACTGTCTGGTTGCCAGTACTGTGATTCTGTAATATTATTTGTGAATAATTAATTATTAATTTATATGATGAGAAAAAATATTGATTTTATGTGGATATAGATGGAGAAAATTTTTAATGTGACAATTGTTGAAAATTAATATTTTATCTTTTTCTGATAAAATAATTCATTTGAATATATGATTTTAATAATATATTAATGGTGATATTTTTACAATGAATGTGGGATATATGATTATATGAGGATGAAGAGTGTTTTTGTTGCATTAAATGATTAACACATGTTTTGTGTGTCGGTGGACCCCATTTTTTGACTGAAATTTGATTATTGATTGTAAAATCGCCCGTTTATAGATTTCGGTCAATTTTTGTTTGGAATTTGGAAAAACTTCTTTCTGCAAAGATGTAGAGAATTGAATTTCCTATAAAAAGTCACGAGATTCGAATTTTCTGATAAAAGGGCTATTTATTATGAATTATTGAAGTTTTGAAGTTCCAAAATAATTAATTTTTGGGAGTTTTAGTTAATTATTTTGAGAAAAACGTAGTTTGTATTTTTTTTGGACATCATTAACATGTGTGGCTGGTGTTTTTGACCAAATGGTGGGCAAAGGAAAATTTGTATAAATATATTAATATTATATTTAATTTTCTGCTTTGGTGTTCTAAGCATTTTCCTATAAATAAGTAGCTTAGGTTAGAATTAAAAATCACACCAGAAACTAAAGATTTCTCACTTTCTCTCTCTATAATATCGAGCGTATTTTCTGAGTATTTTAGTACTTTGAGTATTGCTATACGGTGCAAGTTTTTTCAGTACTATATCCAGTATTCCAGTCAGAAGTATTATTCTTTCTGAGGTAAGCGATGTTATTTTCTTCTTAAATAATATTATCTTCTTCAATATCATTATGCCGAAATATTGTTCTGAACTTTTTATCAAATTTGAAACTTTTTCATGTCGGAGTTACTATTCATAAGTTACTATTCACGAGTTACTATTTATGAATTACTATTCATGAGTACTATTCACGAAGCGTGATGATGTTTTTTTGTGAAATTTCTATCTTTTGAGGTCAGAGTTACTATTCACGTATACGGCACAATTCACGTGTACCGAATACGACACTATTCACAGAAAAATTAAATTTTCTTTTCTGTGTCCAAGATTATCTGTTATGATTCATATCTTTGATTGGATCTATGTTTTGATCTTCATTCTTGAATTTTACTATAATCTGGTTATTTATGAAGTATTTTTGAACTTTGATTATTTAAAGTACGAATCCTTAATACTTGTTCTTTTATTTCACTGGATTCGTTTTTTTTAAAATATTTTTCATCATCCTCAGTCCTAAATGATGATATTACTGAATATCTTTGGCCTGTAGTGCAAAGATGAATGATTTCTTGATGAATATCTTTGGCTCGTAGTGCAAAGATGAACAAGTGTTGAGATGAACATGACCGACTGATTAATATCTTTGGCCCGTAGTGCAAAGATGAACAGGTGTTTAGATTAACATGACCAACTGATGATTATCTTTGGCCTGTAGTGCAAAGATGAATATTTGATTCCAGATATATATTTATTGATGTTACAGGGATAAAATATCGACGATGAACTTTTAAATTCATATATAGAAGATAGTTGTTTGCATTCTCTACGTAACTCTTCTATGAATTATTATTTCCGCTGCGAATATTGATCTGAAACTTAATGTCTATTGTATTCTATCAGATTTTTCCCTGTTGAAGACTAACGATAATTTGTTGTACATTATCTTAGTCATAACATTCTTTACTGGGCTAGTTGAGCTCACCCTTTCCTTTTGTTCCATTTTTCTTCTCAGGAAGCGAGATTATAGCAGGAACTAGTCGGGGTGTGGAGTGATGGTTCTAGATAGTTGTTTTAGTAGTCCTCACTATTCTGTAAAATAGTGTATCAATAATGAGGATTTATTTGTATGTTGATATTGTCTAGAAGACAATATTTGTATTTAAACTCAGAGTATATAGGTTGTCGTATTTTGCACGACAAATGTATTAATAAAGTTGTAGTTATTTCTGTACCATGTATTTGGCGACTCAGAATGGGTTGGATGGAATGGACCTATTTTTGGGGCGTTACACTTTGGGTAATCTCTTCAACCCAATTTGCTATGTAATTGGAAATTGTATTGATTATGTGGATATATATGTGATAATATGTTAGCATAAAATGTTTTTTATACCTGTATATAATTATCCATATTAAAATGAAGAGACCAAACTTCAAATGAACGGATTCGGTGTTATAATTAATCCGTAGTGTTGATTTTCATGTTTTGTATTCAAAACTTTCATATGTTATTCATTTTCCCCTCTAATGCCCTATGTGAAACTTTTGCAATTTACAAAATTTCAAGTAGGTGACTTTGGAGTCAATTTTCTCATTCAATTCTTAATGGATTTGAACACATAAATATACCACGTTATACTACTCGCGGAGAAGAACGCATTGGTGCATGGACCCGAAATTTCTGAAGTTTGGGTCCCACATTAAATTAAGCCTCAAAATACTTTAATATTTATTTTATCAAACCCATTTCCAACATTTTCATCTTGATTTCCCACAAGTCAGACATGCTATTGCATTCTCGTGTTCCTTCTTATAAAGTATGCAATCATTAGGACATGCATGTATTTTCACGTATTCTATCCCTAATGCATTCAAAGATTTCTTAGCTCTATATGTAGAACAAGGCAGTTCGTTATCCTTAGGAAGCATGTCTTTCAACAAAACCAAAAGCTCGATGAAAAACTTGTCTGATACCCCATGCTTTGCTTTCAAGTTGTATAACTTGACTAATGCCTCCAACTTTGTATGTTGGCAAGATCCCGGAAATAAGGGTTTTTGAGCATCCTCGAGCAATTTTTGTAACTTATTAGGAACACCTGAAAAATTTTCTTATGCAGCGTGAACCATTTCTATTATTTCTAGAACAGCATCATCAGGCCCCATGTCAAACTCATTAAACATGGAATCACGAATGCAGACGCTAGCACTATTGGTAAACTGCAACTTCTCCCCATGACTTGTCCATCTAATGTAGTTTTGATCGATACCTTTGAAGAATAACACTCTCTTTCTGAGTTTTGAACAGAAAAGAAAATAATAGAAAACTTAAATTAGAACAGAAAAGAAAAGAATAGAAAATTTAAAGTTTTATTTTGTGTTATTTCTGAGTTTTTAATGGAAAAGAATAGAAAATTTAAAATTGAGGACATGAGTTGTAATTTAAAATTTATTATATTAAAAGTTGAGGATAATATGTGAATTATAAAAATATTACTTATTCTAATTTATTTTCAGTCCAAATCATGCCAATTTTGGACGAAAAACTTTGGCAGAAAAAGTGGCCAAATTTTCTATCCATTTCTTTTCTTTTCTGTTTATTAAAAAACTCAGAAACATAAGAATTGGAAAGAAAACTTAAATTTTCCGTTCATTTCTTTTTTTTTTCTATCCATTTTAAAACTCAGAAACAGATCGTAAATGCTCTCTTACTATATCCACGCGAAAGCTTTTGAAATTCAGACAATCGGTACATGGACACGGTATTACTTTGCCTTTTTTGTTCTTTTTGTTCTCAGAAGCATATTTTAGAAACGCCTCAACCCCATGATCGTATTCTTTTGCCCTAATTCTTTCTTTATTCATACACGATTTATTCATTCTGAGACAAGCCAAATTGATGGCATAACAAATTAATACTTATAAAAATATAAATAGCAAATGACCCAATATTAATACAAAAACAAAATTACAAATTTAAATATAAATAGCAAATGACCTATTAATACAGAAAATACCACCCAATACTCCAAAAATATGATGAATAAAAACTTTCAACGCTATGATGAACAAAAACGTGTCACTCCATTCAGTTCTATAAAGAACTATAAAAGTATCAAAGTTTTCGTAGGCACACTTGGACTTCATTTTTAATTACTTTTTAAAAATAGTATTAAAAAAAAAATTCAGAAAGACCACTATTTACATCAAAAAGTTGCAATCTAATATGTTCATTAAGAAGCTTCATTTAACTAAATCAAGCAATCAATTTAATCTAGATTCACTAACTGAGCGCAATTAATGTCAACCTCTTTTTCAAAATACTTGCACAGCCAAATCAATCAAAGAAAATTCATCATGACTCTCATAGAAATACTCCATCTGGCTTAAAAAAATAATACTACTTATTTCACTGACTTGTACTTCTTTGAAATATTAATGCTTGTTTTATGTATCTATGTTTATCTTTCCAAATATAAATTTTGTCCTTTAAGGTTTAGTATGAAAGAAATATTATCAAAAAAATGATATTTATGTATATCCTATGAAAACCATAATATTCTAAAATTAAAAGTCAACAAATCTCATTATTAGAGAAATGTCTTACCCAAGTAGTGAAAAAGGATAGAGTATACAATTCAGTTGAAGTCCAATTAAAGTATAATAAAGCACAAAATTATGAATCCCACTCTAGAATCAAATGCGAACAATTTATAGAACAAAATTTGAACTAAAACTTAATATTGTACAAAGATTATATGCTTTTATAGAACGAACAATTTATGAGCATGATTACTGTTCGGGAGTGTTTTATCGACCATCATGTTGGTTGTAGGCCTGGACTAGAATTGATGAAGTTGGGTCGATATGGCCGAAGGCGTATAGGAGGTCGAGGACGTTCGGGTTCGGATACCCGAGCTCAATAGGCCGGAATTCGATTGTGATCAAGGAGGTCGGGGTCGGGCCTTCGTCACTACTAGAAAAAAAAAAGAATACGTGACGGAATTTTGTGACAGTTTTTAAAAACAATCACAAAAAATAGTAATTTGTGATGGACTTTTTAACCAATCACAAAATAAAAGTATACATGGCTCTTAGTGATGACTAATCTTGTCATCAATGTATTATAATTGTGATGGTCATGTCAATCACACTAATTTTTTCACACAAAATAAATTTTCTTTTTATGACACACTAAGTCATCACTTATAGATATACCCTTTTCGTGATTGCATTTAAGCTATCACTAATATTTTAATGTAAGAAATAATGAAAATAATGTTTTATGACGGTTTTGACAATCATTAAAAAAGATAGATTTTTGTGACGACTTTTATTTGCAATTACAAAAAGAAGGTATTTTGTGATGAAATTTTCAAGCCATCACAAAACAATTAATAAAATATATGATGGCTCTTAGTGATGACTAATTTTACCATCATTATAGAGTATTTGTGACTGTCATTGCAATCACCAAATCTTATATGTAAGTAATTTTGTTTATTAAATCAACTCACATATGTTTCTTTTTATATTTTGTTTTAAAATTATAATCATGATCTGGACTTTGGTGTAGTGGTAATACTCTTTATTTAGTTTGCAAATGGGAGAGGGTTCGAATCCTACAAGTATCATTTGAGACAATTAATATAGATATATATATATATATATATATACAATTAATACAGTGAAATAAATTGTCAAGAATAAGCATGTGAATGTTATTCCTATTTATATATGATTTGATTATGATATATATATATATATATATATGAATGAATAATATGCAAGTATTCTTGCATTAAGAAAAGCTGTAAAGTCCTTTTATAGATAATAGAAATATATGTACAAGGACTTAGAATGAATTGATCAAATATGTTAGGTTGATCCTACATGAGCAAAACAGCTTTGTAAAGTCCTTAAAAAGAAATGATGTACAAGGACTATAAATATAAAAAGATCAAGCTTGTTAGGTTGATCTTATGATGTAATAGATAGGCTAGTCTGATCGTCGAGCACTGCACCAGAAGTCGTAGTCGGCCAGATGAGTCAAGATTAACTCGGGAGCTATCGAGGCAGAATAGGAGTATGCAAGATAGTAGATCTCGGAGTTCGTAGACTGCCAGGGAAAACGAAGAAGGATCGTATTATTTCGAGAAGAACTTCCTCGGGATCGTAGTGTGCTGAGGAAGTCATGTTCAGAATCGTAGATACAGCCTACCTATGAGCCAAACGATCATCTGCCAAAGCCAAGTCCGAAACGTAGACTACACTCAGAGTCGTAGAGCCTAGTGATGCCGAAGCCAAGTCAAGGATCGTAGACTACACTCTGAGTTCGTAGAGTCCATTGAGTGCATACAGAGATCGTAGTCGGGCAAGATCAGATGAAGACAACAAGCACAAGACATAAATTGTAGAGTGTCAAGATCTTATCTCAGGATTGTAGTGTCTGCACAGCCAAAGCTGAATCGTAGAGTGCAGAACTACGACTCCAACAGAAGTGCTCACAATGCCAAGTCAGAATCGTAGAGCAGATACGGTTCTCAACGAATGAGCACTCCCAGAATATCCCTCTGGTTGGCGCTGCAAAGATACATTCCACAGTAAGGGAACCAGAGAGCACTCAACGAATGACATGCAAGGTAACAGAAAATCTCAGCACAAACCCAATCAGCATTAAGATTGAGGTGTAAGGCCATTCGTGATGAAGTCTTCCACAAGGAGATCCAAAGAAGACTTCAGAGGTTGACTAAGGAAAGTCAGCTTATGTAGTAGCTATCAAGTGTACAGAAGACAACGATCTTTGAAGTAACCAAGATCGTAGTGTTTGCCAAACAAAGAAGGAACTGATGGAAGGTGAACCGAGGTACTGATCAGCTTCTGAAAAACAAGGCTAAAGTGATTAAGTGCAGGGTCAGTTTATTAATGATAAGTGAGCGGAAGATCACCAGGAGAAAGCAAGATGGACGCGCCACAAATCTGAAGTGTCTTGATATTTAGAAGGGGACCAGAGCAAGGAATTAGGCCATCAGTATCTGAGAACAGTCAAAGCAAACAGAAGTATTGAAGCACTGCACAATACAGTGAAGGAGTGTTCTTCAGTGAAGATCCAAGCAACACTCTTCAGGATCGTAGTGTTAACTCTACTAGTCAACGAGAAACACTCAACAAGACACTACGATCAGGTCCTTGAAGACATGCATCAGAACCGTAGAGTTCGAATACCTGAAGACTGAAGCATTGGCAACGGTTCAATCTGAAGGGTAATATTCAGACAAGTGCTTATTGAGATCATCGATGCAAAAGGACAACCTCTGATATAGAAATCAGAAGAAATAAAGTCTTCAACATGCCCAAGATAGTAAAGTGATACATTTGACATGGTAAGTTAAACAGTAGACTTCAGCGTCAGAAAAAGTATGACAAGTCACATCAAGTAGTCTACATCAAGCAACTTGAGATCTGTGAAGATATTTGAATAGCCTTCAACGACTACTTTCCAACAGAAGGATTGGGAAAAAGTATAAATGAGAAAGAGTTTCAAAGATCGAAGGTTGCTGGAGTTGTCGAGTTTGGAGAGAAGGTGGACTGATATAAATCATGTGAAATAGTGAGTCCGAAGGCTCACTCTACGATCCACCAAGAACACTCAGAAGTCAGATAAAGAAAGAAGTAGAAGTGTGAGTTCTACTATGTAGAAGTGAGAGTTCTACTACATGAAGAGTGTTCTGAACTGCCGAGAGAAAGGAGAGCATCATGCCATCTGGATGTCCATCATGGGAAGACTCTAAGTACAATAGAGAAGAGCTTACGGTCATCTTAGCAAGTCCATCATGAGAAGGCATCGAGTATCAAGAAGGGAGATCACAAAAGCCATCTTGGTGTCAAGCATGAGAAAGCTTCTAAGTACTTTACAGAAGAGCTTACAGTCATCTTAGAAGCCTCTCATGTGCAGTCATCAAGTACCAAGAAGAATGATCTTCAAGGCGGTTCATCAAGGGGTCATCCGGAGTAGTTGAGCAACCTAAGAAGTTGAGCATCATGCAACACTCAACTGCTCTTCAAGAATGATCAAGCCTAGCTGCTAAGGATAGAAGATGTTCAGAGCATGAAGACATCTTAGCAGCTCAGAACCGGCTCTAACAACAACAAACAAACAACTCAACGAAGCCAGGGCCTGAGGGGTCCTTGTCCAGAGGGACTAAATGAAGCAGGGCCAAGAGGGTCCTTGTCTGGAGGGACTAAACAAAGCAGGGCCAAAGGGTCCTTGTCCAAAGGGACTAAACAAAGTTCCAAGCCTGCTGGGCTTGAAGTGTTCCTAGGGAACTAGAGGAGTCCCAAGGCTGCTGGACTTGAAGAGTTCTTAGTGAACTGAAGTCCCAAGGCTGCTGGCCTTGAAGGAATCGTAGAGATTCAGGGTGTTGCCCTTCCTTAGTGGAAATCCTGCTAGTTGAAAGCAGAAGAGTGGATTAGGAGCTTGAGTCTCTGAACCACTTAAAACCTCTTGTTTCTTTTACATTATGTCATTTATAATAACTGCTATGTATGTTCTAACTGCTTACAACTAAACTAACCCAACGAACAATGTATGTATGATTATAAATATATCAATGAAGGGGAATCTTTAACTTATTTCGCTGTGCTTGAAAAGATTCTTATGTTTATCATATACTCTAATATGAACAATACATCATAAACCAGAAAAGTATTTGAAATAAAAAGGATATATTCAACCCTCCCTCCTTCTAGATCTATTGTGCCCTCTGGGAACTAACATAAATTATACGTAAATAAATATTCACATTCTTATATTTGATCCCTAAAGTCTTACTTTTTGTGATGACTTTGACAATCACAATAGATTACGTGTTAATGTGATTGTATTAATCATCACAAAAGCACTAAGCGTTTGCGTGATTGCCAACATCATCACGTAAAACCTTTCATGATGGGCGTATACAAGACGACCATTGTGATGCTTAAAGTCATCACGTAAACTTTTCGTGATGGTTTTCCTACTTTTTGTGATGGATTTTGGCCATCACAAATGACCATTTTTTTAGTGGTGCGTGTCCTTTGGACCGAGGCCCAGACCGATTTTTATGATACTTAATGGGTTGGGCCTGTGCAGTTAGGCAGCCCAGGTGTAGGGTTGGGAGTGATAAGGGGGTTTACGTGGTTAAGGGTCCTAACCCTAATCATACCTTAATAAGGCAACTCTAAAGGTGGTATTGGAAAGGGAATCTACTTGCACCTTTTAAGGAGATTGTGTTGGACCCAAATATAGGTAACTACTATATTTAGGAGTCATATTCCGACTCGGAGAGGAACTCTTGGGAGATGAGAATGGCTATAAATACAAGGCTTAACTACAATTAACAGGTAATATCTACTTTTGAGCACTAAACACTTAAGCATCCATTGTCAAACCTTGTGAACGATCTGTATTTATTCTCACACCGGAGCTATCCCCCGGCAGCACAAGCCGTCAAGCTTCTGTGTGATCTGTTATTGTGCAGGTTTCAGCGCGTGGATTCTGTGATTGGGCGCGTAGACGAAACTTGGCGTTAACCTTGGCGCCGTCTGTGGAAACAAGATACTTGTTCTAGTGTCGATTTAAAATCACCGATTCACCGAAGGAGATAAGTGATTCTTTTTTATTAAAATAAATATATACTTGTACGTGTGTCATATATATGTATTATATCAATAGCAATTGAAGCATGATCGTAATTGATTATTGATACAACTTTACATATTCTCCCACTTATATTATGCATGTAGTGGTAGTATTCACATGATGCATGTAAAATCTAAACATTAACACTTTGGTCCAGGTAATGATAAATTGGTGCCGAGTCATCGCACCAGTAACGAATTCAGCCAGCGCAAATATAAAAGTTTAAGTTTTTATATCATTGAAGTGTTTTAAAGGCGACTTCGGTTTCATCATCAACCACAGACTGAAGGAAATTCGGAGGATATAAATTCGGAGGATATAAATCCCGAGGATATAAATCTCGAGGATAAAAATCTCACGGAGACTTTTTGTATACTTTCTTATTTTAAGTTCCTTGTAAATAAGAGACCGGGGGCAATGTTGGACTGTGATTATTTGGGTAGTGAGAGAGTCCTTATTAAAGTAAGATTGTATTTTCTTATTTGGTGGGATAAGGAGGTTTAATTTGGGAAGAAATCTATTAGCCATTAATTACAGTTATAAGGTGATTCTGAAAAGGACTCCTACTCCTATCTATAAATACAACAATAAACAAGGGATTGGAGGAGGAAGGGCACAAGAGTTACAACACAAATACACAACTTATACTCCCAATATTATTATAGTGGATTACTCTCTCTCTCTCTGTGGTTTTTCCCCAATTGGGTTTCCACGTAAATTCTTGTGTTTATACTTTATATTTCTTTATTTATGTTTATGTGAGTGTATTTCGTGAGTTTGATTTCACAACAATTACTCCATCAACCGTTGGCGCTATTTTGGCCTGTCCTTTTCGATCGGTGATTTCATCAGGCGTACAAAATCAAGCGTTAACAATTACAATAATAATACAAACTCAGAACTTAAATTCAATGTAAATCAAATATTCTAAAAATAATTGATCAAAAATAGAAATCATAGACGAAATAAGAAAAATACAACTTACTAGCACCAGATCATAGATTCATAGTACTAAAACGTCTCGATTGACAGATCGAAAAACCCAATTATAAATTGCAGCAGAACGAGAGGGGTGGAGAGAGAAGAAGGGGGCGTAAGAGCCTCGTCTTCGTTGGTCGCAGGGTTAGAGATAGGATTTTGGAAGTACGGGTACAATAGCGAGTGTAAAGCCAAGACGAAGAGAGGGTTTAGAGAGAGAGTGATGAATCGTATACAAAATAAAGTTATATTAGATACCTAAAAAATAAGATTATCGAAAGAGGATTAATCATGTAGCAAAGGAGCTCTTCGAGAAATCGTATACAAGATTAAGTTGAAAAAAAAGGTTATATATATTAAGTTGGCGCAAAATCATGCGCACGAATTTACTTGATAAATATTTTGAAATAGACACATACGGGTGTCCAAATCCGTATCTAAATATTGGGTTATAAACAAATTTAGATACAGGTGCACCACCGTGTCTAAATTACGAAGTCTACATTAGTCACAAACATAGAACACTGTGCCTCAAAAAAATACAAAATTAGTCACGGCACAAACTTTTCCCGTGATAATAATCCAGTAGTCACGGTGAGCAAACCGTATCTAAATTCATAAATAAAATAGTCACACTAATTACAAACCACCGTTACCAAAAAATTACATATCGATACCAGTTCCAGAAAATCACCGTAACTAAACTTGACTATCCAATCCCGTGACCATTACCATTAAAGAAATTTTTTGTCACAGGTTTTGTTCCCACCGTCTCTTTAATTTTTTTTTAACCGTGTCCAAAGGTCATTTTTGTACTAGTGTAATCAAAAGAAATTTGCATCTTACCAAATTTATTAAAAAATTGTGTTATGTCGCACTTGTATAGTACCACTACATATATAAATCAAGATCATATATATATATATATATATATATATATATATATATAGAGTCCGGATCCAGTCCGGGATCCCGGACTCTACTAAAATACGGACCTTTTTTTTTTTTTTTTTTGCTTTTTTTTTTTTGAAACAACTAAAAAAAAAAAAAAATTATGGAATTGAAATTTTTCCATAATACAGTGTTTTGGGCGTGATTTGGATGCCTATAACGAAATATGTCTGTACAGTCTGGGCAGACTGTACATACATTGGTTGGTGTAGGTATTAAAAACACGCCCAAAACATTGTATTATGGAAAAATTTCATTTCTATAATTTTTTATTTTTTTTTTTAGCTGTTCTACAAAAAAAAAAAAAAAAAAAAAAATTAAGGGTCCGGATTTGATCAGGTCCGGGAGTCCGGACCTGATCAATTCTGTATATATATATATACTTATAACAATATATAATCATGCACCCATAAAATTCACAATCACACTTCTTATGTTTTCAAATTAATAAAGCCACCCAATTTTACACAAATTTTAATTAATTTATCACAAAAAATAGCCTACTAACTAACTCCCATGCATACAGATTAATATACTATAATCTAGGAAATAGAGAATCTTCTCCTCCTTGGCTTGGTGAGGTCTACTCCCTCATCTATATTAGATGTATCTTTAGATCCATTCTTGAAAGGATTGAACTTTCCTAAAGTCCTTGACATTGATGAGAAGAAAGTAGTGTGCTTCTTAACACTTCCAACAGTACTAGTACCTTTGGCCGACGTCATCCCTTGATTATGATTATTATTTTTCTGGATATCTGATATGTACATCTTCATTTTCAATAGCTCAGTTCTTAGAGCCTCGTTCTCTTTTGCCAATGAAACATCTGCTTGTAATTGGCTTCTTGTGGAAATTGCATCTGGAACTTTGCGATCATCCACACCGCTTCTGATCTTTAATTGGTCATAGTATAGCGCATGAAGAACGATTTGTACCGGTAATCTTTTGTTTTGCGAAGCATGGACCCTGGCATCGTACGATAGTTTCAGTGGATCGATCACACTGCAGACCTTCTCGCGCTCAATTTCATCCAGATTTGGATGAGCCTTTATATATATATATGGTATGATCATATATACCGAGTAAATCATTAACCCGTCCGACAAAATGATCTATATGTTAAGAAACTGAATTGAAAGAAACTAATTAGCTACTCTCTAGCTGCATGTATACATTAATTCCAAATAGTAGTAGTTATTGTTGGGACCAATTCCTTGTACGTGCATGCATAATTCTTACTAGCAAATTAAACATGCAATGAACTGTATGTATTTCAATTCCTTCTTTTAATTGTATACGTAATTATGGATAAACAAATTATAACATTATTGTTAATTAGGTGTTACGCTAGCTAATTAATTAAAGTTTGGTTTAGCTAGGTACCTTCAAGTAGATGTCAATTGCCCGGTAAAGATCATCATCAACCTTTCTAGATGTTTTAGGAACCAAATTGGCAATTCCATTAAACTTGGAAATACTGAGTTCAGTATAGGTTGCAATTTCACCCAGATACGCATCCACCGTCTTAGCCACCCTCTCTGTGGCCGTGGAACAAACCTCTTTAAAATCACCGCCGTTAAAAATGGCCACATTCTTCTCTTTTTCCACAAATCCCGAGATAATCCTCCTCACACTCTCCAAATCAAACAATCTCTCTCCGTCGTACGTATACGATGACACCAGTAGATCATCCACAGTGACATGCTCTAGTATTGCTGAAATCCGTTTTTCTAGTTCCACCTTGCAACTATTTGATGCTCCCAAGAAAATTGCCGTTCGGAGGAGGCAACACAGAAAGTTAATCGGAAAAACTTGCTTGTCGGAAGGTAAAAGAGCCACGATGGACTCGAGAAGCTCACGCTGCTGGATTCTGACGTTAGTGTCCAAGGACTTGCTGGCTCCGCCACCGGAATGATCTCGCACCAGATTAGGAAGCGACCTCTCTGCATATGTTATGATGGCACTAGCTATAGTTAGCCCTTTGGCCCCACGGGACTTCATTGAAGCAATTATCTTCCCGAAGAAACAAATGTCTAAGATGGATAATTCTTCCGTCCACCAATTTGGAGGTGAACGACTTGGGAAATTGGCCTCGTTACAAGCCTGCGTGCAGTTAAATTAAAATACGTACAAACAAAATATATATATATATATATATATATATAATAATAATATAATATGGTATGGTATGGTATCATTATCAGAGACAGCGATGCGCTACGGCCTACGAGTCGTTGCAATTAAGAGTACGTACGTACGTAAGTACCTTAGCCGTTGCGACATCAACGCATCTTTGTATGATGTTTAGATCTTGGGCTATGGGATGGAAATGTTCGCATGATTTCAAAACGACAAGTGCACCGGAAAGGCTAGTTAAGGCAACTTGAGCGAGAAAGTCCTCGGTGCGGCCGGCGAGGTTACCGTCGCAGTACTTGTCGTTCATTTGAAGATACTCGGCAGCGCAACGGAGAGCTGCTACGTTGTGTACAGTGATTTCAAAATTTACACCGTAGCAAAACTTGGCAGCTTTTTCAAAGATCCCGGGGCCTCCAGGGATTTCCGATAGATCAATTCTTTCCACCCCACCGGCTTCTTTTGCGTCTAGTACTAGTTTTCTGATAAAGTTGCTCTTTGCCACAAGCATGAACTGCACACACACATATATATATATATATGGATTCCATCCACAGCAACCGGTTGTTGAGAGCAACCCATTTTTCCCCAGCCGCTACAGCTTGTAGCAGCTTATAAAAAAAAATTCTAAGTGGCCCGTACAAGCTGTAGCGGCTGGGAAAAAAAGGGTTGCTCCCCAACAACCGATTGCTGTGGATGGAGACCCATATATATATATATATATGGGTCTCCATCCACAGCAACCGGTTGTTGGGGAGCAACCCATTTTGGCCAGCCGTTAGAGCTTGTACCGGCTTATAAAAAAAATAATAATAATCTAACGCCGATACAAGCTCTACCGGCTGGCCAAAATGGGTTGCTCCCCAACAATCGGTTGCTGTGGATGGAGACCCTATATATATATATATCCTTAATTTAGATCTACCAAGCTAATTATAATAAATAATTAACTAGCTTTAATTATATATATATATGGATAAATAGAAAGATTTAACAATTAATTAAAACCCAAAAAGGGTATAGTAGTATTAGTACTATATATAGTTAAGCTAATTAATTAGGAGCACTTAATTATAATAATACGTACGTACCTTATGAAGATTAAAGTTGGCTTCCCCAACTTCAACAATAATATCAGTTGGAATTTCTTGAGAGAAAACCCTGCAACAGAGATAGATATATATGATCGATCAACCAACTATTATTAGTATTACTTAATTACTTCATTAATATATAAAGCCATAAAATTGATCTAGCTAGCTAATGAATTAGAAGTTGTGTATCTGTATACATTAAGGTAGGTACGTACCACTGGCCGGTTCTTTCCATGGCGAGAGAGAGTACTCTGTTGGGATTCTTGCCAAGAACAGTACTTTCTGCCATATATATATATATATATATATATATATATGACTGAGGGATCGAAGGAGACCAGGAGGGATCGGAGGAGGGGTTTCAGATAAGAGTCTTGAGGGGCTTTGGTTATATATATAGAGAGAGAGATCAGAGATATATGAATGAAAGAATGATAGTTTCAACTTGAAGATCGATGTCGCTTTTTACTTTCTTTTTTTTGCGTGTGTTTGTTTTACAGAATTAATAAATTATTATTATTAAAAAAGCAATAATGTTTCTCTTCTAGTTAGCTAGGTACGTAAACCAACTTTAGTGTTGCTTTCTTCTTTTTCATGTTTTTCATTTCGCTGTCTACCTAGGCTTCATACGTGCTTTCCATTCATTCTTCTATCCATTGTCCATTCTACCCCCAATTCCACTATCCACAATTAATTACAAGATTTGATTATATTTATAATGTCTTTCTTTTTGTAGACTTGACGTGGGGGTGCAGATTTTTTCCTAGGCATTAGAGTTAGAAGCGGTACTCACTTTTTCGGGAAGAGATTATATATTGATATAAACGGATCTGGTTAGTTATTTTTTTTTAATAAGTTGATTAATTGGCCAATAGAATACTGACATATATACAATCTCACATACGTGTCAGTATTCTATTAGTCAATTGACCAACTTACCTCAAAATAAACTTCATAATAACCACTTACATATGAACCTGTTATTAATTAACCTCCTATATAGCACTAGAGGTGAGACCATGCATATATATTTTAAAGCAAAGTCGCTAATTAATTAATTGAAAGTGAAGTATCTTACCTGAATTGAATTAACACATGCAAGCACACATGTGTATATATATATATATATATTTAATAAAATATATAAAAAAAAAGGAGATTTGTGTGCAACTAACTTGTATATAAACACGTACACGCCGCCATAATAATATTAGAAACTAGAAATGATTGCATGCATGTTTAGGTAGCTAATATTTAATTTCCCGGCTAGGCCATGCAGGAAGTCGAGTCGGGTCGGGTCTAGCTGGAGGAGTAGCTAGGAAATGGAAGTTGAGGTGACATGAGCTTGCGGTCCCTAACATTATCTTTAGGTTAGCTTAGTCAGTCGGGATTGGACAGTCAATGTGGTCGGGGGAATGTCTCTGCCACACAAACCAGTGGCTCTTATTCCTCCACCAACTTCACCACAAAAAATCTTGGCACCCAGTACGCCACCTCATCCTAATTACATGTCAGCTTGCTCCCACTCTCCCTGCTTTTACACGTTCATTGTCCTCTCCTCTACTCCCATCCATAAATATATAAATATACATATACTAGATGGGTCCGTGCCTCGGGCACTGTATGGACAATATGATTTATTTTAAATTTTTAACGACCAAAATAATTTATTGACTGAGCGAAAAATTTAAAGTCATTTGTATTAAATTAAATTATTATTAGATTATTAGATAGATAGATGTATTTTATTAGATAGATGTATGAACGGTGGGATTTATCCCAAATTTTGGACGGCCTAGATGATTTATTAAGTGAGCGAAAAATTCAAAATTATTTGTATTTTATTAGATAGATGTATTTTATTAGATAGATGTATGAACGGTGGGATTTATCCCAAACTTTGGACGGCCCAGATGATTTATTAAGTGAGCGGGAAATTCAAAATCATTTGTATTTTATTATATATCTATATAATAAAACAGAACCCATTTTGAATCTTTCATTTGACAAAGCACAAGGACGGTTCAGATTCATTCTAGCTTAATTTTTCTAACTTAATCTAAAGGCTCATATTTCTTCCCGCCCAGATCAAATTCACTCATACACCATACTCTCTCTCATGTTCACACACAAAATCTTTATATCTCCTCTCTTCTTCACACACAAACAAATAATAATAATAGTACAAATAATAATAATAATAATTATTATAATTAGTACTATTATAATAGTACTAATAATATTATTAATAATAATAATAATAATTAAGATTCAGATTCATTTTAGTTAAATTAGGGCGAAAAGCACAAGTACGGTTCAGATTCATTCTAATTTTAATTCAAAATAATAATAATTATAATATAATAATAATTATTATTATTATTATTATAATTATAATACTACTAATACTACTACTACTATTACTACTACTACTACTAATAATAATAATGAGAACAATAATAATAATAATAATAATAATAATATAATAATAATAATAATAATTATTATTATTATTATTATTATAATATTATAAGAGTAATAATAATAACAACAATAAATATACTAATAATAATAACAATATTATTATTATTATTATTATAACAATAACAACAATAATAATAACAATAATAATATTATTGTGGTGGTGTGGTGAATTATAATAATTGTTATTAATGATTGTATATTTTGTGGATAAGTTTATATTTTTCTTGATATCTATTTTTAAAGAAAAATTAATTATTGTGGTAGTGTGGTTAATTATGATAATTATTATGTCTGATTGTAAGTTATTTTAAGTTGAAAAGAGTATTCAGGTAATATAATATTTTTCTAATTTTAATCTATTTTTTCGTTATGTAGGCACGGATAATTACTAGTATATATATATATATATATAATAAATGAGTAGTACTACTACTTGTAATAGCTAGCTAGGAAGGATAATCTAAATCTATGGGCCACCGCAGTATCTCCATTGCACCAATCATCATTATTCTAACTTTTAGTTTGGAGAAAAAGAGAGGATAAGGAACTAAAAATTTAAACTAGTTCCGTGTGAAGCACACATTATTTTTAATTTATTTTATATAATAGTTATAAAATATATTTCTTGAATTTTAAATTGACTTAATATTATTATTAGAATAACTAAAAATTTTATTTAAAAAATGAATGACTAATTATTATATATAATTATCGAATACTCACAATCATAATTGAGTTTTACTAGTGTGATTCTTTTGTTATTTTTAATTTAATATTAAGTTTTTATATAATTTCAAATTGTAATATTTAATTTTTATAATCAATCATTCGTATTTATATATGCATTTTTAATTGGAATTCAAAGTTGAGCGAAAACAACCTAAACTTAGTGTTTAAGTCACACACTAGCTATTGTATAATTATTAACTATATAAAAAATAAATAAAATTGTAGTAAAATAATAAGTACAATCATGATTTTAATTTTAAAAGCTAATTAAATTTTAATTAGTAATATAAGTCATTATTTTTTAAAAAAAAATTAATTAACTCAAGGCCTCCTATATATTCCTATATAAAATAAAGTGGTTTACAAAATTTTAATCGTTAATATATTTTGTAATAGACATTATAATTTTTTTATATAAATTACTATTTACTCATAATATATTTCTTATATTTTTTTAGGAATATAATTATTTTAAATAATGAATTGTCATTGTTGTTTTATTTTTAAAAGCTAGCTAACTAAATTTTAATAACTAGTATATAAGTTAGAATTGTTTGGTAATATTAATTAAATAAAGCTCTACTATATGTAATAGAATTGGTAATTAAAGTAATCGTTAATATATATTGATATTAATTACTATTATATATTTACTCATAATATTTTTAATATATAGTCATTTAGAGATTAAAGTTGAGTAGAAACTTAAACTAAAATTTTAAATATGATTTTTAAGTTGAAATTTATTGTATGACTAAAAATAACTAAAGAACTCTTATAAAAAATAAAATTGTTGAATAATATTAACTTATTATTTAGGACATGAAAATAAATAAATACTCCATATGGAAATTGATAGGTATGGATGGATTAGTTGGCGGGGCGGGCGATGGAATTGGCGAAGGTCTATTCTATATATTAATTATTAGGACCATATATGTGGTTGTGGTGTGGGCAGTGTCAGTAGTCTCTTGTTACACTCAACAACTTAATTGTGACATTTTTGGTTTGGACTACTTCTGGGCCGAGTTGAAGCTTACACTTGTTTCCAGGCCTCATTACGGGCCTGTACTAGAATTTTAAAAGGGTCCTTAACACTAATATACAACAATTAGAAAGTAATTATAAAAATAAAACACACACAACATAATTATAAAAATAACGCAATTCATATTAATAAGAAACCTAAAATTAAGAAGAAATATCTGCCATAACTAATCATTCAAATTCAAATATCTGGGATTTAACCACAAAAACAAATTCAAATTCAAATTTCATAGGAAAGACTGCACAAATTTTGTACTTTGCAGGAGGTGGTGGAGACAATCTTTAGAGGAAGTGGAAGCTTTGGAGGAGGTAACAGCTTCGGAGGAGGTGGTAATGGTGTCTTCAGAGGCGACGGTGATGACTATGGAGGAGGTAACAATGGCGGTGGCGGTGGTGAAGGAGATGGCGGCGGTGGCTCAAGTGGTGGTTACAGAGACGGTGGAGGTGGAGGTGGAGGCTGGGGCGGTAGTGGCGGGAGCAACCATTTTCTGTAGTAAAAAGAAATTCTCAAGATACTGCAGAGGAGAAGATCATTAGTAATGTCATAGTAACCAAACTTTTATAACAAGGTAATCAAACTTTTATACTAAGGTAACCAAACTTTTATACCAAGGTAACCAAATCTTGGTAATTACCAAGGTAACCAAACTTTTATACTGAGGTAACCAAACTTTTATATTAAGGTAACCAAACTTTTATACTGAGGTAACCAAAACTTTTATACTAAGGTAATCAAACTTTTATACTAAGATAAATAAACTTTTATACTGAGGTATCCAAACATTTATACCAAGGTTACCTTGGTATGAAGGTTTGGTTACCTTGGTGTGCAGATTTGGTTACCAACTGCACTAGGAAAAACCTGATAGTGTGGAGGTGAATTGGTTACCTTGGTATAAAAGTTTGGTTACCTTAGTATAAAAGTTTGGTTACCTTAGTATAAAAGTTTGGTTACCTTAGTATAAAAGTTTGGTTACTTTTATACTGAGGTAACCAAACTTTTATACTAAGGTAAACACCAATCAACAAAAAAAGTGATCATAAATTCATAATCAAACGCACATTTTGCATAAAATTAAGATCATAAACCCCAAATGAATGAAATTAAAAAGAAAACCTTAAAAATTAGTGCTCGAGAGAGAGGTAAAATAGAAGTACTTACAAAAACAGAGTAGAAAGAAATATGAAGAACAATTGGAAGAATGAAAGTGATAGAAAAAATGGCAGAATAGAAAAAAATGGCAGAAATGGTGTCTTCATCTTTTATACAAAAATGGTAGAAATGACGTCTTCATCTTTTGAAGAAAAAATGGCAGAATAGAATAAAATGAGAGAGAAAATGGCAAAATGGCGTCTTCATCTTCTCTCTTCAATGACGTCTTCATCTTCTCTCTTCACTCTTCAGCTTTTGTCTTTAAATATGAAAATGGAAGAATAGAAGTACAGTGGCGTACAGAAAATGAAAGTAGGAGGAGATGAGAGAGAAAATGGCAGAAAAGAATAAAATGGCAGAATAAGAGGCGATGAGAGAGAAAATGACACCTACCAAAACTAATCCCCTAAATTAAGGAATCCTAATTATACTAATATTGTCATGTCAGCCATTACATATTAATCCCTTATTTTAAGGACCTTTAATTATGTTAAGATTGAAAATAAAAACAAAAAAAATGTAATACTTTTGTAATTATTTTATAGATGTATGATTTTTGTAATTATTTTTAAAAATATACTATTATATGTAATTTACCCTTTTAAAAATAAATAAAATAAAAAGACAAATAGTAGTAGTGAATCACAATGTGCTGGATTTGACGTTCTTAATCATAAGTCTCTCTCTACCGAGTGAAATACTATTAGTAAAGATTGGGGAGTCAAAGTCCAACTAAATTAAGCATGTAAGGTCGGCGAATTCAAAAAATATGGGTGGTAGTTGAAGTTTGGTTTAATTCTACCAAGTATTTTGTGATTTTTAATTTTAAAACAATAAATTATCACGCTTTTCTCACCCAAAATAATAATTCTTATAAAAACCCTAAAGATACTGACTCGAGTTAAACTCTATTTTCAGGGCCGGCCCTGAGTTTTTCAGGGCCTAAAGCGAAGAAAAAAAAAATTAGACCCTTTGCGAATTGCTATTAAGATAAGTATAAAAAAAACTAAGAACTTTCTCTGAATAAAAGAGCATAAATACAAAAGAATACCAAATATAATAACCGACTATTTCAATATTTTCAAAGTATCATTCAGATATCGCATTATCACTAATTCAAAAAAGTAATCAGTTCAAAGATATAATATCATCAATAGAGGGGTGGATGATATCATCAACAGCTTCTCTTGAATAACACTCACTTATAATGGGCAATTTATAAATAAAGAAGCATAAAATTTTATAGTTCAGGTAATGGAATGTAACATTACTGAATTTCAAATAGTTTCACAGATATCAATAAGGGGGTGACATATCCAAGCTGTGACAAGAGTTAACCTGTTTGGTTATTCTTTAAATAGTACCCATGGTAAATAGTGTAAAACTCAAAATCTTCCCAGCAAGAGTTTACCTATTTTCTTTTTATTATATTGGCTATATTATGACCTCAGTCTTTAACTGTCAAATTTTAATACCAATAAGTAAAGTATGCATGACCCATAGTATATTAATAGAGATAATCGTAAAGTCTGCACTAGCCAGATTAAGAGAAAAAAATGGGATTATACATATTTGCAAAGAAACACAAGAATGAGTAAAGACATAATTATGATGGACAAATTCATAGACTAACAAAGATTGAAATTAATTGAGACATATTGAAGTAATTGTTTTTTAATTTATGTGAACTGGTTGATATTTTTTTAAATGTACATATTAGAATTTTTAATAATGTTGGATCTAGTTTTACTTATGTAATAATTTTATTTGTCAAAATTTTAAATATTTTAGAGAATGATTCTACATAATCAATTATACTCATCCATTAAAATAAAACTAGTCATGCACTGATTGTATGATATAAGAAAAAGGGGCCTTAAAAAATTTTGGGCCTAAAGCCTGGGCACCCTGGGCTTTAGCCCAGGGCCGGTGCTGTCTATTTTACTCAGAATTTATTTAAAACTTATTAAAGGTTCGAATATAATTTTGTAATCTTTGCTCATCATATTTAAATTCGACTCGAGTCAACTCATTTTTTAGTGGTTCTACTTGCGAGTATTTAAGACATACACGAATTCGAACTAGATCATTTATATTAAATAACTGATATTTTTACATGTATTTTTAATATTTTCAAATGATCATCTTTCACATGATCGTAAAATGGATCACAACTTCATGTGAGAGAGAGAACAATATAAAAATATCAAAAATACATGTAGAAATGTGTTGCCCTTTATATTATGATAATGTAAATAAAAGTAACTCACTCAGCTATTTGGAATAATTTAATTTTGGATTCTTCAAGCTAGATTTCGAGCCTTGTAAAAAATTAATGAGATGAACCTTTACCGAAAATATCAAAACCCCTTCCACTTAAGGCTTCAAACGAACCAAACAGTCCATGCTCAATTCGAGCTCGACTTGAAAAAATACAAGCATGACTCGGATTCGTTAATAATATTATCAAAATTTGAGCATAAAAAATTATTCGAATAAAAATATGAGTAGAATATAAACAAGGCTATACTTGACTCGTTTAAGATACAAACTACTTGAATTCTCGATTTTAATATATACTCGATTGATACAGATTCGATTAAATATTCAATACATTCTTTTATAATTAATATATACAAAATTAAATCAAAATAGAATAATTAATTATTATTTTAATTTATTTTTATTTTTATTGTGATTTTATATTTGTAAAGTGTAATAGAAAATATGTTTTCTCATTCCTAAATAAAAAAATAAATTCAATTTTTAATTATATTTATTGTAAAGTTAATTATTATACGGAGACTAAAATTTGTGCTTGAATTTTAAGCTCACGAGTAGTTTGAATATAATTCAATCTGAGTCAGATCGAATTCGAGTAATAAATATTCGATTTGAGTGAATCTGAATAAATTTTTTTAAATACAATTCGATTTCAAGTCGAATTCAAGTATAAATTTAATATTTCGAATCAAATTTGAGCTATTCTACTCGTTTAGATCCTTACTTTCACTTGTCAAAGTATGTGAAGAATTCAATTGTTGAATAATAGTATACATTAAATAATAGAGTATACTTAATAGTATATACAAGTAAAGAAAAACGAACTTGTATTGAGTATAAATATGTGAAGTGATAAAATTTTGATACTGGTATAATTATTCTGAGTATCAAAGTGTTTCAAATTCCATTCATTTTAACACTCTGTCTCCGAGTTTTGGATTGAAAAGAAAATAATATAAAACTTAAATTAAAACAGAAAGCAAATTTTAGGTTTTCTTTTGTGTTGATTATGAGTTTTTAATAAATAAAAAATAGAAAATTGTTTTTTTTTCTTTTCATGTGTTTTTGAGTTCTAATGAAATGAAATGAAAATTACATTTATACAAATTTACCCTTCTATTAATTATAATAATTTAACTATGAATAAAAATACGCAAGATAAATTTAATCGAAGAAAAAAATTCATAATAAAATACAAATATCCAAATAAATATTAAACAAAAACTACTACAAAATCATTGTCATACCATACCTAAAAGTCATCAAACATAATTTGTATTATTAATACTAACGGAGATTATTCATCAAATTTTTTAAGAAATTCAATCTCATCTTTAATGGTAACTCAAATATTGTTCGTGCCTTGTCTTGAATTTTTAGTAGCCATAATAGGCCTCCTCAAATGTTCCATGGAATTCGACAACAAATGGTGAATAAAGGGATCCAAGTATTTCAATCTCTTGAATGACATCGTACATATTATTGAAAGAATACACTGCGTAAATGACCCCATTACTGTAGTGACGTACTTTGTAGACGGTACCTTCGCTTCCTTTACCAAGGACTTGAACTTTCTAGTTCAGATAGGCTGCTAATTTCTTGACAAGTATGAGTGGTAGTGACGAGATAATCATTTTTATTAGGAAGGCTGGGTTGGGGGAATTGATCAACTACTACTTGCAAGTTATGTGTAAGACCCCAACTTATTATAAATAAAATCAAATTTCTTCTAATTATATTTGAGAATAATTAATTATTGATTCATATGATAAGAAAATATTTATTTTATGTGGATATAAATGTTGGATATATTTATTGTGGTTAAAAATGAAGGAGTTAATGTTGAGGTGTTTTATCAGTATTTTTGTCGGAATGAAGGTATTAAAAATTAAACCAATGTTTTTGAGATATATTGTGTGAGTTATAATTTTTAATCCGACCGTTAGATCGTTGTAATTTTTGGATATGTTATACATATATAAGTTGAGTATATGTCCACAAATTTTGAACCGTTAAAAATAAACGTATGATTTGTTATGAATTTTAAGAGGTGACTTATTCAGAAATTAGGTTTATAAATGATTTTGGTGGAAAATTCTAGAATTGAGTGGGCCCCACTTGTGGTTGGTGAATAAATGTGCTGAATTTATTTCAAATGTGGTGGGTGGAAATAGTAGCAGGTAAAGCCATCAGGTTGCAGGTCAAGTCTGCTAACATTTTTCTATAAATAGAGGGCTAAGTTAGAATTGAAAATCACACCAGAAACAAGTTTTCTCTCTCTAGATTATTGAGTGTATTTTGTGAGTATTTAGATACTTTGTGAATTTCTATTCATCAGTGCAAGTTTTCTTCAACCTTATACCGATATTCCGATCAGAAGTACTGATATTTTGAGGTAAGGGATGTTATTTTCTTCATATATGATATTATTTTTTCAATATCATTATGCCGAAGTATTGATCTGAATTTTTATCAAATTTAGAACTTTTTGTGTCGAGGTTACTATTCACGTATACGGCACTATTCACGAATACGGCACTATTCACTGAAAAATAAAATTTTCTTCTTTTTGTCCAAGATGTCTATTATGGTTACTATCTTTGATTGTATCCATGTTTTGATCTTTATTTTTGAATTCTGCTTTAAAATTGGTATTTATGAAGTATTATTGATCTTGGATAAATTGTTATACGAATCCCTACTATTTGTCCTTCTGTTTCACTGGATTCGTTTTCTTTAAAATATTTTTCATCATCCTCAGTCCTAAATGATGATATTAATAAATATCTTCGGCCTGTAGTGCAAAGATAAATGATTAACTGATGAATATCTTTGGTCCGTAGTGCAAAGATGAACATGTGTTGAGATGAACATGACCAACTGGTGATACAAATAAATATCTTTGGCCTGTAGTGTAAAGATGAATATTTGATTAAAGATGTATATTGATTGTTGTTACAGGGATAAAATATTGATGATGAACTTTTAAATCTTAGAAGATAGTAGAACACATTCTCTACTTGACTCTTCTAATGGATTGTTGTTTCCGCTGCAGTTGTTGATCTAAAACTTATTGGGTAGCAAAACCAAGTTCAACGGGGATGGTGACTACAAGGGCTATCCCGAATAAGTCGAAATCAACGATTCCTGAAAGAGCGTTTGTCGTGACTGGCCAAACGCGAGGAACCCGAACGAGGTGATTACGGGTAAGCTAATCTTAAACTCTTGCGAAGTTTATACCTTACTAGATACCGGTTCTATCCATTCTTTTATCTTTCCTGCTTGTGCTCAACGTTTAAACTTGACTCCGGAGAAATTGGACTTTGACTTATCTGTTGAAACTCCGTTGGGTGAAACTTTCGTTACATCTACAGTTTATAAATCTTGCATGATCTAAATTGGCACTATCACATTACCTGTTGATCTTATATCTTTAAAGATACTTGCTTTTGATGTGATTTTAGGAATTGATTGGTTAACCACTCATCATGCCAAAATTGATTGTTTTCGTAAGGTTGTTAGTTTTCATATTCCTAACCAACCTGTCATACGAATTCAAACAACAAAACCACTAAAATCAGTCACTATCATATCAAGCCATAAAGCTATTCGTTTATTGAAAAACGGATGTCAAACTTTCTTAGCCCATGTTATGGATTTGAACAAAGACAAGTCAGATTTGAATAATATTTCTGTTGTTAGAGAATTTTCTGATGTATTTCCTGAATAACTTCCCGGTCTACCCCCAGAACATAATGTTGAATTCTTTATTGACCTTGAGCCGGGTACAAAACCCATTTTTAAAATCCCATATCAAATGGCTCCTATTGAACTTCATGAGTTAAAAGTCCAACTACATGAATTGTTAGACATAGGTTTCATTCGTCCTAGTACATCTCCTTGGGGTGCTCCTATTTTATTTGTAAAGAAGAAAGACGGGAGTATGCGACTTTGTATTGACAACAACTCAAATAATATGGGAGTAATTATCCTACTCATGATCTAGAGTTGGCAGACACTACTTGTATGTGGAGAAAGTGGAGATTTATACGGACCATAAAAGCCTCAAATATTTCTTCACCCAAAAAGAACTCAACATGCGGCAACGACGTTGGCTTGAACTATTGAAAGATTACGATAACACTATTCAATATCATCTTGGAAAAGCGAACGTAGTAGCTGACGCATTGACTAGAAGATCATATGCGAGCACGAGTGCGATATTGTTAATGCAAAGGCCCATTCTGTATGACTTACAAAGGATGGAGGTAGAATTAAAGACTCCAGGGACCCACATGATGATGGCGAATATACAAGTATTGTAAGACCCCAACTTCTTATAAATAAAATTAAATTTTCCTTTATTCATTATTCTAAATTAATAAGGGTTAATTTGATATAATGTTTTGGTTATGGGTGAAATGTGAAAATTTTACAAAATAAGCAAGTGGCTATAAAATAATCATTGTTGTCGGGAAATATTCGTTTGGTCGTAGAATATTCTTTTTGTCGGGAATATTCGTACGTTGGCGCAGTCAATTGTGTGCCCCATAACAGAATAACGGTCGGATGAAGAAAACGACAAATTTGGATTTTTATAAATAACGACATAAATTGTTATCGTTAACACTGTTGGGTTACCTGGTGGTTAAAATACAGTAATACGCGTTGTTGCACAGTAGCACACGGTATTACACAGTATTTTAAATTATTGATCCTTACGTAAGAAGACACTACTCAATAATTGCTACAGGAGTTACTGTTCATTATTTTATTTTATTGATTCAATAATTGCTGCGTTGATATTTATATTATTATTGTTTCAATAATTGTCATTGCACAATATTTTCTATTATCAGATCAATAATTCATATTATTTGAATAATATTATCAGATAACATTATTAGCAATGTCTAGAAAGTTCTGTCAAGGAGAGGTTTGGTCATCTAATTGCGCGCCAGTAAGGAGAAATCATTATTGGAAAGCCCCCTCTATCCTGGGAATGGCCTGGTTGTCAGTACTGTGATTCTGTAATATTATTTTTGAATAATTAATTATTGATTATTATGATAAAGAAAATATTCATTTTATGTGGATATAGATGGAGAAAATTTTATAATGTGACAATTGTTGAAAATTAATATTTTATCTTTTTCTGATAAAATAATTCATTTAAATATATTATTTTAATAATATATTAACGGTGATATTTTTACAATGAATGTGAGATATATGAGTATATGAGGAGGAAGAGTATTTTTGTGGCATTAAAAGTTTAACACATGTTTTGTGCGTAGGTAGACATAATTCTTGACCGAAAATTGATTATAGACTGTAAAATCGCCCGTTTGTGGATTTCGAATAATTTCTGTTTGGAATTTGGAAAAATTTTCTTCTGCAAAGTTGTAGAGAATGGAAATTCCTATAAAAAAAATTATAAAATTTGAATTTTTCTGATAAACGGGCTATTTTCTACGAATTATTGAAGTTTTGGAAAATAAAATGATTTTTATTAAATTATGGGTGGGACCCACTTTTGTGATTCAAACATGTGGGCTGCTGGAATTATTTTTCAAGAGTGGCATGCTGGTCTTTGATGGCTAGTATGCGTAGAATTTGTAATAATAAAAATATTATTTTATTATTTTAGTCTCCTTTGGCGTTTTAGCAATTTCCTATAAATATATAGAGGGTTAAGTTAGAATTGAAAATCACACCAGAAATAAGTTTCTCTCTTTCTCTCTATATTATCGGTATTCTTGTGAGTATACTTTGTGTGCTGCTATACGGTGCGAGTTTCTGTCAGTACTATACCGAAATTCAGTCAGAAGTACGGTTATTTTGAGGTAAGGAATGTTATTTTCTTCTTAAATGATATTATTTTCTTCAATATCATTATGCCAAATTATTGGTGAACTTTTTCTATCAAATTTGGAACTTTTTGTGTCGGGGATACTATTTACGTATACGGCACTATTCATGAATACGACACTATTCACCGAAAAATAAAAGTTTTCATTTTTGTCCAAGATGCCTATTTTGGCTACTATCTTTGATTGTATCCATGTTTTGATCGTTATTTTTGAGTTCTGCTTCAAAATCAGTTGTTATGAAGTATTATTGATCTTGGACAAACTGTTGTACAAATCCCTAAAATTTGTCCTTCTATCTCACTGGATTCGTTCTTAAAAATGTTTTTCATCATCCTCAGTCCTTAATGGTGATACTTGATGAATATCTTTGGCCTGTAGTGCAAAGATGAATGATTAAACTGATGAATCTCTTTGGCCCGTAGTGCAAAGATGAACAGGTGTTGAGATGAACATGACCAACTGGTGATACAAATGAATATCTTTGGCCTGTAGTGCAAAGATGATTAAAGATGTATATTTATTGTTGTTACATGGATGAAATATTGATGATGGACTTTTAAATCTTAGAAGACAGTAGAATTCATTCTCTGTGTGACTCTTCTAATGGATTGCTGTTTCCGCTGTATTTATTGATCTAAAACTTGTTGTCGATTATATTTTATCAGATTTTTTTTCCCTGTTGAAGACTAACGATAATTTGTTGTATATTATCTTAGTCATAATATTCTTTACTGGGCTATTTGAGCTCACCCTTTCCTTTTTGTTCCATTTTTCTTCTCAGGAGGTGAGAACATAACAGGATCGAGTCGGGGTATGGAGTGAGGTTTCTAGAAAGATGTTTTAGCAGTCCTCACTATTTCTGTAAAATAGTGTTTGAATAATTGTAATGAGGACTTATTTGCGTGTGGATATTGTCTAGAAGACAATATTTGTATTTAAACTCACAGTATGTATTGTCGTATTTCACACGACATTTGTATTATTGAAGTTGTAGTTTGCTTTATGTACCATGTATTTGGCGACTCAGAATGGGTGTTGTATACCTATTTTGGGGGTGTCACAGTTGGTATCAAAGCTTAGGGATATGGTCTCTGGCGGAGATCGGGGAATAGAACTAGGAGGGGAGAGATGAGTAAATCCTTTGCTAGTGTGTCCTACAAAGCTTATTTGAAGGTTGGTCATAATATAGGGATATTATGTGATATGTTTAATTAACCCTTATTTTATGGCAGTATTTAAGAATGGTTGCTGAGAACGTTAACAATGGAGTGTACGAGACTGTGGAGCAACCTTTAGTCACAAACTAGGAAAACGTGCAACAGGAAGGCAATATTCCTCCTGTAAACAACACTACCGAGTAAACGATGAACGATGGAATGTTTAGGAGCTTTTTACAGTTCATGCAAAATCAGACGAGGGAGACTCGTGTACAAAATACGGATGGAAATGATGACAACGCGCGATCTGTCACAGCCAAGCAGTTTAAGGAGTTGGGACCACCAGAATTTAAGAGAAAACCGGATCCGATCATGTCAGAAACATAGGTAAAGCAAATTATAAAGATATTCGATATCTTGGGATGCACAGAGGAACAGAAGGTTCCATTCGCTACCTTTATGTTTCGTGGTGAAGCAAATTACTGGTGGGAATCTGTGAAGCGAACATAGCCAGATGCACTCAACATGTCTTGGGAAAGATTTCAGAAACTATTCAATGACAAGTACTTTCCAGAAAGTATTCGTCATATGAAAGAGGTAGAGTTTATTAGACTTGAACAGAATAACATGACGGTGTTTCAATACGAGGCAAAGTTCGCAGAGTTGTCTAGGTTTGCACCGCATTTGGTGGAGAATGAGGAACGCATGACGCGGATGTTTCTGAGAGGTTTAAAAGCCGAGATTCGTCAATACCTTATATCTCATAAATTTTCTTTATATTCAGATGTTGTAAACAGGGCTCAGTTGTTAAAGCGAGATATTGAGTATACTCAACCGAGGGACCACAACCAGGGTCATATCGGTGACAGCAGTCATCAGAACGATGATAACCAGCGAGGAAGGAAGAATACGGACAAAGGCGGTAACCACTCAGATGGTAATCGTGGACATGCTAATAGGAGAGGTGAGTCAAGTGGAAATTTCAGAAAGAGGAGATTCAACAGCGACGGGAAGACATCAGCACCAGCACCAACAACAAATTCTAGGGGAGGAGAACGACCGCCAGTTAGATGTTACAAATGCGGGAAGGAGGGACATATCAGCCCAAACTGTCCACAACAATCCAAGGTATGTTACAACTGTGGAAAGGAAGGCCACATCGCTCGAGATTGTACTATAGCAAAACGAAGTTCAGCGGGATTGGTGATTCCAAGGTCTGTCCCGGATAAGTCAAAATCAGCGGTTCCTGGAAGAGCGTTTGTCGTGAATGGCCAAAACGTGAGGAACCCAAACGAAGTGATCACGGGTAAGCTAATCTTGAATTCTTGCAAAGTTTATACCTTACTAGATACCGGTTCTACCCATTCTTTTATCTCTCCTGCTTGTGCTCAACGTTTAAACTTGACTCCGGAGAAATTAGATTTTGATTTATCTGTTGAAACTCCGTTGGGTGAAACCTTCGTTACATCTACAGTTTATAAATCTTGTCTGATTCAAGTTGGCACCATCATATTACTTGTTGATCTTATCTATTTAAAGATACTTGATTTTGATGTGATTTTAGGGATTGATTGGTTAACTACTCATCATGCCAAATTGATTGCTTTTGTAAGGTTGTTAGTTTTCATATTCCTAAGCAACCTGTTATTCGAATTTAAGCAACCAAACTATTGAAGTCAAACAATGTCATATCAAACTACAAAGCTATTTATTTATTGAAAAACGAATGTCAAGCTTTCTTAGCCATGTTATGGACTTGAACAATAATACGTCAGATTTGAATGATATTTTTGTTGTTAGTGAATTTCCTGACGTATTTCCTGAAAAATTTCTTGGCCTACTCCCAGAGCGTGATATTGAATTTGTATCGACTTTAAATTTTGTACAAAACCCATTTCTAAAATTTCATATCGAATGACTCCTATTGAACTTCAGGAGTTAAAAACCCAACTATAGAAGTTGATACCCGAGCCTCTATCTTATGACTTCTTTTGTGGAATACACCGAAGCCAGACTCTCCGTAGGGGACGCCATATTCGTGCGATAGTAAACTGATAGGTGTCATTGTGACGTGCCATCCAAGATTGGGATATGAGTCACAGTTGAGAGCAACCTAAGTCAGTAATCAAAATACGTAACTTTTTAGGCTTAGTTGGTTATTATCGAAGATTCGTGGAAAGATTTTCTCAAATCGCTACTCCATTAACTCAGTTGACTCGTAGAGATACAAAATTCGAATGGAGCAAGGAATGTGGGAAGAAGGAATACTTAGATTCAACTCCAGACTTTGTGTTCCTAACGATTCTGACTTGAAGCATAGAATCATAATGGAGGCACACAACACCCAGTTTGCAATCAATCCTGGGAGTACCAAAATGTATCATGATATTCGACATACATTTTGGTGGTACAATATGAAGAGAGAGATCGCGGAGTTTATCTCGAGATGTTTAACTTGTCAACGTGTAAAGGCAGAACATCAAGTGCCAAAGGGTCCATTACAACCACTTGAGATTCTGAAATAAAAGTGGGAACACATTACTATTGATTTCGTTACAGGTCTTCCCAAAGTTTCTCAAGGCATAGATGCGATTTGGGTTATTGTTGATAGATTAACCAAGTCTGCCCATTTCTTACCGATACGTTAGACTTATTCCCTTGAACGACTTGCTCGCATGTACGTGAATGAAATTGTTAGATTGCATGGCATGCCAGTATCCATAGTTTCGGATCGTGACCCAAGATTCACTTCACGATTTTGGGTTAGCTTGAAGAAAGCTAACTATGTGCACGGATTTACGATTCAGTTCGGCATACCATCCTCAAACAGACGGACAATTAGAGAGAACTATTCAAACCCTTGAAGATCTATTAAGACTTTGTGTCCTAGATTTTAAAAGAAGCTGGGATAAGTACTTGCCACTGGTGGAATTCTCCTACAACAACAGTTATCAAGCAAGTATAGGCATGGCTCCATTTGAGGCGTTGTATGGACGAAAGTGTCGTTCTCCAGTATGCTGGGACGAGGTGGGAGAAGCAACGTTGTTGGGACAAGAATTAGTACGCATGACTACAGAAAAGATCCAAATAATTCGACAACGAATACAAATGGCACAAGATCGACAAAAAAGTTATGCGGATCTTCATCGAAAAGACGTGGAATTTAATATTAGGGATCATGTATTGTTACGTGTTGCAACATGGAAGGGAGTTACAAGATTTGGGAAGAGAGGAAAGCTCAATCCAAGATTTGTTGGTCCATTTGAGATTCTTGACCGAATAGAAAATGTGGCTTATAGACTCACATTACCTCCAAGTATGTCTCTTGTTCATAATTTTTTTCACATATCCATGCTTCGTAAATATGTGAAAGACCCGAACCATATTATTGCGTTAGAACCAGACGAGATAGCCGGAGATTTAACGTACGAAGAAGTACATGTTAAGATCTTGGATAGTAAAGAGCATGTCCTACGCACCAAGGTTATACCATAAGTTAAGGTTTTATTGAGAAACCATGCTATTGAAGAAATGACCTGGGAGTTGGAATCAGAAATGAAAGCGAGGTATTCTCACCTTTTCGAAACACCAGGTACGTAAGTCAATTTCGAGGACAAAATTTCATAATGAGTGGAGGTTGTAAGACCCCAAGTTATTATAAATAAAATCAAATTTTCTCTAATTATATTTGAGAATAATTAATTATTGATTCATATGATAAGGAAATATTTATTTTATGTGGATATAAATGTTGGATATATTTATTGTGGTTAAAAATGATGGAGTTAATGTTGAGGTGTTTTATCAGTATTTTTGTCGGAATGAAGGTATTAAAAATTAAACCAGTGTTTTTGAGATATATTGTGTGAGTTATAATTTTTAATCCGACCGTTGGATCGTTGTAATTTTTGGATATGTTATACATATATAAGTTGAGTATATGTCCACAAAATTTGTACCGTTAAAAATAAACGTATGATTTGTTATGAATTTTAAGAGGTGACTGATTCAGAAATTAGGTTTATAAATGATTTTGGTGGAAAATTCTAGAATTGAGTGGGCCCCACTTGTGATTGGTGAAAAAATATGCTGAATTTATTTCAAATGTGGTGGGTGGAAATAGTAGCAGGTAAAGCCATCAGGTTGCAGGTCAAGTCTGCTAATATTTTCCTATAAATAGAGGGCTAAGTTAGAATTAAAAATCACACCAGAAACAAGTTTTCTCTCTTTCTCTCTCTAGATTATTGAGTGTATTTTGTGAGTATTTAGATACTTTGTGAGTTTCTATTCATCAGTGCAAGTTTCCTTCGGCCTTATACCGATATTCCGATCAGAAGTACTGATATTTTGAGGTAAGGGATGTTATTTTCTTCATATATGATATTATTTCTTCAATATCATTATGCCGAAGTATTGATCTGAATTTTTATCAAATTTGGAATTTTTTGTGTCGGGGTTACTATTCATGTATACGACACTATTCAAATATACGTCATTATTCACGAATACGGCACTATTCACCGAAAAATGAAATTTTCTTCTTTTTGTCCAAGATGTCTATTATGGTTACTATCTTTGATTGTATCCATGTTTTGATCTTTATTTTTGAATTCTGCTTCAAAATTGGTATTTATGAAGTATTATTGATCTTGGATAAACTGTTATACGAATCCCTACTATTTGTCCTTCCGTTTCACTGGATTCGTTTTCTTTAAAATATTTTTCATCATCCTCAGTCCTAAATGATGATATTACTAAATATCTTCGGCCTGTAGTGCAAAGATAAATGATTAACTGAAGAATATCTTTGTCCCGTAGTGCAAAGATGAACAGGTATTGAGATGAACATGACCAACTGGTGATACAAATGAATATCTTTGGCCTGTAGTGCAAAGATGAATGTTTGATTAAAGATGTATATTGATTGTTGTTACAGGGATAAAATATTGATGATGGACTTTTAAATCTTAGAAGATTAAAGAACTCATTCTCTACTTGACTCTTCTAATGGATTGTTGTTTCCGCTGCAGTTGTTGATCTAAAACTTGTTGGCTATTATATTTTATCAGATTTTCCCTTTTGAAAACTAACGATAATTTGTTGTATATTATCTTAGTCATAATATTCTTTACTGGGCTAGTTGAGCTCACCCTTTTTCTTTTTGTTCCATTTTTATCAGGAGGTGAGAACATAGCAGGAACTAGTCGGGGTACGGAGTGATGGTTCTAGAAAGATATTTTTGCAGTCCTCACTATTTCTGTAAAATAGTGTTTGAATAATTGTAACGAGGACTTATTTGAGTGTGGATATTGTCTAGAAGACAATATTTATATTTAAACTCACAGTATGTGTTGTCGTATTTTGCACGACAATTGTATTATTGAAATTGTAGTTTGATTTCTGTACCATATATTTGGAGACTCAGAATGGGTGTTGTATACCTATTTTGGGGGCGTCACATTATGTATTAATGGCATTAATACCATGGAATGAGAGAGTTTCAGGTTTGGTCATGGAGTAATACGTAAAACATAAAAAGAGTTCTAATGAAATGAAAATTACATTTTTACAAATTTACCATTCTATTAGTTATAATAATTTAACTATGAATAAAAATATGCAAGATAAATTTAATAGGAAAAAAAATTCATAATAAAATACAAATATCCAAATAAATATTAAACAAAAACTACTTCTACAAAATCATTGTTATACCATACCTAAAAGTCATCAAACATAATCTGTATTATTAATACTAACGGAGATTATTCATCAAATTTTTTAAGAAATTCAATCTCATCTCTAATGGTAACTCAAACATTGTTCGTGCTTTGTCTTGAATTTCTAGTAGCCATAATAGGCCTCCTCAAATGTTCCATGGAATTCGACAATAAATGGTGAATACAGGGATCCAAGTATTTCAATCTCTTGAATGACATCGTGCATATTATTGAAAGAATACACTACGTAAATGACCCCATTACTGTAGTGACGTACTTTGTAGACGGTACCTCCGCTTCCTTTACCAAGGACTTGAACTTTCTAGTTCAGATAGGCTGCTAATTTCTTGACAAGTATGAGTGGTAGTGACGAGATAATCATTTTTATTAGGAAGGCTGGGTTGGGGGAATTGATCAACTACTACTTGCATGTTATGTGTAAGACCTCAACTTATTATAAATAAAATCAAATTTCTTCTAATTATATTTGAGAATAATTAATTAATGATTCATATGATAAGGAAATATTTATTTTATGTGGATATAAATGTTGGATATATTTATTGTGGTTAAAAATGAAGGAGTTAATGTTGAGGTGTTTTATCAGTATTTTTGTCGGAATGAAGGTATTAAAAATTAAATCAGTGATTTTGAGATATATTGTGTGAGTTATAATTTTTAATCCGACCGTTGGATCGTTGTAATTTTTTGATATGTTATACATATATAAGTTGAGTATATGTCCACAAATTTTGAACCGTTAAAAATAAACGTATGTTTTGTTATGAATTTTAAGAGGTGACTGATTCAGAAATTAGGTTTATAAATGATTTTGGTGGAAAATTTTAGAATTGAGTGGGACCCACTTGTGGTTGGTGATGAAATGTGCTGAATTTATTTCAAATGTGGTGGGTGGAAATAGTTGCAGGTAAAGCCATCAGGTTGCAGGTCAAGTCTGCTAACATTTTCCTATAAATAGAGGGCTAAGTTAGAATTGAAAATCACACCAGAAATAAGTTTTCTCTCTCTAGATTATTGAATGTATTTTATGAGTATTTAGATACTTTGTGAGTTTCTATTCATCAGTGCAAGTTTCCTTCAACCTTATACCGATATTCCGATCAGAAGTACTGATATTTTGAGGTAAGGGATGTTATTTTCTTTATATATGATATTATTTCTTCAATATCGTTATGCCGAAGTATTGATCTGATTTTTTATCAAATTTGGAACCTTTTGTGTCGGGGTTACTATTCACGTATACGGCACTATTCACGAATACGGTACTATTCACTGAAAAATGAAATTTTTTTCTTTTTGTCCAAGATGTCTATTATGGTTACTATCTTTGATTGTATCAATGTTTTGATCTTTATTTTTGAATTCTGCTTTAAAATTGGTATTTATGAAGTATTATTGATCTTGGATAAACTGTTATACGAATCCCTACTATTCGTCCTTCCGTTTCACTGGATTCATTTTCTTTAAAATATTTTTCATCATCCTCAGTCCTAAATGATGATATTACTAAATATCTTCGGCCTGTAGTGCAAAGATAAATGATTAACTGATAAATATCTTTGGCCCGTAGTGCAGAGATGAACATGTGTTGAGATGAACATGACCAACTGGTGATACAAATGAATATCTTTGGCCTGTAGTGCAAAGATGAATATTTGATTAAAGATGTATATTGATTGTTGTTACAAGGATAAAATATTGATGATGGACTTTTAAATCTTAGAAGATAGTAGAACTCATTTTCTACTTGACTATTCTAATGGATTGCTGTTTTTGCTGCAGTTGTTGATCTAAAACTTGTTGGCTATTATATTTTATCAGATTTTTCTCTGTTGAAGACTAACGATAATTTGTTGTATATTATCTTAGTCATAATATTCTTTTACTGGGCTAGTTGAGCTCACCCTTTTCCTTTTTGTTCCATTTTTCTCAGGAGATGAGAACATAACAGGAACTAGTCGGGGTACGGAGTGATGGTTCTAGAAAGATGTTTTAGCAGTCCTCACTATTTCTGTAAAATAGTGTTTGAATAATTGTAACGAGGACTTATTTGAGTGTGGATATTGTCTAGAAGGCAATATTTATATTTAAATTCACAGTATGTGTTGTCGTATTTTGCACGACAATTGTATTATTGAAATTGTAGTTTGATTTCTGTACCATATATTTGACGACTCAGAATGGGTGTTGTATACCTATTTTGGGGGCATCACATTATGTATTAATGACATTAATACCATGGAATGAGAGAGTTTCAGGTTTGGTCATGGAGTAATACGTAAAACATAAAAAGGGTTTACGTATGTGTTTATATACAAATTGGGAGTTTGACTTGTAATTTAAAATTTATTATATTAAAAATTGAGGATAATATGAGAATTTTAAAATTATTACTTATTCCCAATTTTCTTTCCGTCCAAATCAAGCCAGGACGGAAAACTTTAGTAGAGAAAGTGGACAAATTTTTTATCAATTTATTTTCTTTTATGTTTATTAAAAAATTCAGAAACATAGGAATTGAAAAGAAACTTAATTTTTTGGTTAATATTTTTTTTTTGTCTATTTTAAAACTAAAAAAAATGCAAGTAAGTTTCGAATTTTTTAAATTGATCTCCAACCGAGTTTGGAAGCCGATGGTTCATTTTCTAAAAAATACACTAAAATAATTGAAAATGAGTGTTGATAGTAATTAAGAAGTTTCCAAATATTAAAGAGGAGCAATAATAAAAATCAATCATATATATATATATGTGGGTTTTTTAAATATGTGCACATGTTAAGCATAACCAGAGATGGGGTCCATTAAAATATAATTTTAAATACATAAAATAATACTCCCTCCGTCCATATTTAAATGACGTTTTAGAGATGAGTGGTTCTACACGGACAGGAGATAGACAGGAAAATTGGACCGGTTTTCCAATTTTTTTTTTTTTTTTTTTTTTTTTTTTTGTGACTCTTAAAAAATGTATAGTATTTATTCCAATAGGAATTTTTATAAAATATAGTGTTTTGGGTGTAATTTGGATACATATACAAATACAGGGTTATACAGACTGTATAACCCTGTATTTGTATATGTATCCAAATTACACCCAAAACACTATATTTTATAAAAATTCCTATTGGAATAAATACTATACATTTTTTAAGAGTCACAAAAAAAAAAAAAAAAAAAAAAAAAAAAAAAAATTGGACCTGTCCAATATTCCTGTCCAAATTTCCTGTCTGCCAAGAGTTTCCCTTTAGAGATTAGCATAAGAATTAAGATAATGATTGGAAAACATTAAATATAGTACTCAATTGTCTATAATACCTTTAAATCATTAATTAATCATAGCACAAGAGTTTAAAGTACCAAAAAAATAGGTAGAGTAATGAGGGATAATTTTGGGAAAATTATCATTAATTATCCTAGATTTAAACAAACGTCAATTAATTAGGGACAAATAAAAAACTCTAAAACGTCATTTAAATAGGGACGGAGGGAGTATTTCAATGGAGCTATATGCATTTAAAAATTATATTTTAGTGAGTCTCATCCCTTGAATTCAGTGCCCATCCCCTTAATTTTATGCTTAGCATGTACCTTAAGAACACATGTTAAGATTTTCGGGTCTTGCATATTCTGTTTTGGCCGAGGCAGTCAGCTTTAGGGAGGCTTTAAGTTGGCTTAAAAGACTTGGTGCTTCACAGATAATTGTTGAATTCAACTCTTCCATGTTAATACAAGCTATTCAGGCTTCATCTTCCTCTTCAAATTATGTGGGTTTAGTGGTTAATGAATGTAAGGATTTGGTTGTTTCTATAGTCGATTGTTGCATTTATTTTGTTAGGAGGTCAGCGAATTCTATTGCACATCTCTCGTGCTTCAGATTCTATGTTTGATGTCCAGGAATGAAGCTCTATTCCCCCTCCTTTTATTTATAATACTCTAAGCTTTGATCTCCAATTATGAAATTCAGTTTTTTTCTTTAAAAAAAAGAAAAAAGAACAAATGTTAGGAAAACCCTATATCTATCTAATAAAATACAAATGATTTTGAATTTCCGCTCACTCAATAAATCATCTGGACCGTCCAAAGTTTGAGATAAATCCCACCGTTCATACATCTATCTAATAAAATACATCTATTTATCTATCTAATAATCTAATAATAATTTAATAAAATATAAATGACTTTAAATTTCCCGCTCACTCAATAGATTATTTTGGTCGTTCAAAGTTTGAGATAAATCATATTGTCCATACAGTGCCGGAGGCACGGGACCCAGCTAGTATATATATATATTATTATTATGGACTATATGTATATACACAGCTGTGTATTACATAGTAGGCCTAAGACGACAGATTTTTTGGGTTATAGCGACGGTAAACTGTCGCCATAGCCCAGAATAGCTATGACGACAGGTGAAACCGTCGCTATAGCCCAAAAAATCGTCGCTATAGCCTCTTGTGTAATACAGCTGTGTACACATTTTTTCCTATTATTATTATTATTATGTGATTGAACTAGGATTATCTTAATTTTAAATAATATGGGAAATCTCTATTCTGTATATATTTTCCAAGATATATCTCCTATTATGATAATGTCATATTCCAATAATTTTTAATGAGATGGAGACTCTATTCCCACCTGTTGGCTGTTCAACTACAACTCCCACAAAGTCAATATCGCCAAGCCACTAAAGTCAACACCAATATATTCAATTTTTAAAGCAGAAACTGAAAAAGATAGCGGCCAATGCCATTCATCATCTTTTGATTCTAAATTTCATCTCCATCAGCAATGCCGACCCAGTCAATTCAATCCAATTATTTCTTTAACCACAAAACAACGCAGCTTATTAATTATACCAGAACCACCGCTCTCCTCCATCACCGGTTTTCTCACCCTCAAAGATTCTCGCCGCTTGCTTTTACTGCAACCCAGGTATGTTTTTATCTTTTTCTATTCCTATCTTCTTCTTCCTTCTATCTTTTTAATTTTTTTATGTCCCACAACTAAATTCTTTATATTAAGATTTTATTTCTTTATTTCTACAAGAATTTATTTATTTCCCTCTTTGTTCTGTTTTGTTATCGTGGGTATTGGTTTGAACAGTTTGAGAAATCTATTTTGACCTGTTATATTCATTCGTATAATATTTGGAACTGCTCTTAAATTTAGTTTTGATGTTTTAATTTGGTGTTGCTTGTGTCGGGTGGGGTTCTGGATATTTGAGAATTTTATAGTGTACGTACGGTTATGAGAAATGATCGACAAGTTTGGTGAATTTGGCATCGGTGGGATGCCCACCCGATCAAGAATATCTATGTATGGTGCTCTTTCGTGCCTGTGTTTGTCTCTGTTGCTTATTGGAGCAAACACCCAAAGCCAAAGCCAGACTACCCGCCCTGACGAAGGTAACTGTAACCGTGCTAATTTATTATGCTTGTTCTTTTGTATCCCTCTCTCGCTCTATTACACTGTTATATATATATATCGGAAAGCATCAAGGTTATACCCTTGATCCTACATACCTTGCTTACCTCTTTAGCGACGGGTATATTAGAAAACCGTCGTCTTAACTTTTAACGACGCATTGAACCATTGCCATAACATATAAACTGTTTATATGTTCTATAGCGACGGTCCGAACCGACCATTGCTAAAGGTGGTTCTTAAGGTTTACAATTTTTTTTTGTATGGGTTATATTTGGGATTGTATTATTATTTGTTTTTAAAAATAGAGTTGGGAACTATTAATCTCGGGATAATAAAATAACTTGAAAGGTAGATTATTTAATACCATGTTCAACTAGATATTATAATCTCTACTATTTGTGAACAAAATTAACCTTTAACTTTGTTTAAAAAGACAGATAAATCTTATTCTATCTATCTATACTTAAACGAATAAGAATATGATATATTTGTTATTAGCAGTAAGGGTATAATAGTCCAAAGGGTACGTTTTTTTAAGAAATTCTAAACAAAACAAATATAATAATATAAGACTATTTTAAGTTATTTTATGAATATTCTCATAAAAAATAAATATATGACTAAAAATATTTTATTTTAAGATTAATAATTTTAAGGTATTACATGTTAACCAGTTAACATGTAATACCTTAAAAATCTAAATATGCTGAAAGACTAAATATGCTGAAAGACTTTTTCCCTAGACTAAATATGCTCTAACTGGTTAACATGTAATACCATAAAAATCTAAATATGCTGAAAGACTTATTCCCTAGTCTTATGAATTTAATTGAATTAATGTTTTTTGGTAGAGATACCTCAAGAACTTTTAACAATGGAAAATACAAGCCACACAGTAACCAATAAATTTCCTTCATCTGTTCTGAGGTCAGGCATGCCTGTATGAATCCTCTACTGGTGCATGTTTCTCAAAGACTTAAACTTTTAACGAGATTTTTCAATCGGAAACTATAGTAAAAGTCTATTAGGAATTGGATCTATCAAACCCGCTGTATTTCCAATTGGATGTTGAAATATCCGGTGATGGGGCATTTTCACTGACATTTTCACTAACATTTGGTTGAGTTGCATTAGACAAATATGTTAGAGCTAATGCATATACATCATAGCAATAAATGAAAGACGTGTTTGAGTTTCTGTTTATATGAAGTCCGTGTGACCTTTTCAAATAACATGCAGTTTTAGCATTGCGGGACATTAAGAGAAGTTTTGTTGATCCAAATCGGAATCTCAGTAACTGGAATCGTGGAGATCCATGCACATCAAATTGGACTGGGGTTTTGTGCTTCAATACGACAATGGATGATGACTATCTGCACGTCAGAGAATTGTATGTTAATTGACTCTTTCCTAATCGCTGATTCGAAGCATGACGTTATGAACATGAATTTGTCAATCATCTTTCATATGTTTCTTTGTTTTTATATTTATGGGTGAGATGTTTGTTTATGTTGTGTTCTATACATGACTAGACAGTCAAAATTAATTTTTGTTGGTGGGTAACTTTCGTGACGGGAAGTTCTAACTGGTTAACATGTAATACGCTATATAATTTTTCCAATTTTCTAGAGTTCTAAATAAGTAGTGATAATTACTTCAATGTGTTAGGACGGGGCTATAGTTGCAGTTTTTAAGTTTCTTGAACTTCCCATAAATACTCACCATCATAATTTTTGTGAATCTATAAACTAACCTTTGGGATGGACAAATAAACAATGATTAGACTGAATACATTTTCTTTGACTGAAATAATTTATATTGGTTCCTCTGGCAAGATGAAAGTTCATAGAATCTAGAAGAAAATACATTTACACATTCATAAGGGGAAAGATTCAGTGCTTATATCTCAACTCTTGTTTTTAGAATTGGACTTTGTAATTCTTGGATTTTTTTAAATTTTGTGCCATGTGGATAGGATCATAGCTGCTCCCATTTGTTGATTCGAGTTCTTGCCTTTCAGATAAAAAGGATGTGTACTTGATGCAAAGGATGTGTACTTGATGCAGAGTTAGAATAGGATTTTAGAGTTTTTGGGATAGTGATACTTATTGATGTAACTTTTGATTAGCTTGGAGTTACGGGACCCATAATTGATGCTAGCAACGAGCTACTCATTGCCTTCGGGCACGATGTATGCTTTTTTAAGTCTGAAAAACCTTTTTATCGGTAAATGGTAACCGAAAAATAGGATATTCGTTCATGTTCATATTCGTTTAAAACAGATATTATTCGTATTCGATTTAAACCGATATTATTCGTATTCGATTAAAGATATTCTAAAATAAACAAATACAAATATGGATACATGTATATTCGTATCTATTTAACATCCGTCCGCCAACATATTTATCGAATCAGACATAATCCCGAGCAAAGAACGAGTCTTGTTATAAAATTTTAATATTTTGTAATATCTTCCATAAAGATATTTTATTAAATAGAGTGCTTAATTTATTTTTCTTCTGAATTTTATAATTTAATAAGAAGGTTGATGACTGTGTTATGTTATATTAATATCATAATAGTAATTTTTAAGTATTTATTTACCAATTTTAATTAATTATGCTAATGAATTCGGATAGTTATTCTGAAACGGATAATATTCGAATTCAAATAGTTTTTTCGAATATCGAATTCGAATGGTACCTTAAGAAATCTGTCGAATATCAGATATGAATACAAATAAAATATGTTTTTTTGGATATGGATACGGATATCACTGTATTCAGATTTGAATATGTCCATTTACAGTCCTACTTTTTAAAGCCTGATCGAGGTCAAACTTGAGGTTCTGCTAATTTTCATTATTTTGTTTTACTTTTTCCTCTTTGTTAGTTCCCAAAGAGGTTTAAATAGGTTTACAAATGGGTGAGTAGATTATTTAAAATTTTGATCAAGTTAATAACTAGATAATATATTTTTGTCTGATTATGCAGAGGAATGTTAGTTTATAGAAAATCCCTTTCGCTTTTTAGATAAGGCTCAAGTTTTGGATCAGGTTAACATTTAGAACAAACCACAAAAATAATTAAGCAAATAGTAAATGGAGAATATAAACAACACAGAAAGTTTTAAGTGGTTCAGGGGAACTAAAATACCCTAGTCCACTCTTCTTCTCCACTGTGAAGGGACCTTCCACTAATGATAGATTCACTAATAATCTGTTACAAACAATTCAATAAGAACTGGCACAAAGTTCAACTAAGCAACAGTGAGGACACTTAGGTTGTGTTTGATAAACTTGGGAATTAAGATCTGAATGATTTTGATGTCTTAATAAATTAGATCATCTGAATGATTATGAGGTTTGAATCTAAAAAATTGTTTGATAACTAAAAAGTAAGTTGTCTCTTAATGACACTATTTTACCATTTTAAAGGGTAAACTTTTATTTAATAATTTTAAATATTCAATTTAATAAAAATGAGTGCATAATATTGTTGAATATATTTATATAAAAAAAATTATCAAAAAAATTTCATTAAGAGGTACCTCTTAATTATTAAGATTTCATTTTCTGTCTTACTGATTAAGAGGCATTCAGAGATAAAAAAAAACAAAACAAACAGCATTATGCCTCTTAGCGAATAAGAGGTAGTTCATTAAGAGGCAATTAGATGTAAACAAACAGCACTTTAGTCCGAAAGAACACTAAGTTCTTTTTACAAGCAGTAAGAATAAGAATGATTGTTGTGGAGGCGCTCCTGAAAGAGATGGATATTGCAACTCGTGGTTGAGCACTTGTTCTTCATTGTCCCAAGTCAGAAAAGAACTTTTTGGACTTAAAGCATTGTATTGAGAACTTAGAAATTCAAAGATTTAGAGCTTAAGGCTTTTCAAGATTGCAAAAGTTTTCATCTCTTTAGCTTTCTCCTTTTATATATATCTGAAGAATTCTTGATCGTTTGAGAATCTATCTGTTGAGAGAAATAAGGACCGAGAAGGTGGGACTTGTGTCAGCTTGATCCATTTTGATCCTCGTACGATCTTCCCATTGACAACCTTTCTTTCCTCATTGAATTGCACGTGCATGCTCCTTTTTACGTAACTATCAGAGTTAATAGCCAACTCTATGAATAAGACCTCCGAGTCTTTAGACTTGAAAACATAGAGTTTAATGGACTTGATCTCAGAGTGTCATACTCTACCATTCATTACTATGCGTTCTTCTCTTTTAATTGTATGTCCATTTGAGCACTATGATCTTGCTCTATATCCTTGAGCACTATGATCTTGCTCTATGTCCTTCAGCACTACGTTCTCAAGTTCTATGATTTATCTTTACGTCCTTGAGCACTACGATATCACTCTCAGCGCAGTCTTGTTAACACACTAAGATCTTGCTCTAAGCTCCGCATTTGTAGACTGCTGATCTCTCAGTGAGTTTTCTCCCCTTCCACAATGTGATCTAACTCTACGATATGAGATCTCTTAACAATTCCTTCTACTATTATTCAAATCTTCAATATGCAAAGAACTTACAAATGAAAGATCTATACAGGAAGATTCTATCCTATCACACTAAGTAGAGTGACATGTGCTATCCTATACACTTTGAATTCTAAGATCAATCACTTCTACTAACAATTCAAAGTAGTCCTGATCAAAACAAGTAATCAACTATAATCACAAGTGCTTTACAATTTAACCAATATAGCAATTAAGCATAGATAATGAACACTCTTTGACGTTGAGAAGTTGTGCAAGACTAAGTATATGATTTCCTTGTTTTTTTTTCATTACAATTTTGATAATTTTATACAATTTCATTCTCTTTGAGAATACTATCTTTCTTCCTTGTGGATTCAGCGGTTATCTTATGTTTGTGTTAGAGCTAAAATTTCAACCATTTCTTCCCGTTGCGTTAGTATTTAGTTGCTCTGTCATTTTTAGATTCATAAACACATGCTTATCAAAAAGTAATGGAACAGAAACTTACAGAACATATTATTAGCAATAAGTCTTGCCGGGCAGTTTTATTGGACCAGAAAAATGGACAGGTGGTTTTTTTTTGTTCTTTGTTTCTTTTTTGCTTGTGACTCTAAAAAATGTATAGTATTTATTCCAACAGGAATTTTTATAAAATAGAGTGTTTTAGGTGTAATTTGGATACACATACAAAAACAGGGTTATACAGTCCGTATAACCCTGTTTTTGTATGTGTATCCAAATTACACCTAAAACACTCTTTTTTGTAAAAATTCCTGTTGGAATAAATACTATACATTTTTTGGGAGTCACAAGAAAGAAAAAAAAAACAAATAAAAAAAAACTGAACCTGTCCAGTTTTCCGGTCCAGTATTCCTGTCCGTGTAGCATTACTCTATTATTAGTAGCTTTAGTTTTTGTTTACTATCTCTAGATACGAGTTTTTGTATACACTTAAGATTGCTTGGTTGAGAACTGAAAGCATTAATGAAAGATGTAAAGACAATAATTATTTTTGGTCTACTGTAGTATATGTTCTCTTCACCCCAAACTTAACAATAGTATCATATTGATTATTTTTCTTCATTGCAGGCAACTACTAAATATGGATCTCTCAGGGAGTTTATCACCAGCATTAGGCCGCTTATCTTATATGAAAATATTGTGCGTACGTACATTATATTTTTAATTTCACCCTTCAGTAAAAGCGTATAGCTGGAATTGTTTTTGTCCTTCCCTTATAGGTTTTGGGTTTTAAGTTTTTTACTGCATGTGGCTTAATCTCTTTTTAGCATCTGATATGTTTTCTTTTATCTTTGTTCTTAAAGGGATTGCATGTGGAACAAGATAAGTGGGAGTATACCAATTGAAATAGGCAACATTAAGACTTTGGAACTACTGTAAGTTCAAAGCTTAAATATTCTACAGTTTGTAACCATGTAAATGGAGGACTCAACTTTCAAGAAATGAATGCGTTCTAACAAATTTATGCATTTAAGACAAACATGTTGATTCTAATTTGTTGGGAAAGCTACTTATATTGATGTATTATAATCTAGATAAGTTTCAAGACTATTGCTTGCTTTGCACTGGAAAAATGCGTTAATGATGTATACTTGATTCCTTATTGTATTGATGGTCTTATTTCCATCCAGGCTCCTAAATGGGAATCAACTAACAGGTTCCTTGCCCGAAGAGATTGGTTATCTTCCTAACTTGGACAGAATACAAATTGACCAGAACTACATATCAGGACCAATTCCAAAGTCCTTTGCTAACTTGAACAAAACAAAGCACTTGTAAGTCCCCCCCCCCCTTTTCTGTGTAGGTTGAAACCAGTACTTATTAACCAAGTAGTCTTCCTTATCTTATCACTTTCTATTGTTATTTTCTGTTAATTCTCTCTTGTTATTATTGTTATTATTAGTATGAAATTATCATTCTTACTATATCTTCTGAACAGCCATATGAACAACAATTCAATAAGTGGACAAATCCCTCCCGAGCTGTCTACACTAGAAAGTCTTGTTCACTTGTAAGTGGTAATTGATGGTTCACATCTAGTGTACTCGATCATCTAGTTTTGTGCTGACCTTAAAATTTTACAGGCTGCTTGACAATAACAACTTATCAGGGAATCTTCCACCAGAGCTTGCTGAAATTCCAAATCTACTTATACTGTATGGTTTCTTTCTCGGTATAGCTATGTGTAACACTTGTCAAAAGAAAGATATATGTGGAACACAACTAGGAGTTTTTATTGTATTCTTTGATATATATATATATATATATATATATATATATATATATTATTTTTGTAAAGCTCAACAAGACACAAAGGCTACTTGGCATATCCCAGAACAAACCCTAAACAAACACTAACAGATCTATAAGGCCATCAGTCCTTTACATCTCTGGACAAAAAAACAACTATACAAATATTCACTGACCTCCCATTCATAACATAAAAGCCAATGCTCAAAAGTGTGAACATCTCTCCACTGTTTTGTTCTAGCTTGCAATGTCCTTAATTTCCAAAAAAGTTCTTTTCCATTCTTTACCTTTTGCTGGAATATTCTCAACTTTTTTTCTTACCAGATACAATAAACTCTTATTACTAATAACAGGCAATAACAATCTTTTGATCTCCTACTAAAAAGTCTTTCTTTAAATTTACCAATGGTGTTGAAGCATCCAATTCAAAATCTATTGGCAATGAGTAGAGTAGCTTCCCAGGATTATATAACGAGTTAAGGCTTAGATTTCCCTATTGGGACTTTGTCAGCGAATGGCATACCATGTTAGAATATAAAATGGGCCCAAATCTGGCATATAAAGACATCAAGCTCTCTAAACCCAAAACCAATTGGCAATGAGGAAGAGTTTTGACCCTAGTCATTATATACTAGGCAAACTTTCTCAAAATATTCAATGTGGGACCATTTATCATATACTCTAGCAGAATCATATGCTGTAAATTGTAATTAGGGCATTGTGCAAGCATAATAAAAGTCTCACTGCGTATTCAAGTCATCCCCCTTGTGGCCATCCTCAGGGGATGTAACCAGGAAGATGTTTAATGATTAGGACTGGGGAGCTGCAAGTGTCTGCTAAAGGAAAAAAATATGATGAAAAAACTGTGTACGCTGAGAGACATCCTGAATCATTGGGTCTAAAAAATTTGTTGGGTCTTGTATCCGTAATAAACCACTGCAGAAAGGTGTACATTCTCTTTTGCTCATAAATTACATTTATCACTCTCTCTTTGATCAGATCTGTAATTTTACTCGGTTCCTATTTGTTGTGCTAACAAAACATTTTCTTCCCACCTGTTATTGTATCATGTCTTGATAGTTCCTTTTCACCTTTTTTTGGCAGTCAACTTGATAACAATCACTTTGACGGGAGTGCGATACCTTCTTCATATGGCAACATGTCTCGCTTGTTGAAGTTGTGAGTGCATACAACTACTTTGTTTTTAATTAGGTTTATATAAATTACCCAAAAGGCAGGGTCCTGAGCTCTTTTTAATGAGATGTAAGGCCAAGGACTGGAGGTTTTTCTCCTTAGTTCTTTATATATTTAAAGAAACTGACATATATGTGTGTGTGTTTGTACATTTAGAGAAAGAAAAAGAAGAAAATGACTGACAAATGAGTGATTATGGTGTAAATAGTGCAATGAACTGGATTTTTTTTTGATAATTGTTATAATAGCCTTTTTCCGCATTGATGCTCAAACAAATCATCTGAAATGGATTTCACTTTAGTTCGTAAAACCTGACCAATTAATTTCACCAGTATGATATAGTTTATTTTTTCAAAAGACACTTACTCCACTTTTAGATTTAGGTGAAAAACAATCCATAATATGTGGGCTAGTTATTGTTAAGCATTTTACATTCTTAAATATGCTATGCATATAAGGATCAAGAATATGCCTTTGGGAGAAGGTTCGTAACATTTCAGATTTGTTGGCTGTATCAGGAGTTTAAGGAACTGCAGCTTGCAAGGACCAATCCCCGACTTAAGCAGGATACCAAATCTTGCGTATATGTAAGTTCATGAGTATTATTGGATGTTATAAAGCAAACCACATAATTGTGGCTCATTCAATGTTGTTTATGAATATATCCATTTTCTATTTTAGATATGTAATATGACATTTTGAGTATCCATTCGATTGTTACAAAGCTAAGCATAAGGTGATGGTTCATCCACGAATTATTAATGGATATATCCAATCTCAACTTCAAGATGGAATTACTCTAAATTGTAGACCTATAACGGGTGCATAATTTTCTTTGACAAGTATATAATGAATGAATGGTACCTATAAAAAAGTAGAATAATGATAGGGGTCTCAAATTTTTGGTCTCAAATTGTTGGGATACTCCTCGAATCCTATTCAGAAAAGAATTGCTAATATAGAAAGAAAAAACTCCTTTTTTTAATAGGTGTATTATTTTAGAAAGAAATCAATTTATAGTAGGAATTTTATTTTAGAAGTATCCTATTTTGAATAGGAAGATGAGATATGTAGGTACGCTATAAATATAGTACTATTTTGAGTTGTTGAAGGGTAGAACAATCAAAAGTTATGTAGCATTCTAAGAGTTGAGAGAGAGTGTGAGTGGGTTTTGTGTGAGGGAGAGGTTTTTTTGCAGCTTTTAGTCCGTGCAAAAAGTTGTATCGCAGTATTGTGGAACTTTAAGTTTTAGGGCGTAAAACTTGAGATGATTATTGTAAGCCCATTATTTTGATATAGTGGAGATTCGGAGTTTGACCTGTGGTTTTTCCATTTAAGGGTTTTCCACATTAAATTTTGTGTTTTATCTCTCTTTATTTTATTGTGTGGTTTGCGTTGACTTAATTCCCAACACAAATGACATGACATTGAATATTTTAATGATAATTTATTGCATAGCCAATCAATCTACCCAACTAATGTTATGGTGACAAATCATAAAAAAGTAGAGTAATGCAATGTTATGGTGACACATATAATGAATGAATGGTACCTATAAAAAAGTAGAAGAGTAATACTAGGGGTCTCAAATTTTTGGTCTCAAATAATATGACATTGAATATTTTAATGATAATTTATTGCATAGTCAATTACATGAGATCTACCCAACCAATGCTATGGTGACACATCACTTGAGACACTTTTTGAGACCCCTATCATCAGCCAAAAAAATACTTCTTTCGTTTCAAAATATAAGATCATTATTGACTTTTGAAGCCAACTTAAGACATTTTCACACTCAAAATTGATATAGAATCTTTTAATTTTAGTCAATACAAATGATGAATATTGTAAACCATGTAAAAACTATTACTCATTATAAGATTTATTGTTTCATAATTAAAAAAAATTAAATTATCTTAATTTTAAGTTTGAAAATGTCTCAAATTGACTTTCAACAGTAATAATGATAATTTGGAACAGAGGAAGTATAATGGATGTAAAAGGTATTGTTTCATTTCTGTAAGATTGTATCTATCATAATAGGGTATTCCACTGGATAACCATGGCTTATATGTTTCGTCCTTAGACAAGTCTATAATTCATCATTTTCTTTTTTATTGTAAAGTTACTAGTTGTTACTCTAAAGCATAAATTGTTAGAGAATGGTGCCAACAAATTAATATCCATTACCACTGTATGTGGAGAGACAAACTACTGTGAATGATATTGTGCAAAAGGACCAAGTGGCAACTACACTAGCATATTTAGGGAACTAAATACAAGAGGGAAGAATTGAGTATGAATTTGTGGTACCAGAGCTCCAATATCATGTTAAAAAGCAAGTTACTCTCACATTTTAAGTTTACTGTAACTGTAACCTTAGTATACAAATATATACTTGAATTCCAATTTATTGTTTATTCGGCCACCGTTAAGTAATGGAATCCACATTTCAGCGACCTCAGTTCAAACCAGCTTCAAGGATCCATACCTTCAAATAAGCTTTCTGAGGCTATCACAACTATGTAAGAACACTCCATATCTATCCTTAATGAAGTTACAATATATTATCTTTGGTTTACTATATGAAATGTTTACTCAGTTCTCCCGCTTTAGAGTTTTGACTGATACTAACGATTTTCTGGACCATCACCATGGTAAAATGTGCAGTGATTATCAAACAATAATCTTACTGGAACAATTCCTGCCAACTTCTCGGGGTTTCCTCGTCTTCAGAGATTGTTAGCATTCTTCAACTTCTCTTTTGTTTTTTTTGATATGTCAGTTGTGTGTGGTTCCTTAGATAGTATACTTGAAAGTAAAGTGTATTTAGTTTTAAGATTCAATGTACTTTATCTTCCATCAATTTGTAGATGGCGATGCTTATAATTTGAAATTGTGTAATGAAATAAATGCATTCCATATCCCTTTTGCAGGTCTATTTCGAACAATTTACTGAGTGGTTCAATTCCATCCACCATTTGGAAAAATTGGACTATCAATGAATCTGAGAGACTTATCGTGTAAGAGCTGAAACAAATAAGTCATCATTTCCTTTGTGTGTGCTGGGTACAGTTGCTTGAGCTCTCAAGCAGTTGATGTATTGCTTGCTACATAGTTGAAGATTCAATTGCTACATATTAATTTTTTATTGACCCACATCTGCTCTTTGATACTGCAGGAATTTGCAGAACAATATGCTTTCAAATATATCAGGCAGTCTTGATATCCCTCCAAATGTCACTCTTTGGTCTGCTAATTTGCTTTTCTTCACTTTCAGTGAAATGTTTCCTCACATTTTTATAATTGTTGAGATAAAAATCTACTTCTTAACTTCTTGTTTTCTCCAACTCTCGTAAGGATTTTATGTATGTTTGAATTTTGATATAGTAGCCATGTCTTTTAAACAACTTTTAGGCTTCAAGGGAATCCTATATGCTCAAATGCCAACCTGGCCCAGTTCTGTGGATCTCAGAGCAAAAATGACAGTTATATACAAAGTCTAAGAATCACCAACACTGATGTTTGTCCCACTCTTGCATGCCCCCCTCCTTATGAATATGCTCCAGCATCTCCTGAACCTTGCTTCTGTGCTGTGCCTCTGATTGTTGGGTATCGGTTAAAAAGTCCTGGATTCTCAGATTTTCTGTCGTATTTCAATCCATTTGAGGTGTACTTAACCTCTGGACTCAAATTAAAACCTTATCAGCTTGATATTGATTTAGTTGAATGGCAAAAAGGTCCTCGACTGAAGATGTCCTTGAAGATATTTCCCATGTACAGTGGCAACAATTCTCATATCTTCAATAGGAGTGAGGTCCTGCGAATCCAGGGCATGTTCACAACATGGAGGATTCCTGACAGTGCAGTTTTTGGACCTTATGAACTTCTCAACTTCACACTATTAGAACCATACAAAGATGGTTCGTCTCTTAACCTTTATCTGAAATTTTGTTGCTTTGGAGGCTGATAAAATTTTAAAAAATAACATGTAGATTCCAAATTTTGATTCTTTTATATTTATAATTTATATAAACTCTTTTATTCGGAAAATGCGGTCATTTCCTTTTTCCAGGTACATCTAGAAATTCAACACAGGAGTAAAGGTTATTGTTGACATGCATGGTCATTTAAAATGAGGAATCAATTCTATTTATAAAACCAATAGGTCTTGCTTTTGGTCTAAATTAACTAAGTGAGGCTTGGCATAATGAGAAAAACTTGTCAGAAAAGTAAACATCCAAATTGGTAAGTTTCTGACCACATTTAAAGCTTTGCCTGTTTGAAAGGGAAAAAAATAAAATAAAATTACAGAATTGCACATATCATAATTCGAATTTAGATAATTTTCATGCTGAAATTGATGAGCAAATCTTTGATCTCATTGCTCTATTTAACAATCATGTACATTTGCATATATATGCAAAGTCTTGTGCACGCTTGCATGTGCAATATCCTTGTGGCATTCTTTTTTGGGCCACTTTAGTCATTGCTCACATAGGAAATAAGTTTTATAGACATCACAGATGTCATTCCATTCTGGTCATTTTTTCTTATATATACAAACCACTGCAGTAGTTTGTACTTGGTACTTTAGTGGCTAAAGTTTCCAATGCTGATCCTTGTATGAATAGTGGATGCTTATAATAGTGTGATCAAGTTATTGATTCATCTATCTTTTATGTTACCCTGATCACTATGGCAGCTATCAACTTCATTAAAACAATAAATGTGTTGTTACACTTGATAAAGTTGTATCACTTGCAGTTATTCCCACCTCGTCATCTTCTAGTATAAGCAACGGTGCAATAGCTGGCATAGTACTTGGGGCAATCGCAGGTGCGGTGACATTATCTGCAATTGTGTCTGTTATTATTTTGAGATTGCACATGAGGAAGCACCACACAGCTTCAAAAAGACGGCAATGTGAGTACCTTATGTTACCAATGTTGTCGGAAATAGTAGGATATATTATGAAAACATTATGATATTTGTTTTTGCTAGAAAAGACGCATCATATTACAAGATAGTTCTAGGTTTCTGCAAGAGGTTTCCCCATTGCTTTGGGACCCAATAAGGAGAAACGAAAAAAATAATCAGAAAAAGGTAAAGAATAAGGAAAAGAAAATAAAGCCAGGATAAGTACTGGATTAATTGCATTGGTCCTATTGATGTGAACAGGACTTTCAGGTTTCCAGTCACAACTATATTGTAGTTTCTTGAAAGTGATCTGGCAATCATGTTATATTTCTGAACTAGAACACTTTCGCTAAGAAACTTTGACCCCAGATCACGGCTTAAAACAATTACTCAATCGTTCCCCTATGCCTGGTGTAGCTGTCTTTCACATTTATTTGTGAATGCTACCAAGTCAATCTCGGAATAGTGCATCTAAGAAATTTCTTTTCTGTTTACTTTAAAATATTGCTTTCTACCTGAGAAACTAGCATCTAGGATTTGATGTTATCAGCAATTTGTGACATTTTTTCCCTTTCCCCTTTATAAGTAGAATTTTGGTGCATAGCAAGGGATTTTTCTCATCACCGCAATTTGTCTTTAGCTATCACTGCAATATGAATGCATCCTGCAAGAGGGTTTCCTTATGTTTCCTCTAAGAATTGTAGGCTTTGACAGGAATCAAAGATGATACTGTATCATTGCTTTCCTTGCTACATCAATAAGTCTATGACCATGTTGCTTAGCTCAAACTCCATGTCTTCATCTGCATTTTCTGCTGAAAGTATTTGAAACATGCATGTTTTAATTTCATCAACAAAGTTTATCGTCGGCGAAAAAAATTCATTATTTAATTAAAATTTACACTCAAATGCTTGTTAGATCTCTTTATTTCCTTAAATTACCAAACCAATGGGCATTTTGAGTCCCTTTAGTTGATCATTTAGCCACAAGAGAGGTAAACTTATCACTGTTATGCTTAAAACGTTGAAAATGATTAATACTCGACAAAAATACCTCGCACATGTCGCCATTTGGTTAGAACTTGTTATTACTTTGGGACCATTTTGCGTGGTTTAATATTCATATGGTCCTTTTGTTCATGTTCTACGCTGTAGTTGATTGAAAGGATGTGAAATTTTTGGCTGTGTTCCCATTATGGATATTATTTCTTATGCAGCATCTAGGGTATCCATCAAAATTGATGGTGTGAAAGATTTCACTTATGCAGAGATGGCACTGGCAACAAACAATTTTAGTAGCTCCGCTCAAGTTGGACAAGGAGGTTATGGAAAGGTCTACAAAGGTACCCTAACTGATGGTACAGTAGTGGCCATAAAACGCGCCCAGGAAGGATCATTGCAGGGTGAAAAGGAGTTTCTCACTGAAATAGAATTGTTATCAAGGTTACATCATAGGAATCTCGTGACTTTAATTGGATACTGTGACGAAGAAGGTGAACAGGTACGTACCTTTCTACATATTAAGCATTGAAATTCATAAACTTTCTTAAATTATATATTTCAGTCTGTTCCCAACGTGACTTGACTTTAAAACTTAATTGCGTAGTTCATTTTTTTAGGAACACTGTCAAAAGATTCAAATCTGTTATGGAGTATAATGAATGAGTGACAGTGTAGAGTGTTGGAAATGGTTATGTGAAAAATTGCATATGCAGAGATGATAATAAAGAAGTTACCAACCATGGAAAAAAGGGAAAAAAACTTATTACAATGACGCATGTAAATAATTCCTTCAGAAGTTGTAGATAGTGTTTTTTCCTGGAAATTACGCTAGACTGTTGGGGTATTCAATCATTACACTAGTTTCTTAAATAAAGCTGCCACCTTTAACCAACAGTCTGTTAAGGAACAAAAAAAAACTTGATGATGCCATTCTCAAAATATATTGAAGTACCAGCTCTACCCTTTCTCAATTTATGTGGATATGTTCACCTCATTAAAACTGCATCAACTCATGTCAACTATTTAAATTCACTGAGCAAGTCAACATTGTCATAAAAGTGATAGTCGTTTAACTCAACACAGGCGTCTCACTCAATGCGCCTTTTATCCCAAACTAGTTGGACTAGGCTAAAAAGAGAAAATGAATCCCACATGCAAGCATAAAAGTAGAAAGTTAAATGTAAAAAATAAATAAATAAAAGAAAGAAAAGAGAAAGGAAAATTAAAAATTAAAAAAAAATTAAAAAAAACCCAAATATATTAAAGTACATATATGCATACATATAATATACAAAACCTAAAATGACAACAAAAGAAAGAAAGGAATGGAAAAGAGATAGGACATAAAACAAAAGCAAAAAGGTGCAACACCCTACTCGGCCTCCAAGATGTAGATTACATTCCTCCACTTGCTCCTATCACAGGCCAAGTCCTCAGTTATCTTCCACTCTTTCAAGTCTCTTTCTATTATTTTCCCCAAGCAATTTATGGTTTACCCCTCCCTCCTTATATTTTCATCATGATAGAAGGCTCCTCTTTTCACTGTAGTTTTTATAGCTTTTATGGATATAGGTAGAGTTGTAAACGAACTGGACTGCCCACGAGCCCGGTCCGACTCGAGCTTGTTAAATGAGCCGAACTCGAATAAGCTCCTTTGTCCGTTTAGTTAAACGAGTCAAGCTCAAACAATGGGTGTCTTGGTCAAGCTCGGCTCGTTGAGGCCCGACTCATTTAACATTTAATTAATTATTTTTCTTATTTTTATATTAGAAAAGTTAAACGAGTTAAGCTTAAGCTCAATTAGGCTCGGCTCGCTTAAGCCCGACTTAAGTTCCACTCTTTTATAAACAGGCCGGGTTCGTATACCAAATCTCAGGCTCATTTAAAGCATGGCTCGACTCGTTTAACTTTTAAAAAAGCTCAAGCTCAACAAGCCAAATCCCGACTCGGCTCGTTTACATCTCTAGATATAACCAACATAGACGTAATAAAAAAAATTTAACATAGGCAATTCGATGTAGAGAGAGGGAGTACAGATAAAAATGCAATTGAACCATTATGACACACACAAGTTACCTGAAGGAACCTGTCAAAACTACTTACGAAATACTTCCTTGCAGTCTTTGTAAACATATGAAAGTGCAATACCTCTCGAAGCTCTCGTAACTGAAGCCCAGAATGAAGTTGAGAAACACCACTCGTGACTCGACCTTGTAGGAGATGAAAGGGAACTGAGGAAGGATGGCATTGCATTGATACCCTATAGATGCCGACCAAGGGTGACAGTGGTAGCTTTTCCTCCTGGTAGTGAGTAATGGTTGAATAAGCAATGAGATCTATCAGTGGCTCGTTTTCCCAGTGGAAGGTATTATGATGCAGCAAGGATGACATTGCATCGGTGGTTGACTTGATCCTAGTTGTGATGATAACCGGTTTTTGAGGGAGAGAAAAAGGCAGGAAGGGGAGAAGATAGATAATAAGATTGGTGAAAATTTATATCACAAACTGATTATATATAAAAAAAATACTACCGCAACTTCTTTCAGTCCATTATTACATTAAGGGGACATATCCTGCAGGAGTTACATTTCATAAACAAGACTGATATATCTGCAACTATGAAATTATTTAATGGATTTAGCTAAAAAAATTATTTAAATGGTTTCAATGTAATCACTCCTTTTCCAGTTGTTTCTGGTACATTTATGCTAAGAACTGGGGCATTCAATGCACAAATAGTTGTTTCTCTATGAATACTAATCTCTTTAAATTTTAGCTGTGGCATTTATATGGAGCTTGGAAAGTTGAATATTAACTTGATTATGCTCCTTGCACGCAGATGCTGGTTTACGAGTTCATGCCCAATGGCACCCTAAGGGATCACCTATCTGGTACATTTTCTAATCTTATCTGAGTTTGCTATGAATATTCTCTAGTATGTGTTTTCCCTGTTCCAGGTCTGACTGGGTGTGATAATAACCTTGACTTTCATGACAGGAATAATGATACAATATATCTCTGTGTAGTGCGTGTTTTCCTTTTCTTTTTCCTTCCCTTTTTTGAGTGGAGGGGTTGTTTAAACGTGAAGAAAGATTTCTCTTTTTAGAGACTTTATATATCTTCAATGTATTGGTACTTGAAAAGATAGTTCATGTTTGTGACACAGGAATGTCTAAAGAGTCTCTAAATTTTACTATGAGAACAAGAATTGCATTGGGTTCAGCCAAGGGTATTCTATACCTACATACCGAAGCTGATCCTCCTATATTTCATCGAGATATCAAGTCCAGTAACATATTACTGGACCCGAAATTTACTGCAAAGGTTGCTGATTTTGGACTTTCACGACTCGCTCCAGTTCCCAATATGGAAGGAATTTTACCTGCTCATGTATCCACAGTTGTTAAGGGTACACCGGTAAAAATCATTCTTTTATGCAAATTAATCTCATTTAATATTAAAACTATTATTAGCTTGAGAAAGCATAATTTTCCGTTTTCCTCTCTGTGTGCCCAAGTGTAGCATATGTCCATTGCAAGAATCTATATGGTTTTAAGTTCTTTATAAGCTTAATTAAGCCATGATACAATCCAAGGTAAAAATAATTATCATATAGACTAAATAAAACTATAGAATTTAATACTTATTAATTTTAAAGCAATGCACAAGAGACCTAAGAACTTTATTCAGTTTTCCATACTAGACAAAAGTTGATATTTTTATTAGTTATATCAAAAGTAATCGAATTGATCACATAATCTATGAAGTTAAATACCTAAAAGGTTAGAGAAAAGACGGACATATTTTCTGTATTCATTAACACAAAGTACAAGAGAAATTGTACGAGTTCACTCAATATTTTTGTTCCTTGGGGATAGGGCCTTCCAGTGTACATACTAGGTTGCCCTTTCCCCCTCCCCGACTTCTGCCTTTGCTTAGTTATTCTTCCTTGAACTGAAAAGGCCATATTTTATGCTCTGAAAAAGCATGCTTCACAAACATTGAGACTCACTGTAAATTGTTTTCCTAGGTAACTTGCATAAATAAATATTTTTTTAGAAACAGTACCAGGATCCGTAATATCTAGTCTCGACAACATACAACCTAGCATTGGAGCAACACTGTTGCTTTATAGCTAATGTTATGGAAATAATGAAGTAGAAATAGTAAAGCAGTATTTTGACTCGGTTGAAAAAAGTACATATAATTTTACAACTGAAAACATTATACTATATCCTTAAGAAGAAAACCCTGACAGGTTTTAGCTGTTTTTAAGCTTGTAGCATTTTCATATCTGTCTCTGTCAATTGTGTAAAGATTGTATGTCCTTTCAAAAATAGCTTTATGTTCTGTGTGTATGGCTGTCTCTGGCAAATGCATATAGCCCTTTGTCATCCAAAACTGATGTTTCATATTGATGATTTTATGGCTCTTCAAATTAAGATATCATTATTAGTACCACAGCAAGTATTGGGATGAGCATATTCAAGGGTTGACAAAGAACACACGAACCCTTTTTAAGTTTGCTTGGGAATTTGTGAGCCCTTATGATGTGGAACTGAAATATGTGACACAGATTGAGAATTTGTTAGTGATGTAAGCTGAAAAAGTAAAAATGAGGCAATTTGGTCGGTCTTGCATGTGCCATGACATTTTAATTAGCCAAGGCTGCAGGGGCGGAATAATTTAAGTGCTATCTGTTAGGGTTTATAGTTTTGTAAAGCTTGTTTGCCTGGGGATTATCAAAAATAAGACTTGTGCTGTTCCAAATACTCTCACTGGGCCCACCTTATCCCATGTTATTAGTCCTAAGGGTTTGAGTAGTCCTGCAACTAAATAAAACTTGAAGCAAACATAATGTGCAAGTGCGCAGCAAAGTTTTTAAGTTGAATTTTATTGAAGGGTTGATGTTGAAAGATACAATTTGTGCATAAAATGACGAAGGAAATGGAACTTAGAATCAGCAAGTGTTTTACAGTCTTTTCTTGTTGTTTTTCGGGCTATATATCTTTGTTACTATAGTTTTGGGAAGATATAGTGTGAGTGAGAATAATGATTTTTAGGTTTCCTATGCTTGTAAATATTGAAAGTTGCTTCATTCTTGTCCCTTCACCTGATGCCTTTCATTCTGAAGCTTAAAGGACCTTTACTCACACAGCAGGTGAAGAAGGAATTCTTAAAGTGCATGAAAATGCAGTCGATGAGTAAATTATTCCTCTTAAAATGACTTAAAACAAATTGAAATTACTGGAGTAAAATTATTTTAAAACTGATGTGCACCCACTTTGTTCATTTCTTGTATACTTTTAATCATTTTATCCTAAGTTAGTTGTTCTTGTTACACGATAGGCATGCTCTTTATCTAAACCTAGTTAAGGAAATGAGTTGCTAGTAAACTGTTAACACTTAAACTGGAAAGTTTCTATTGGTTCTATAAGATAACCCTTGGCTATTTGTCAAATACTAAACTCAGGGGCACTATCTTTGCAGGGGTATCTTGATCCGGAGTATTTCCTAACTCATAAGTTGACTGACAAAAGTGATGTTTATAGCTTTGGTGTTGTAATTCTAGAAATCCTGACTGGGATGCAACCAATTTCACATGGCAAAAACATTGTTCGAGAGGTATTATTTATCACTTCTTTTAGTTTGAGGTTTAGTCTGCATAGAACCATCCATTTCTTTCCTATAACAATTTACATTTGGCAAAGACACATCTCACTGATCGAGTCACTAAAAATTTGACTCCCCACTATTATTGTGTTCTGCTATCTTGTAATTCATGTATTTTGCATCTGCTTCAGGTCAATACTGCATATCGATCTGGCATGGTTTTCTCGGTCATTGATGAACGAATGGGATCTTATCCTTCTGAATGTGTGGAAAAGTTTGTGACTTTAGCCCTGAAGTGTTGTCAAGAAGATACAAATGCTCGGCCTTCAATGGCAGAAGTGGTTCGGGAGCTCGAAAGGATATGGCTTATGATGCCCGAGTCTGATACCAGATCAACAAATTCATCAACCACGGACCCAGGAAAGGTTGTATCTGCACAATCTTCATCCTATACAATGAAAAGTCCCTACATTTCATCAGAAGTCTCTGGGAGTGACCTTGTTAGCGGAGTTATTCCTACCATTACACCTAGATGATGATATTCTTTTTTCTTGGAATGATTTTGGTTCACGACCTAAAGTCCAATTCCGAACATGTAATTAATGTGGCTCAAGAGATTTGTGGCAATCCCATAATACTCACGTTGATACATACATTACACCTTCATAGAAGTAGTGTACTATAAACACGTGGACTGTGTTGTGGTTTTCGATATGTATATGTACAATTCACATTCTTGTAGTTACATATATAATTATTAGAATTAGATAACACACACGACAATAAGAAATTAACACAGAGATTTATGTGTGGGTAGTCCATGGGAGGCGTTCCTTATTCAACTTGATTAAGTTTCATAGGGTTTACTATTTATAACTACTAATTCTATTCCAATCCTAATTTACATTATAGCCTAAATACACATAATGTCATTTGAAAACTAAATCATTAAAATTGATGTCAGCCGATCGGCACGCCCCGTTTCGCTCCTAGGCTGTCCCTGGCGCGCCTTGCGCCAGTGTTCCAGAACTTGAACCGATACTAGCGCGCCCCGCGCTCCCACCGGCGTGTCTTGCACCGGTACTCCAAAACTTCTACCGAACATGGCGCGCCCCGCCCCACTCATAGTTTTGTACTAGCGCGGCCTGCGCTGGTGCTGCAGTTCACTTCCTCACTCTGCACTTGACCTATTTCATAGTTATAAGCCACAAGTTCTAACAATAATAGATAGATTGAGCAAAACTTTTGCGTGTGCGTGTAGTTGCGGCTTCACCCCATGCCAAATTTTATTGAAATGTTGCAGCGTATGGCCGTTTGTACCAATTAGTACATTAACACAGCCCCTACAATAGCTAATCTTGAAGAGAATTCTTCTCCTTGCCCCCCTCTTCTAACTACTTGCCCGGTGTATATATTTTGTTTGCAACTAAATGTTAACATGCAATTATCGACACTAGATTTTGAAGGGATTGGTAAGACTGAATTAGTTGTACATGCATACCAAATATTACATGGCTACATAACGTTGGCATACATATATATATATATATATATATATATATATATATATATATATATATATACAGTCCGGATCAGGGCTTACCCCCTGATCTTACATACTTAGCTCACCTATAAAACTCGTCCTCTTATTTCTCTCTCTCTCTCTCCTCACTTTCACATACACGGTACATAGCAAACCCCTCCCCTCTTATTTCTCTCTCAGACAAAGGAAATCCCTCCCTTATATATATATATATATATATATATATTAGGAACAAGGATCCTGTCCGGGAGTCCGGACAGGTCCTAAATCCGGACCAATTTTTTTTTTTTTTGCTTTTTTTTTGAAACAACTAAAAAAAAAAAATTATGGAACTGAAATTTTTCCATAATACAGTGTTTTGGGTGTGTTTTTAATACTTATACCAACCAATGTATGTACAGTCTGCCCAGACTGTACAGAAATATTTTGGTATAGGCATCCAAATCACGCCCAAAACACTGTATTGTGGAAAAATTTCAGTTCCATAAATTTTTTTTTTAGTTGTTTCAAAAAAAAAAGCAAAAAAAAAAAGGTCCGAATTTTGTTAAAATCCGAGAGTCCGGACCTGATCCGGACTCATTATATTAGTATGCTTACATTTATTCTTAACAAAATATGTTTTTAAATTGATCTACTTTTATGCATTAGGGATTGATTCCAAATCGATCTTCATACGTAATTTTATACATAAGGATCTTGTTATAATCTTTATTAATAAAATACTTTTATTTAATATTATTATTTTAATAACGTGTTATCATCCTAATATTAATATTACTCTTGTATGTGTAGTATCAAATTTTAACTTTTTTTCCCCTGGGTGTTAGTAGGTGATATGTTTTGAGACAATTTGACCGTTTCAATGAAATTTGTGAAGTAGTTTTGTTTTTAAAAACGTGTGGATCTAGACTTCAAAAGCCCATTTTGTCAGATAGGCCCAGCTGCCATATCATGATGACCTAAGCCCATACGTAATTTGACGCCGCCCAAACAAGTTGCAAAATTGAGTCTCTGCTTCGGGAGTACCTATATATAATCCTCATTTCGCACCCTTTTCTAGGGTTTGTTTTCCGTTAGGAGCCGCAGCAAAACCACGGAAAGCTCGCCATGGGAAGAAGTACGTCTATTTCTCTCTCTCGATATATAGTGTAACTAATGCATTTTGGAAAACTATACGTATATTTATTTATGTATGTATGTATGTATACGATGTGAATTTCTAGGAAGATTTTTTTTTTTTACAATCTGAAATCATAAGATTATACGTGTATAATCGTGATATTAGTGTTGACTTCTTTTCTTTATCCTTTATTTCATGTAATAATTACTCGTTGAGGTGAAGTTTTTAAGCTAATGTTGTGATTAGCTTAATTAATGGATTTTTTGGAAATGAGGTTTTTCTTTGATTTGCATACTATTGAATAGTGACTACGGGGGTTTGCTATTACAAGCTGAAGGAGGAGCTTATCAAATTTCTCAGCTCGTTTTGTTGAGGGACTTGTTAATTTTATAATATATATGTTATAGTACTCCTTTCATGGTCTGGAGTTATAGAATTTTGTGTATAAATAGAGTTCATTCGCTCTCCTTCCCGCAATTATAGATTGAAGTTACTACAAAGGTTAATTTCAATTTCTGCTGCTACTTGGAGAATTGATTTTTTAGAGATAGTTTTGATGAACACTGTGGGTTTGTATTGATTAACTATTGAAGTGTAGAATTTCGAGTTAGTTGTCAAGAAAAAAGGAAGAAAAAGTTGAGTTTTATTACAGATCAAGAATAACATTTACTTTTTTTTCTTTTTTTTTTCTTTTTTTAAAAATAAATTTATGAGATTATAGCTTTATTTCTACAGACTGTTTATTAATTATATCAATCATAGAGGGAAGTTGTCATTTAGACCACCTTGTTAAAATGCTTTTCCATTTATACCTACTTATTCCATTATTTTGGGGTGTTAACTGGTATTATCTAATACTTGGCAATTTTTTAATTGACGTTATTGTTTTTCATGCTTTTTCAATTTGAACTTCTTGGTTGTTGTTGATGTCTTGGATTATAAATACTTATTTGGAGAAATTTAGTTTAGTAATTGTAGACTTGTGGCCTGAGTTCAGAGGTCCTGGGTCTCTCTTTTTGTGTGAAATATGCTGTTCTAATTTGAGTATCATGTTTGGAACCGTGTGGATATAAGTATGATTTAAATAGCACTTTAGATTCTATAATATAATTTTATAAACTATTAACTTTAATAATGTTGTTTGGTTGTCTTAAAATTGTGCTGAAGTCTGTTGTTTTCAAGATGACACTCAAATTCAACTGATGGAGTATTTCAGTTACATTAATGATTTCTTGTTACCCTTGGCCTAATGCAATAGGAGGAGCCTGTTATAGTTATAAAATTTTAACAGTGTTTGTGAGTTTTAAAAAGGAAGGAAAATAAACGAAAATGAGGGAAACTTAGGGAAGAGATCAAAAGTCCCTTGTTTGCAAATTTTTTGAGGAGAGAAGAAAAGCGGAGAGTAAATTTAAAATTTTCTCTTAAACTTGGGAAGGTTTAGAAGGAAATTTATTAAAGACCTAAATAGCATGCTTAAATACCAAAACTATCCTTATAATAATTCTCATAGTAATTCTCAAATGTAATCTCACGAGGGGTAAAATAATAATATACTCTTTTCATTTAAAATTTCCCTCCAAAAACTCACAAGCACAAGGAAAGAAATTAAATTTCCTTTCTTTCACCCTCTTTTCTCTAAGTTTTAAATTTCCTTCTTTTCTCCCCCCTCCAAACTTGCAATCACTGCAAGTGAAATTTAGTTGGTCATCAATGTGTGTCTCTGTCTCTGTGTATTTGCCAGTTTTATATTGCATAGCATTTGTTTTGCTTATTAACTGTTTTTTTTCAATAGAATGGTGGGCTGAAGTATTTTTAATGGAATTATTTTTATTTCTCCAGGACCTGCAAGGTGTTATCGCCAGATCAAGAACAAGCCTTATCCAAAGTCTCGGTACTGCCGTGGTGTGCCAGATCCAAAGATCAGGATTTATGATGTTGGAATGAAAAAAAAAGGTGTTGATGAATTTCCGTTCTGTGTTCATTTGGTCAGTTGGGAAAAGGAGAATGTTTCTAGCGAGGCTTTGGAAGCTGCCCGTATTGCTTGTAACAAGTACATGACAAAGTTTGCTGGCAAGGATGCTTTCCATTTGAGGGTCAGGGTTCACCCTTTCCATGTGCTTCGTATCAACAAGATGTTGTCATGTGCTGGGGCTGATAGGCTCCAGACAGGTATGAGGGGAGCTTTTGGTAAGCCTCAGGGAACCTGTGCCCGGGTCAGCATTGGCCAGGTGCTCCTCTCTGTCCGTTGCAAAGACTCGAACAGCCATCATGCTCAGGAGGCATTGCGTCGTGCAAAGTTCAAGTTCCCTGGTCGTCAAAAGATAATAGTCAGCAGGAAATGGTATGCGTTTTAGAAATTTCACCTTGCCCTTACGTAAGTGCCCAACAATATTTATCTGTTGCTATCAAACATTGGATTTTTCAGGTTCAACAATATAAAATGTCTTGCTTGTGATTTCTTTATTATTATTTGTTGGTTTGCTTTTAATTTGTAAAATGTCTAATATATTTCATCTACTTGACCACTCAGGGGCTTCACCAAATTTAGCCGTACTGACTATGTGAAGTGGAAGGCCGAAAACCGCATTCTTCCAGATGGTGTTAATGCGAAGGTTAGTTTTTGCCAAAATAAGAATATTTGATTCTGTGCATCAGTACTGGTTACGTATTGAGATTGTTACATTTCAATTTTTACTTAAACATACATCCGACCCACTATCTCTGCCCATAAGAATTTCACTTCAGCCGATGGCTAATGCAAAATTCAGGACACTGATTATGGATCTACTATTCAGTTGTTACATGTCCTTAATGTTTGGTAATTATTTCATAAAAGGATTCTCATCTTACTAGATTTGATTTATGCAGCTTCTGGGATGCCATGGACCTCTTGCACGTCGTCAGCCCGGGACAGCATTTATTGACGCAGTAACTGCTTAGGGATGTGGATGTTTTCAGGCAACTTATATGCTCCTGTTGAATTGAATCTTTGGGACCCAGTGTACTTGCATCATCAATGTTTCTCTAGTTATATTCCTTTTGGGAAGGTTTTATTCAGTTTTATGTTTGTAGCGGAAAAGTATTTTCAGAACTTGTTCCTTTGGTTTCAAGCAAGTATTGCACTATGGTTTTCTATTTTCTTTTTATTACTTGCAGTTATTAATACTATGGATTCTTATTAATATTGTATGGCCTGTTCTATTTTCTTGTTGGTACTTGCAGTTATTAATACTATGGATTCTTTTTAATATTGTATGGTTTGTTTTCGTGTTGTAATTCTTGGGGGGTAATTTTGTTTCTCTATATTCTACAAGCCTTATTTCTGTTACCCATAGGTAATAACCAGGTATTAAACATTTTTAATGTTTGATTACATGTCTTTTATACTGTGTAAGTTTTTTATTTAGGAGAAGGGAAAATAATTAAAATTTATTTAAATTTCTCGTTTGTGAGTTTGAAAAAGGATTTGGAGGTAAAGTATTTTTTTTTGGCTCAAAATTTTTCTCCAAAAGTGGGAGGATTTGGAGGGATGAAAAAGTTAAATATTTTATTACTTGAACTAACCTTTCAAAATAAATTATGTCATTTATTACATTAATAAGTAAGAAAAATATAATAATAATGTAGTTTAAAAATAAAAATATTTCTACTTTCCTGCCTTTTTGAAACACAAACAAGCTTGACAAAGAAAAATTATAATACATTTAACTTTCAAACGCACTGTTAGTTGCTTAAATAAACCTCTTTTCATAGTTGGTAATCTGCTTCTTGAAATGTATATTATATAAAATGTTAGTTTACAATCTCTCAAAATATGGAAATGATAGTGTCAAATTTGTCATTCCGCCAATGTAAATGTAAAATGTTGATCAAGTACTAGAATAATAATTATTTACGCTGGTAAACTAAAGGCTGGAAATACAAGTCAATAAAACAAAACAGAAAACTTTGCAGTCGATAGGATTTAATGATTAGTATTAGGGCTTGTCGACGTCCGAATTTTTTACTGTCTCTTTTCGTTATTTGTTCTTTGGTGTTCTCATGTTAATGCAAGATTTATTTGAAAAAATAAATGAAAAAGCTCTGACATGTATAATGTCGACTTTTGACTTTAAGAGTCGCCAGTTGGTGTTTTTAACTGGTTGCACCAACGCAACCGAAAAGATTTGCACATTGACCCAGTGATTTGACACTGCTAAACGAGTCTGTGAAACCGAGATTCACTTTTATCGCTAAGACTCAGCTAATAAATAATCCACATCATCAAATCACCCCTGCACTACGGCCAAAGATATTCTTTAGTATCACGTCCACAAATTATCCATGCACTAAGGTCAAGGACATTCGTGTATTCATCAATGGTTATAATCATGCCAACAACTATCCATCAATGCACTACGGGTCAATGAAGACTTTTATCACATTATTTGTAACATTACGGTCATGATTACACCGAATAATCCCTGGTCATAATCATACCAAGTCTATCTATGCACTACAGGCCACAGATAACTTTAAAAAAAATATAAACATGAGGATGATGACAATGATATAAGAATTCAATAAAACAAGTTCAAGAATTAATATATTCAGGAACTAATAACATCCAAATTGTTAACATGATATTTCTTTGTAGAGTAAAATTCAAGAATGCTCAGAAGAAGATTTCCATGAAAAGATACTGGATGGAGTGCAAATATCAAGGATATTCTACTAATTTCATGGAGTATAGAAGTCAAAACTTTAACCAACTGAGTATAATAAAGAATGGAATAACAAAAGAAATCACCATGTATGCGGTACTTCGCATAGACATGTTATTACAACAGAATAATAAATAACGGAACCAGGTCAGGCGTAATACGCACCGACAGGATATTCCAACAGAATAATAAAGAATAGAATAACAACAGAAAACACCATGCATGCGGTACTTCGCATAAACAGGTTATTCCAACAGAATAATAAATAACGGAATCAGGTCCAGCGTAAAACGCACAGACATGATATTCTAACAGAATAATGAAGACGGAACCAAGTCCGGCGTAAAACGCACAGACAGGATATTCCAACATAATAATAAAGACGGAACCAGGTCCGGCGTAAAACGCACAGACATGACGTTTCAACAAAAAAATAAAGACGGAACCAAGTCTGGCGTAAAACGCACAGACATGATGTTTCAACAGAATAATAAAGAATGAAGTAACAACAGAAATCACCAAGTATAGGGTAGACCGCGTATACAGGTTATTCCAATAGAATAAAAAAAATGGAATAACAGAAGTTCTCTTTATGAATATGAAAGAAATAATACCCCTTACCGTAAAAGAAACTTGATATCAGAGTAGTGAAGTAGTAGAATACTTTTTTTCTTTCTCTCTATAATTTCTCTCTCTAGAATTTCAGTGAATTCGTAAGAAAATAATGAAGGAATGAGCTTCTATTTATAGAAAAAGGGACTGCATAGTAACTAACTCATGAACGATCCAGATTGATTTACTTTAATCTGATGGTCCATATATTAAAAGCAAAATATTTTAAATAAAATATAATATATTCTATTTATAATATAATAAAACAAATAACTTTATAAAAAAATTTACTATGCAAACACTATGCAGGCACTATGCAAATACTATGCATAATAAAATATAATATATTCTAATTATTGTCTAATAAAATAGATAACTTTATAAAAGTATTTTGTTTTATATAATTTTTTTTTACTATTAGCCTAATAAAACGAATAACTTTATAAAAGTATTCTGTTTTATATAAAAAGTTTTTCTGTTTTATTACGTTAATAATACTAATAAAACAAAACTGGGTGACTTATTACGTAAGCCTTAATAATCAATATACCGTGTGCTACTATGCAACCACGCGTATTATTGTACTTTTACTACCGAGTAGTTCAACAATATTAACGGTAAAACTTCCGCCATTATTTTCACAAAATATTTTTGTCGTTTTCTCAATCCGACAATAATTCTGTTATGGGGTCCACCAATGATTGTACTATCGTACGGATATTCCCTGACAAAAAGAATATTTCCCGACCAATCGAATATAATATGACAACTTGCATACTTTGCAAAATTTATAAATATTATCCACAACTATAATATTATATAAAATTCATTCCATAATATTCAAAAATGATATTTATAGAAAAATCATCTTTATTCATAAAAACTGGGGTCTTACAGAACCTATATACACCGGGTTTGAATTTATAGAAAAATTCAGTTTTAACCAGATATAGCAATGAAATTTTATAAAAAAGAGGTTTTTAAAACCCTGTGCTCAATGGGAATTGAGACATTTTCATACTTCCATTATATTATTAAATGCTCGGCTTGTTTGCTTTTATTTTTCGAGATGCGAGGCATCTGCTAGAAAACAATATACAGCAGTGCTGAACTCCTTATGGGCATGACATCCATCCAAGAAAATTCAAACACTGTAAATAATGTACAAGCTGCTTACAGTTGAAAAAGTCCATCACGGGAACCGAATCTAGATTCAGTGAACTGAATCTGTGATCACATGATTCCTAGGCTCACATGATACTGCAATTTGTATGGAAAGCAGTAAGCAATTATATATATAAAAGCTGTAAATAAATATATATATATATATATATATATATATATATATACAGACAAGATCAACCACCACGAAGCAACTCCATGGGGGATCGGAAATGTAAATATATAAAAGCGGTATATATATATATGGACATGATCAACCACCACGAAGTAAACTCCAGGTGGGACGAAATGTAAATAAAACTGTAAAACGATCAACTGCCACGAAGTAAACTCTAGGCAGAACGAAATATAAATAAAGCTGTAAAAGGCCACGAATAAATTCCAGGCCTGACAGAAATGTATAT